>OU015763.1:9899207-9932002 GCA_907173295.1 Fagus sylvatica
TGAGCCCCACATCTCAAATTGAAATTGGGTCTGCTTCTTCAGACTCTCTCATGGAAAAACTTGAGGAAAGTTGGGTGTTATGCCCAAAAGAGAACAGCGTGATGTGTCATAGTTCCAAGGGCAAATTGTAGGAAAGTGTAAGGCAGATACTCTTGTTCAACAAAGGGCTAGTGGGCTACATCTTAGGGTCCAAAACCATGATTTGGGACGCACTGATATTAATATATAAGCTTAATTTGGAGTGGCCAATGGGAAACAGCTACATAAATCAATTGATGAATATTGCTCTCCCTCTTTTTTAATCCACTTTTTCATGTTTCCAATATCTTATAGAAAGTTTTTACTTCAAAGTAGTTGTATTCCTCACGATGGCCAAAAAAGAAACTTTTTTTTTCATAAAATAAAATAAAAAAATAAAAAGAGTTTCTTTTTTGGCTTATATATATATATATATTCTTCGTAATACTTGTAAAGTGAATATCTCTTGATGCAATAATATTTATTTTTTATCAAAAGAAGTTTTGTTATGACAAAATGATATGGATTTGATCAAAAATTGTTTGTCTTGATTCAATAATACCAATTCACGTAAATCAAAGAAAATATAAAGTAAAGTGTGCATTCATCGTCGTAAAACTTCAAAATGACAAAAATAAAATAAAAAGCCAATAATTGCATGAGAGACCAAAAACAACTCAATAACCAAATGATAACATTCAAGACCAAAGAAGTCAACAATTCAAACAAAGGCAATGGAGACTAAAGGAGAAAGTGACAAAATTCAAATAAGAAGTGAATTTCACTTCAGAAGAACGCATCATTGTATACTCCATATACAGTTTTATCAAGTTTATAATAACGACATATAGTCACGTTAAGATTTCCTTAGGATACAAGGAATGCATAAGTTTAAAAATGAGAAAAAGATGAAAAAATGTTACCAATAAACTTTTAGCTCAATTGACATTTCATCCTTAATAGTGATATGAGATTGTGGATTCAATCCCACTAATATTATGTATGAATTACTTTATCATATATAAAAAATGCTTTAGACTATTCAAATTCAAACGGCATTATGCCTAATCATAACTTGCATTGCAAGGTAACAAGTATGAGGGGTCAATTATCCAAGTAATTTGCCAAAATTTATACACAACTTGAATGGATATAGTTTATAAAACGTAACCAGTGAGAGAGAGGAATTGCATTATAAAAGGCTAGGGGAAATCATTTGACTTTATACAAATTGAGCATTGTTTACTTGGGGAAATGTCCTACTTACAAAAAATAAGGTTAATTAAGGCTTATTCCTTACGGGTTCATTCTATTTTATCAAAGTCAACGAAAATGAAAAAACAAGCATGGATTATCCTTAATATATTCTAACCTATACTGGTGTTTTGCAATCGTGTTATGTATTCCTTGAAAGCCTGAGGCCGTATAGCATTCTGCCCGTTCATACAAAATCATTCATGGAAGGCACCAAAGGGTAGAGTCTCAAAATAATCCATAATTGTCATTTCTATGATTGTAATATGCTTCTTTTTCCTCTGCTCTTCATTTTATTTTTCTTATGGTCAGGTCAATGATAAGAAACTAACCCCAATATTAAGTTTCTATCCAAAGTTCAAATTCTTTTACAATGGCTTCAAGATAACTTCAGTTGCAAACTTGTTGTTTGAATTAGACTTCTCTTGTTTATCTTTTGTAGGCCTGAAGATGTTACCACTGTCGATGTGCAACACTGCGAAAGTTTTCCTTGGCTCAGGGCAACATTATTTAGACGTGAGGTGGGATCTTAGTTGTTAGTTTTATCATATTAATTAGCTTAATCAATTTCAAGTTTTAGGCTATGTTACCATCTCGATGCCTATGAGAATGCAAAAATGACATAAGTTTGACAGGGCTTTACGATAATAGTAACGTGGTAAAGTATATGAATCTGTGTTTGGTAGGTCAGTTGAGGAGTTCGACAAGAGCCACATTGATAATGCATTAAATGTTCCTTACATGTTCATCACCAAAGAAGGTAATTGTGAATTTATTGTTTATCATATTATTCATACTCTTCTGTTTCATATGATTAAAAACAAATGATAATTGGGAGTATCTCATTCTGATCTTAACACCATGAAGAAAGCTATCTTCATAATTGTCCCAAACTTTTACAACTATAAGCTTGAAGTTCCCGCAATCCCATTTCATCCAAAAGTTGTGCATAATATGATTTAGACTATTTCTCTCCCCCCGACCCATTTCTGGTTCTGTTGATAAACAGGTAGAGTGCAAAACCCTGACTTTCTCACACAAGTGGCTGCCATTTGCGCGAAGGATGATCACTTAGTCCTGGTAAACTATTACTCACTACTTTCTTCCTTTTTGCTAGTGAAACTATTACTCCATTTTGAATTATTTTGCGAGTGGATGGCATGTGGTATGGTATAAGTGAGGAAAGAAGGATTTGAATTCGGGTTTTTCCCTTAAAGGAAATCAGACAATGACACTAAATTATTGTAGTCGTAACTCCGAATAACATATACAGATAGAAGTCATAGTTTAGGTTAGAAGGGAATGCAATAGAAAACTGCATATACCAGTTGGACACCGGGTGAAAATTAAAAAATGAAGGCTACTACCACTATATTGCTATTTATTAGTAACATTTTTCTTAATATTGTGAAGGGTTGCAATAGTGGAGGCAGATCATTCCGTGCCTGTGTTGATCTGCTAAACGCGGTAAGTTTGTTTCAAATCTTTTTGCTGCCAAGAATTTTTACCCTGATATACAAGTGGTTTATCCTATAAAAGTTTGAAAGCCAAATAGGATTAAAGGCCAGCTGTGAACCCAAATACTTAGTTCTTTATACTATTCATGCTTTTTTTAGTTGACAAAAAGAATAATGTGGAAAGATTTGGTGGTGGCAGGACTATAAACATGTAACTAACATGGGAGGGGGTTACTCAGCATGGGTGGACAGTGGCCTTGCTGGTGAAAAACCACCAGAAGAGCTCAAAACTGCTTGCAAGTTCCGCCCTTGAAATGCTTATTTGAAGTTTTGAACACCTGATTTGTATGTTGAAGCCAAAGCATGTCTGTGATTGCTGTGATTAAGTTCTATGGATTTGAGCTAAGGTGAAAAATGAGACAGAGGATGAAAAGAGTTATGTATGACTGTTTGGAATGCATGTACTGTATGATAAGTTCTTGTCTCAGAAATTGAAATCCCAAAAATTTCCTTTCCTTTTGCTTCTTTTTGTTGGCATGTAAAGCAATTCTCAAAAAAACAAAAGCGGTTTGAAATGCTACTGCTAGTGGCTGTTTGGAATGCAACTTGTACTAGTGTTTGAATAAAGTTGCTTACTCATTAACCAAAAAAATGTTGTTTTCAAACTCATTCAGAATATCAGCGTAATGTACATGGTGGAGACTAAAATGGAAACATGTTTATTTACTTTTGATTCCTCTACAACAAACATGCTTGTGTTAAATAACAGTTGCCAAATACAAAAGACAAACTACAATATTTCCAAGAAGACCTAAGACTATCGGATCTGGGAAATCATGACTGGTAAAATTTCATGGACATGTTACAAAGGGAAGAGAATGTGAATCAATTATCTAAACCAAATTAGCAAGCTTGAAACAGAAAAACTTGCTGTTGTTCATGTATAGAGGAACTTATCTTTCATGATCCCACTCACTCTTAGGTATCTCTCCAGAGTCGACAATAACAACCTTCTTTCTAGGCTTCCCGCTGTAGGTTCCAGCCCCACCTTCAATTGCAAACACAGTGTCCATGCCTTGAATAACCTTGCCAAAGACGACATGCTCCCCATCCAACCTGGAATATTTGCACATATACCATATCAGACATCAGTTGTATGGATCTACTTTGGTGGCAGAATATGCATATAAAAAACACAGACCCACAGTATGAATTTTTAAACATTTAAATTTTGTACGGGCTGAAGTTGATACACTAAGAAGAATTTTTTTTATAACGAGGAACCTCACCAAGGCAAGGCCCTTCGAACCCACCCTTTGATAGTAAACCGCAGATACACAACTCCACCTGCCAAAACCGTGTATCTGGTAATCCAGGGGAAGCTGGGGATCGAACCCAAGATTTCTAAATCTACAACTCATCCCAAGCCTCCTACCACTAGACGATTGTCCATCTAATACAAAAACTTGCTTTTCGGCAACCACAGCTGCCCCCATTTTCTTTAGACAGGAACAAAATCCACAATTTGATAGTAATTCAATTAATAAAAAGAAAATGAAAATTTCAAGTGGTTCCTAAAAAATATAGCTGTTTGAGTATTGTTAAAGTAGTGTGCAGGAGACGATTGTCATTAAGGATTCAAATATTCTTAAAATCTGAACATGTCAATCAGGACTCAGGAGGTGCTGGACCTGGAAATTATGTATAGGTCCAACTTTTACACTTTTTGTCTTAATAATCAATAATACAACCCTGGAGAATAGCTTACCAGCTGGCTTTGACTGTAGTGATGAAAAACTGAGAACCATTGGAATCAGGCCCAGAATTTACCATGGAAACAGTACCTGCAAATATAAAGCGTGGTTTCAGAGCAAGGACAGTAAAAAGGAACCTCAAAAAACTTGAGAAAGTATTGAGCATTAGGAATCATAAATTTTTTTTTTTGATAAATTAGGAATCATAAATTATTACAAACAGCTCAACCACTGAAAGAATTTTAAGTAAAAGACCTGCATGTGAATGTCTTGTCTTGAAATTCTCATCAGGAAAGGTGCCACCATATATAGATACAAAACCCCTACCATCACCATAAACAATATCTCCACCTTGAATCATGAACCCAGATACTATACGATGAAATGGTGATCCTTTATAGTGGAGTTTTTTCCCATGGGCACCATCACCTTTCTCCCCTGCATTTAAAGTGAGCAAGTTATAATCAGCATATTGACAATAATAACAGCCATCAGGTTCAATAACACACAAAACAAGTAAGAAGACCCCAAATACCTGTGCAGAAAGCCCTAAAATTTTCTGCAAACAAAAAACTCAAGCATTAGGCAACTATTTGGCATGAGATCAAATACAATCATGTTGAACTGAGATAACCTCATTTCAGTTCGATATGAACTCAACAGCTTAAAGTCAAGTAAACATTTCTTTTCAAGTAAAGAGAAACAAACCAATCGAATACTAGTTGAGATGCTTTAGGAAACAAAAATATAAAAAGAATACACATAGAATCTTTAGGACATACCAACAGTTTTTGGTACAACTTGCCCATATAATCCAATCACGACTCTACCTGCACAAATACAGGTGTAAATCAGCAGTTGAACAGATAAAAAGGGAAAAGAAATATAAAACATAGAGCAATTGTGACTGCCAACACTGTATATTCTAGAGTTTAGACCACTGATCATTCTATCTATAGGCTTACTGTCAAAACCTTGATTGGTTCAAACATTTTGAATGTCATTTTATTTCTAATCAAAATGGCCCAAGATTTAGATTTCACTGATCTAAAAATAAAAAATAAAAAACTAGCGTACACAAATATTTAGAGCTGGACAGTGAATAATAACAACCCTGGTTGTTAATGACTTCACTATGTGCAAATAGAGCTGCCCTGCAATCCCTTGAAAAGATTGCAAATACTTAAAAACTTCATGGTATCCAGACCACCAAGTAAAATAGACCATAGCCTTGGAACTACCATTTAAAAAGCATCAACGAATCAATCATAAACTAACTCTGTATTTTTATTCACATACCATATAAAGCATACACTAATGCAATTATTGATCATTTGAGGACTGGAAAAAAGAAGAAACAATATGAAGATACGAGCTCACAATTACATGGTAGGCTCCATAAACGTCTTCCTCGCCAAAATCATTGAGAAATATAAAACTTTGTGTTTACAAAAAAGTAACACACATAGTTTAAGAAGGGGAGGGGGTAAATATGAAGAAATCAAACATTAGAGAAGAGACTAACTCATAGGACACATCTAGTCAGATCTAATTCAGATCAACAAATAGAGACAAGGAATTGAGAAGACAATACCAAAACTCAAATATCGACAAAGAAGAGGGGTGGGGTTGGGGAGAGAATTGTAGGACAAGAAATTGATCATTGCTCCTGTATTTATGGTAAATGATTAACAATAAGACTGTAAGTCTTGTTTATTTGTAGGTGAACCCTGGAGACCACTCGGGTGCTTATTGTCATAGTTAGTCAAAAAGTACCTTGATGTTGTTCATCAATATCAATATCCAAGTAAACTCTATGGGTAATTTCAGGCACCTCTTCTGCTTTCTCTTCACTCTACACATTAGAGGAAGCAAGTTAATACATTTATCAATATTGTCATTAGATAAGGGTTAATGGTAGTTGAGCATGAAAATATAGTTGTCCAATGAATCAACATACAAAAAGATAAATCAATGTACAGCAAATAATGATAAAGGAGTGAAAAGAAATTTCAATTCTCAAGGATGCAGATATGGTCATTCCTCTTCATAGCACACTTGTGATTGTGTTTCAATAAATAGCATACTCTTGGGACTTCACCTTGAGTGTTAGCTACATAACAAGAACAAGAGATAACACTGGAACCTAAAATCCCTTTCTATCTAATGGGCCATATTTTTTCTCTCACCCTTATTTATTAAAACCTGTTTCCAACCCCATGTAAAAGGATAACTTGGAACTATAATTCAAATATCCATGTAACAATCTCCTACCTAAATCATATTGATTTATCCAAAAGATTTCAAAAGATTTCATTTCAATTGGAATTTGGTTTTTCACTTTGTACGAGATACCCTAGTAAGCATCCATGGCTGAATAATAAAAGTGCCCAACTCATAATTGTCAAATTCATAGGTTTGATTCCTACTTGATGCATGTCAATGGGATCCTCCAATAAGTCTATTAGAATTGGTTTTGTATTAATGGAGTCTCATCATAAAAACATATACTCCAAATCTTTGAAAAGGAAATACAGGTGCAATAGCTTAATATACACAATAATTATCACACTAATATCCATTTTGATATTAATCATTAAATGCCTTAGCAATGCATCTTTTCTACCTAGGTGCAATGCTGCAAGCATCCTGTTGAGGTGAATCTGCTCCATAAGAAAACCCTCCTGCACCACCCTAATCAAAATGAAAAAGAAGCTTGGTATCCTAGATTGGCTGATTCCAACTTAACATGCAGTATGGAAATACACCACAAGCCACAGCAACAATTGAAGTTCTACGACAAACTCTTATAAGCAAGCTGGCTTGGGCTGCCACAATTTACCACCTTTGAATTGATCGTAATGCTCATATTACAATGGCAATATTAGATCTGAGGATGAGCTGATTCATGCTATTGTTGCTGATGTTTGGTTTCTGCTGGTCTGGAGAAAGGAATTAATAACTCAATTATGAATAGAGCTCTTTGCTGTTTATGAAGCTTCCAGTCTCTGTCTTTTAACAGGCTGGCCCTTTGTTGTTTAAATTGTTTTGATTGGTCGTTGAGTCTATGTCTTGTAATTGCAATTGGTCTGTTCTAGGTTTTGTGGTTTATTGTAGCTTGTGTTCTTTGTATCTATCGTTTGCAGCTCAAGCTGCTTCTAATGTTAGGTTCTTAATGAAATGTTCTCATTCATCCCCCCCAAAAAAAAAAAAAAAAAAAAACTAACACTTTTCCCATCCTTCCCCTCAATCTTTTTTGTAATTCAAGTTAAAGTAGTTGCTACTCATTTCAATGAAATACAAATTTGAAATCCTCTACCCAACTATTCCACCTTAACCCAAATGCCCATCACTTGCTTTGTAATTCCCTTATCATCTTTCAAAAAGAACAATTACAAAATGTCACCACATAGGAGATTCAAACAATGAACATGTGTTTTCCACTTCCAATTGCACCAAATCAAGCACTCATTAGACAAAATTCAAGTGCAACTTAAGCTACACATGCTCATTTCCCAATTAAGCACCAAACCCACATACAAAACCATTCCATTCATTAGCTAAAATTCAAGTGCAAGTAAAGCTACAAATGCTCATTATCCAATTATCCACCAAAAACCCACTTCAAAAACCACTCCATCCACAGCATTCAAATCTCACACACACCAAAGCCAAAAACCCATGAAACCCATTATGAAAACTAGCTAAAACTCAATCCCAGTCCCATAATCAGATCCGTACACATACAAACCGAAATGGGGTTTTATTTATTAAAACAAAAAAAAACAAATCGTAATCGTACCTTTTTGGGGTTCGAGAACACGAAGATGAGGAAAATTAAAAGGACCACGAAGATAAGGATGCTCCGTGGCTGGACCAAAATCGAGATCGCTCGACGCATCGTTTTGGATACTCTCTCTCTCGAATTAACAACTATATCTAAAGCTTTTTTGGGCCTCCATGAAATGAAGAAAAAATGTGAGAATTTCCACTCTCTCTCTCTCTCTCTCTAGAAGGACCAAATGCAGCAGTGTCAGTGGCTTCTCATAGAGAGTGTCTTGCTGGGATTTTCCAGTCTTGGCGCTGCAAAGGAAATAAATATTTTTCTATTTTATATATAAAGCTTAAAAAAATAACTTTTTTCTTTTTTTTTGAAGCATAAAAAATAACTTTTTTCTAATCTAGGCATAATGAGGATTAGTGTTTGTGAATACTAGTAATTAAATAAGGGTTATGTACTGAGCTGCTTAATTAGATGGATTGTTTGTTTGGAACTTCTCAATTGTTACAAATTGAGAAAGCCATGATACTCCCAAAGTCAAATCCAAAACTACAACCGGCTGAAATAGTAAATTATGATCGGTGAAAAAATTTAATAATAAATAAATAAATAAATAGACAGGTTTAGTGCTGGACCCAATGAAAGGGATGTTTAGCCACTCACAACCTACAACTTTGGTAGATTGTGGTTTTGAACATAGCTTTAGATGTGTCCGTAAATGTTTTGTTACAAATTTTCAAGGGTAAAATACATAAATTATTCTTGAAATTTGAGTTAATAACAAAAATTATTAAGATTTTTTGAAAATATTTAATTTGTCTCCTACATGCAAACTGTTTTAGGGAAAAGTATACAAAAAAATATTAAATATTGTTTATACTTAAGGGATTTATACAAAAATACTTAGATATTTTTTAAAAATTTAGTAATTTTTGTCATTAGCTCAAACTAGGGGTGTCAAATGGGTGGGTTTGGGTGGGTTTGGGTGGGCATTAAATGGGCTGGGCCTTTAAAACCCAATAGCCCACTTAAACCCATTTAATAAAGTAGAAATTACCCAAACCCAACCCAACCCAATTAACTAAGCTAAAACCCAACCCACCCATTTAAACCCATTTAATAAAGTAGATATTTACCAAAATACCCTTAATGCCTATAAAAGGATGAAAAAACAATTAAAACTTAAGAAAATTACTGAAATACCCTTGGAACCTCCAAAATGACCAAAACCTCTTAGATTTTTTTTTATTTTATTTTTTTTCGTTTGGTTTTTTTTTTTTTTTTTCGGGTTTGGGCTTTTTGTTTATTTTTCCTTATTTTTTATTTTTTTTTTTTTTTTTTTTTTCATGTTTGGGCTTTTTGTTTATTTTTATTATTATTTTTTCAAGTTTGGGCTTTTTGTGGATGCCCAATAAGCAACCCAATTAAAGCCCAATTAAGCTCAACTTAATTGGGTCTAATTGGGCTAGCACCCATTTGCCCATTTATTAAATAAGTGGGTTTGGGTGGGCAATTAGTGGGTGGGTTTGGGTGGGCTAATGGGTTTGGGTTTTTTTTGTCACCCCTAGCTCAAACCAATCCTCTACCCTTTTCAATTATCAATAAGAGATCCAAAGAGGCAAATTGAAGGAGATGATATGTTAAAGAGTTTGAGATGGGCCTTACCATTGTCTGATAGGCTTGAGAATTGACAAAGGAGATCATTAGCAATGGGTTGGGTTAGACAAAATAACTTTTTAGTGATAATATAACTTTAAGCCCAAATTTGGGTCCGAGTTGGGCTAGCTCATTTGTGAGAAACCTTAGGCACAACTAGACATACAGAGTGAGCTGCACAAAACCTGACCCAATAAAGGAACCCAACAAGGAAATAAAAAAACAAAGAGAGCGATTGACAATTTGACATACATATGGCTAATGGCTATCCTCTCCTCCACATGTATTTTCTTTTATTTCGTTTTATTCTATTTTCCCATTTTTGGGCTCTTACTAGTAAGAATTTCTTTTCTTTTTTTCTAAGGACGATATGATAAAAGAAAAGTAATTGGGGAAAAAAATGTCAATTAGAGACTCCACGCTTATGGATTGAATATTTTGGTAACAGAATTGTTTTAAACGGTATGGACTATGGACCACATCAAACAACAATATTGTTAGGAAACTATGATTGTCAAAGACTCAAAGGTCTTGTTCTAGAACCAAAAAGCTAATTAAGATAGCAATTCTTTTCAAATCGTATGCGTGACTCTTTTTCGTCAGAGACTGTTTGGACAAAATGCAGAAGGACAGAGATAAGGTGTCAGGCCCAATCCAATGTGCTATTGAATGAGATCTTTCTTTGAAGAAGAGGAAGGGAAGGTAGGATGGGAAAGACTAAAAAGTACATATCCAAGTTCCAACCAAATTATTTGGTATAGCAAAACATGATTCGTTTTCTTTTTTAGCCAGCCAGTTGCTTCCTAAAAGACTAAATCTCGTTTCTATTACTATGTAAATATTTGTATTTTTTACTACTTCAACAAATTATTATCTTAAATGGTTTCTTTTTAAGTATAATTTTTTAAATAATGAAGTTTCGGTTCGGTACTCCAATGCAATAAGCACAAGGTTTTGCCTTAAATAAGTAGCCCTATAGGGACTTGAACTAATGACCATTGGAGAGCACACCCAATACTAGACCAATTGAGCTATCTTATTTACTTAGAATTTTGATTTGAAATTATCTTTGAAATGACCAATAACTTGTTATATGACTCTACATAATGTGTTGTTACATCTTTGAGAAGGAAACCATTGACTTAGATATGACTCTAAAATATCTACCATGACAATTGATTACATGAGCCATATATATTTAATATGTCTGATAGGTCTACAGTCCACGTCGTCCACATCAATCGTCCATCATGACGACCAAATGTAAGGACGGTCACGATATCGTCCTTACCATGAATGCATGAGCCCCGCACGGCCCACTAATAAAGGCCTTTATAACGAAATTAAATGACAGTAAGCGTTAATATCCAACGGTTTAATAACAATATCCTGAAGATATTGTAACCACCTCCATTTAAGCCCCTCATTTAAGTCAAAAAAGACTGAAATAAAAGAGAGCTCAAATAGCTACTTACCAAGGGCATCCATATAAACCTCAGAACAGAAAGACACAAGGTACGCAAGATACTAGCCTAAACACTATTACCCATCTGTTGATTATTCTCTGTAAATCACTGACAAAGGCATCAGAGGAACTTCAGCCGACACCCCACCGATGTTCCCTCGTAGCTTTACCCTTTTTGTTCTTTCAGGTCTTCTATCCGAGAGGTTAATCGTCGGACGACCGTGCTGATTTTTGCACATCGTCAATGTCTATTGAGAAGAAAATCATGTATTGACATCTCCTGATGTTTCTAATATAAACATTTAGGATTCAAATCTTTCTTCTCCTAATTATCAAATTATCAATATATATATATATATATAATAACTTACAATTGAGTACAAAATTTTAAATTCGAAATATCAAAAATGGTTAGTGATAAGGATATATTGTCAAAAATTAATCGAATAATGACTTACTTAATTAACTTATTTGTATGATTATTTTTTATATTTTTCAAGACATTACCCAAGATAATCGAATTTTCGCATTTTCGCTCTATATATGTTAGTAATCTTTCTTTCCTTTTCTAGTGTGTATAAAGATAGGACAATGTTTGGTTACAAACTGGTTTGTAGCCAGTTTGCTACAACCCACTATGTGGCAGCTTATAAAACCATCAACATCTATTATTTAAAGAAGTCACATGACTCATTAAATAGATCATGTGACTAAAGTATACGTGAATGATCTTATTAATTGCCACATAGTGGGTTGTAGTAAACTGGCTACAAACTCTGTCCATATATTAGTGTTTTTATTTTCAAAATTTTATCATTTTAACCAAACTTATATAATATATCAATATAATATATCTATATTTAAAACTATGATTAAAGTATTAATATCATATTCGTCATTTGGGTTTTTTAGCCAAAAATCTAGCTAGCATCCAATAAGCCAAAATCAACCAAAATCGCTAAAGCTAACATACTTTGCCAAGGCTGGCGAGGTAGTGTGTAGCTCAACGAAATTTTTGTGTGTAATTTTTTACTCCAAGGTTCAATCTCTATCTCGTGAAAAAGCAAGACAACCTGATGGCATAAGCATGGCCCCGATGGCGTTGGCCATATGGATATGTTTGGCAATAATTGGCATGAGATAAGGTCCGTAATGGTGTGACAATGACGATTGATAGAGGCTCATGGTGATTGGGTTTGTTGGCGATGCAAGTAGCAACGTTGCATTATGTTGGCCAATTGGATGGATTTTTTGCCATGGTCAATATGGGTTCGTTGGGTGGGTTTGCTTGGATGTGGCTTTTGACACCGGCGGTATGGGTTGATTTGAGTTATGGATTTTTGTGGTAGACTGGTAGGTGGTTGGAGTTGTGGAGTATGGGCGGCGGTTGGTGGTGATTTGGGTGGGTTGTGTGAGTTTTGAATAGTTGAATGGTTTATGTTTTTTATTTGAGTTTATTTGTATTGTTTGTGTTAGTATATATTATAGATTTATTATAGGTTTACTGGGCTTTAGGCCCAATATACTTGTACTACACATACTTGTACCGCACTCTCTACTCTGTCTATATAAAGGCAGTTCCGTGTATTTGTTTATTCACTGAATATATTATACAGAGCTATTTTGCTCACTTTCAGTCTCTTATTTCTCTCTCTTTTCTTATTCTCAACATGGTATCAGAGCCACTTTCTTGTGGCCTTCACTAGGCAAAATCCGGCATTCCTCCGCTGCTACGGGTTCACGGTCTCTTCTCGGAGATCGCAAACCCTCTCGCCTTTTCTGCCTTCCTCGGAATCCTCATCTCCGAGTCGCTGTTCAAGTCACAGACAGCTCCATTGGATAGATCTCATCAAGATCTGTCCATTGCCACCAAAATCGGCCAGATCAGGCCTCACACGCGCCCCCACGTGCCGCCAGATTTTCTGGTTCTCAAGCCACGCGCCGATCAGCGCCACCACATGCCGCCACGCGCACCCACGCGCCTCACGCGTGTTCTTTCTCTCTGCTGCCACGTCAGCCCTAGTGACGTCACGTTGACGTCAGCCCTAATAACGTCATCACAGTGACGTCAGCCCTAGTGACCGCCGCCTTTGACCGTTGACCGTTGACCACCGCCGTTGACTGGACAAAAAAAAAAAACAAAACAAAACAAAACAAAACTACTGTCCTTCACAATTTTTCGCATAGATTCCATTTTTGAAGTCCGTTTTCTCGTCCGACTCTTCCAGGTATAGGTTCTACTTCAGGTCATGAGATTACACATCCCATCATTATTATTCTTGATGGTCCCACTTCTTATCATGCTTGGTCCCAAAACATGATTGTTTTTCTCAAAGGGTGCCGACTTTGGCGTTATGTTACTGGTAACATTCCAAAACTAGTGCATGGGCTTCTCACAGACTCTGATAGTTCTGATGGTGACTCTGTAGCTGAAGCAGTTATTCAGGTTGATGATTTTGAGGCACGTCTTGAGGAATGGGAAAGCATCCAATGCAGAATCCTTTCCTAGTTCATTAACACCTCTGTGCCTGCCATTAGCAGTCTTCTTCCTCGATTGGAAACAGGTCAAGCGGCTTGGTCTTTCTTGGCCACTCGATACAACTGCACTTATGACTTTGCCTTGGAATTTCATATTGAAGTCAAGCTTTATCAGATGCGTCAAGAATCAGGTCAGTCTATTTCTGATTATTACTCACAGACTGCTTCGATGTGGGAACTAGGGGTGGGCAAAAAACCGTAGAACCCGACCCGCCCGACCAATCCGGCTGACCCGCTCGTCCGTCCGCCCGCCCACTCGCATGTATTCGGACGGATACGGATACGGATATTTTAAATATCCGGATAACGGACGGATAACGGTTTTTGGAATTTTGGTCGGGTGGATACCCGCCCGCCCGACAATATTTAATTAAATAATATATATATATATATATATATATATATATAAACCCATAACTATTTAGACCTTACCCGCCCGCTTACCCGATCAGTACCCAGCCAACCCTTTACTCTTTACAAAACTCTCGTATAACTCACTGACTCTCTCTCCTCTCATCTCTTTTTCATTTTTTTCCCCTCTCCCTCACTCCTCCCGGCCTCCATCTCCCTCTCCCTCTCTCATTTTCTTTTCGGTTTCCGATCTCCACCGTCGATCTCCACCGTATCTTGGGTTTTTGTCGTGCCAAGGAGGTCCGATCTCCACCGTATCTTGGGTTTTTGCCGTGCCGAGGAAGTCCGAATCTCCACCGTCGATCTTGGGTTTTTGCTGTTCCAAGGAGTTGGTTGCCAGATTTGTGAGATCCCGCTGGATCTGGTGAGATCTCGCCAAATCTAGCGAGATCTCGCTGAATCTGGTGAGATCTCGCCAGATCTTTGGCCGAATCTCCATTATCTCCTCCACGGCGCCACCATCTCCTCCACGGTGTTACCATCTGTTTGAGTTTTTATTTATTTTTTTTATTGTTCGGTTAATAGGATAAACCCGATCGTACCCGCCCAACAAAACCGATAACCGACCCGCCCGATCCGACCACCTTAACGGATGGTCAACGGATTGAAGTTTTGCAAACCCGACTCTGTCGGGTAGGATAAAAAATTACCCCCAAACCCGACCCGAGCCCACCCCTAGTGGGAACAGCTAGCTGCTGCTGATCCACCACTTCGATATGCTGAAGACATCAATCTTTTTGCCAAGTACAAAAATTGTCGTCGCTTCACACAGTTTATGATAGGTCTCCGTGAGGACTTTGAACCTACTCGAGCTACTCTGCTTAGTCGCTCTCCTCTTTCTTCACTTGATGCTGCTGTTAAGGAGCTTATTTCTGAAGAAAATCAGCGTCCTCACCATCATTTGTCTTCTTTAGATGTTGTCTTGGCTACACCCCGTCCTTCATCTTCTTCTTCTGATCGACCTCGTCGTATTTGCACGTACTGCCAAAAACCAAGTCATGACATCATTGAGTGCTATCGTAAAAAAAAGGATGACAAACGGAAACAACATCAATCTCGTGGTACTTATCCTCGTCCACAAGCAGCCGCTATGAGTTCTGCCCCTGTTGATGATCCTGTGGTCACCGTCTTTCAACTTGAGAGTATGTTTCATCGGTATATGTCTCAACCTTCCCCTGCCCTTTCAGTCACCTCAGGTAACAAATCTTGGCTCCTAGACTCAGCTTGTTGTAATCACATGACTCCTCATGCTTCCCATTTTTCTCAAAAAACGCCTTTAGCTCCTTCCCCTATCATTTACACTGTTGATAGCTCACATATGTCTGTTAGTCACATAGGCACTATCTCTTCTCCTGATTTGACTATCCCTGATACATATCTTGTTCCAAAGTTGTCCCTCAATCTTCTTTCTGTTGGTCAACTTTGTGAACTTGGTCTTGATCTCCACTTTTCTAATCGTGGTGTTGATGTACAGGATCCACTAACGGGTAAGTTGCTTGGGACAGGCCGTAAGATTGGACGTTTATTTGAGCTATGCAATTTGCAGATTCCTTCACATATGGTCTCTTCCTCTATTGCTGCCACAACCACCTTATCTCCAGACTTATGGCATTCTCGTTTTGGTCATGCTTCTTTATCTCGTCTTCAGTTATTAGCTTCTCAAGGTCACTTAGGGTCTGTTAGTTTTCATAAATTTGATTGTATGTCTTGTCAATTTGGCAAACAAACAAAATTACCATTTAATAACAGTGACTCCTTTTCTTCTACACCTTTTGATCTTGTTTATTCTGATGTTTGGGGTCCTGCTCCATTTACCACTAAGGGGAGATGTCG
Organism: Fagus sylvatica; assembly: GCA_907173295.1. Taxonomy (NCBI): domain Eukaryota; kingdom Viridiplantae; phylum Streptophyta; class Magnoliopsida; order Fagales; family Fagaceae; genus Fagus; species Fagus sylvatica. Next base: position 9,915,375 of record OU015763.1, read on the forward strand.
CTATTTTGTCATATTTGTTGATGATTATTCTAGATTCACTTGGATTTACATGTTAAAACATCGTTCTGACCTTGTTCCCATTTTTCAAACTTTCCACAAAATGATTCAAACTCAATTTTCTCGCACAATTAAGGTTTTTCGGTCAGATAATGCCCAAGAATATCATGATAAATCTTTCTTCTCTATTTTGGATTCTAATGGCACCCTTCCCCACTATTCCTGTCCCTATAGCTCTCAACAAAATGGTCGTGCTGAACGCAAACTTCATCACATTCTTGATGTTGTGCGTACCCTCCTCATATATGCCTCTGTCCCTGAGTGTTTTTGGGGTGAAGCGGCTCTCATTGCCGTTTACACCATAAATCGCATTCCTTCACCTACTACTCACAAGAAATCTCCCTTTGAGTTACTTTATGACAAACTCCCAAACTATTCCTCTCTTCGAGTATTCAATTGTGTTTGTTTTGTCTCTCTTCCTTCCCATGAACGAAACAAACTCGAACCATGATCTCGTCTGTGTTGTTTTCTTGGCTATGGTATCTCTTAAAAGGGTTTTCTTTGCTATGATCTCATATCTCGTCGCCTTCGCATCTCCCGTCATGTAGAATTTTGGGAACATCAGACTTTTTTTAGTCGCTAACATTTTCCCTTTATCTCTTCCTCCATGACTCTCATTTTCACTGATCCTTCCATTAATCTTTACCCTGACCCTATGAAGGACTCTACCCCGCCTCCTAGCTCTTTAGATGTCCCATCTTTGGTTCTGTCCCCAGCTGCTGGCTCGCCTGATTCAAATCCTGCACCATCAGCACCATCAGAGTCTCCCACAGATATTCGTCGTTCCACTCGGGTAAGGGCTCCTCCTTCTCATCTTACTAATTATCATTGTTACTTTGCCCTTGCTACTCTCCTGAGCCTCATACCTATCGTGAGGCTAGCACTAATCCTCTTTAGCAGCAAGCTATGGCTGATGAACTTGATGCACTTCACAAAACTCATACTTGGGACATGACTACTTTGCCTCCTGGCAAGTCTGCAGTTGGTTGTAAATGGGTCTATAAGATCAAGACTCGAGCTGATGGATCTGTTAAGCGTTACAAGGCTCGCCTGGTTGCTAGGGGATTCATTCAGGAATATGGCATTGATTATGAGGAGACTTTTGCTCATGTTGCTCGTCTTACCTCTGTTCGATCCTTACTTGCTATTACTGTTGTTCATCATCGGCCTCTGTTTCAGATGGATGTGAAAAATGCATTCCTCAATGGTGATCTTCTTGAGGAAGTCTACATGCAGCCACCTCCTGGCTACCCTGCTTCTCAAAATCAAGTTTGTCGCCTTCGCCGTGCTCTCTATGGTCTTAAGCAAGCTCCTCGGACCTGGTTTGCTAAGGTCAGTTCTGTGGTTGCTCAATAGGGTTTCACCCCTAGTTCCTATGATTCAGCTCTCTTCATTCGCCATACGTCTACTAGTATCGCTCTCATTCTTCTTTATGTTGATGACATGATTATTACAGGTGATGACACTACAGGCATCCGTGATCTACAGAAGTTCTTTAGTCAACATTTTGAGATGAAAAATCTTGGCACTCTTAGCTATTTTCTTGGTCTTGAGGTCACCTCTTCTTCTGATGGTTACTATCTCTCTCAGGCCAAGTATGCTTCTGATCTTCTCTCTAAGGCCGGACTCACTGATAGCAAGACTGTTTTCACTCCCTTAGAGCTTAATGTCAAGCTCAATCCTACTGATGGTGAGCCTCTCTCTGATGCTACCTTATACCGACAGTTAATGGGCAGTCTCATCTATCTTACTGTCACCCATCCGAACCTTACTTATGCTGTTCATCTGGTTAGTCAGTTCATGTCTGCTCCTCGCTCCACTCATTATGTTGCAGTTCTTCGTATTCTTCGGTACATTAAGGGAATGCTCTTTCATGGCCTTCACTTCTCAACACAGTCTTCCCTTGAGTTGCGCGCCTATGCTGATGCAGTTTGGGCTGGAGATCCCATTGATCGTCGCTCTACCACAGGTTACTGCTTCTTACTGGGTTCCTCTCTTATCTCTTGGCGTAGCAAGAAATAGTCTGTTGTTGCATGTTCCAGTACTAAAGCTGAGTACCATGCTCTCGCCGATGCCACCTCAGAACTGCTATGGCTTCGTTGGCTCTTGACTGACATGGGTGCTCCCCAGACCATCAGTACTTCTATTCAATGCGACAATCGTAGTGCTATTCACATTACTCATAATGATGTTTTTCATGAGCGCACCAAGCACATTGAGATCGATTGTCACTTCATTCGTCATCATCTTCAGCAGAGTGCTCTTCACTTACTATCTGTCTCCTTTGAGGACCAGCTTGCTGATGTATTCACCAAGTCTCATCCACCGGGACGCTTACGCGATCTTGTGTCCAAACTCAAGATGACTTCTTCGTCACCACCTTGTGTTTGAGGGGGGATGTTAGTATATATTAAAGGCTTATTATAGGCTTACTGGGCTTTAGGCCCAATATACTTGTACCGCACTCTCTACTCTGTCTATATAAAGGCAGTTCCGTGTATTTGTTTATTCACTGAATATATTATACATAGCTATTTTGCTTACTTTCAGTCTCTTCTTTCTTTCTCTTTTCTTATTCTCAACAGTTTGTTTGTTGAATAAATGTTGAAAAAATATAAAAGTTGGAAATTGGTGGACTGTGCATGTGATTTGTGATTTGTCAGAGAAGAAATTATATTAAAAACAAAAAAACAACGGATCACTTAGGGCTTGTTTGGTACATCCTTTTTAAAAACAGTTTTCTTGTTTGTAAACCAGAAAATGAGGGTCCCATTGAATTTTAGTTTGTTTGGTACACCAATTTCTAATTTTAATCTCAAAAACAGATTTGTTTTTTTGGTGGGTTCCATGCCATATTTCAGAATAGCTTGGACCTGTTTTGGCCTTTTTTTGAAACCGGTTCCGTTTTCATGGTTTTATTATCGTTGCCATTAATTACTTTGCAACCAAATAATATAACACAACCAATATTTATACATATCAGAGAAGTAACAGACCTCCACCATCAAATTCACAAACCTCCACAACACCCACGGCAACCTCAAACCTAGACTCAACCCCACGGCCATCGATCCATGCCAACAACCACCCACGCCAAGAAACATCAAACCTAAAGAATTTTCTTTCTTAGTAACCAAATAGCCAAGAAAAAAAATTGTAAATACAGACCCAAAACCCGGCGGCGGTGAAGAAGAAGACTGGAGCATTGTAACATGTTGACGAGGACCTCCACCTGCTGATTATGAACATGATGAAAAAAGGAACAAACAAAGTGGAAAAAAAAATGGTGGAAGAGGTCAGTGAGGGTGGGTTGAGAGGAAAAAAAGAAAAAGAAAAATGGTGGAAGAGGTCAGTGAGGGTGAGGATTGAAAGGGAAAGAAAGAAGAAAAAATAAAAAGAAAAAGAAAGAAATTGGGGAAGGGGTCTGAACATTGGGAATTGAGGATAAAAAGAAAAGAAGTAAAAATGGAATAAGTGTACTGAAGAAGAAATGAGGGGGAAAAAATGGGGTAGGTGTGTGGTGGGGGAAAAGGAAAGGGAAAGAAGGAAGGGTGGGCCACGTGTGTAGTGGGAAAAAATGGTGACCGAAAAAAAAGAAAAAAAAAATTGGGGGGAATAATCTTCTGCAATATATATGTAAATGTAATCAAAAACATAAATTGAAAACAAACTGCTAAACAGAAAAATTTATTTAGATTAAGTTTCAAAATGTGACTTGAAAATAAGATGCCAAACATAATTTTTTTTCAAAAATTAAATTCAAACAAGTTTCAAATCCCAATTTAGAAAATTGAAAAAAATCATGATTTAAAAACACAAAATGAAAACATGTACCAAACAGGCCCTTAGGAATAGGATTCTCTTAATTTGAAAATCTCTTCATTTTTTCATTTCATGATTTAAATTTTATCTCATGGATCTAACAATGTAAATACAAAATGATGTAGTGGTATGTACATTGTTAGATCTATAATATTTAAATGATGGGTGAGAGAAAAAGTGATAAAAAAAAATATTATATTTTTGAAAAGAAAAAATAATAAAAAGAATATTTAAATATAAATAGAGAGAATAAAGAATTGGATTCAATTCTATGTAAAAAAATAAGTTAACTAATATAGAAAATGTTAAATTTTTAACTACCAATTTGCTTAAATTGATGTAAATGCCCAATAAGTCGATGCTGTACTATTTTAGAACCCTAAATATCTTTTCTATTGAGGCTTCTATAAGTAACTATTCTCCACATAATTAACTTACTGTGCAAATTAATTCATTTGGTATTGTTATATTCCTCATTCCTCTTCCTTTCACATTAACATGGATTCACGTTTGTAATCGTGTATTTATTAATTTATAATCACAATCAGCAACAGGGCCAAAGGAAAAGCTGCTATGCAACTTGCACCTCACTACAAATCTGTGCAAAAAGGATTTAGTATTATATACGCGCATATTCCTCGAATAAACTTTGGTTTGTTGCACTTTTCATCTATGAACTATAGGATATCTGAATATATATATGAAGTACATCACAGTCACTTCCATAGTTCCATTCCCATATGTAAACCTTTCTATCCAGTTGCATTTGGCATCTCTTTTTAGCATGCATGCTAGGTTATGTTGTATACTTGTACAGTTCAGCACAGGTAGGTGATGCGGCGTCATATGAATGAGAATGTTCACACCAAAAAAGTATAGTCCGAAATTGAAAATTTTTAAAAATCATTTTCCTGCAATTTATAAATTATTCTAGTCTAAATTATTAATGTTGCAAGCAAAACCATCAAGGTCTAACGAAGACTAAAGTAACATTTTAACTTCTATATTTTTAGATATCAAATTGTTATTATGACCAGAGTCTAGACAGACGCAACTAATTGATATTTGAATTGAAAAATATAAAACTGAAAGATAATTCTTATTAAAGGTTATTGTCATGATCCTAAGTGTCTCGAATCGTTTAAGTATATCAGCTTATCAAGTAATTATAGAATATTTTTGAAATACATTAATGACACACTCTTTCCTCTCTCATGAGAGTACGTCATTAATGTGCTTAGAGAACATTTTATAATTTTCCCACCTTGGCAATGTGTATATTAGCTTTTTGACATCCTCACCTTACAAGCCAATTTTTAGAAGTGAGTTCTACATACGGTTCATAACTTTGTATCTCTTACGTATCTTCTTATTGTCAAAAACTTTGTAATTCAATTAATACTTTGTGATGTTTTCAACGTGATCTCTAGATTCAAATCCAGTTATCCCAATTATTGATCAATAAAAAATAAAAATAAAATTGTATTTCTTATGATGAGACATAACATAATTTTGTAATTCAATTAATACTTTGTGATGTTTCAAATAAAATTGTCTTTCTTATGATGACACATAACATAACCATTAACTCTTACATAATCGGGAACAGCTAGTTGCGTGACAGTTTTAAGATTCCCCGTATTGCAGCTTTTCAAGTTGTGGATGAGCAAGTTTTGTCGGATTGTGTTGGTACAAACAAATTGATATAATCGCCTGAATTAACCATTCACGTTTTCATGCAACAGGGATTGGCCAATGTAGGGTATATGATTTGCATGATTGGCTTTAAAACTGGGAAACAGTAGGGTCATCCATGAACCATGATCCATGCATTCATGTACAAAAAGATAACTCCGAATAAGAATTTTGTTGGATAAAAATCTTGTGGATACTTTGCAATAAGGAAACGTGCATGTTTTAATTTCCTTTAAACCTTATCTTTCTGGACTGTGGAAGGGATAATGACCTACTCACCTTCACACTTCAAAATATTAGTTGGTTATTTAGTATTTACTTTAATTGAGTCGAACAATATATAGTTGAAACTTGAAAGCAAAGCTCTATATATAGAAATGGCTTAGCTGATTAGTACCTGCGGAAAAATATTTTGTATATATAGAGAAATTGCGAGCTGGTTTCATTAGATGACAATTCAAAGGACCTAAGTCATTTTATGTTTTCGTAATTTGCTTGTTGTTAGTTTATTACAACTGCTTTATTTTTTATTTCAAAGATTTGTAAAATTGTTAATTGATAGCGCATGCAGAGGAATATTCTAGAGCATTAATTTGTTTTTGAGATATCGGTAAATATTTTTCATGGCAATCAATATGTGGTTATTTTATTAGTTCAATAATTTTTATATATATATATATAAACTAATAAATCCTATATATAATACCCTCATATAAATATTTTTTATATATATTTTATTAAAAACTTGGAATATATTGATAAATATCAACATATTTAAAATGAAAATATTCTGGTTCATAATTTGTATTAAAACCTCAGTGGTCAAATGTTTTGTAGGTTAATGGGTATTTCTTAATATTTTCAATAGAAATAGATATAATTCAAATCTCTCTCTCATCATAACTATAGAATTATCTGAAGAAAAAAAAAAAAAAACTCAGTATATCTCACTAAGATTTAAAACCATATAAACAAAGAGAAATGTTATTTTTTACACCAATTTATGATATTTCCACATCAATAATACGAAAACATCATAAATTGGTATGAAATTTTATACCCTTATTTGATATTTCCGCATCATTTAATACGGAAATATTAAATAGGAATGTAAAAATAACACTGTCGTAAACAAAATGCTAAATCAAATTTCCCTAAGCACAAAAATAATTGGGATGTAAATTGCAGCAGTTCATGAACCAAGTTGATGATGGGACTTAATATTAAAGTATTAAACAACAACAAGACGTTGGTTGTAGGCAGGTAACATAAGCAGTCATGGGCCTCAGTTCATTACTTTTTCCAATTTGTGCCGCACATTTCCAATTTGTGCCGCACAATTCCAATTTGTGCTGTCAATTCAACAATTCAGGCTTGAATGTTTGTGATAAAAAGATTAGTTCCATACCAATATATAACCCCATTGGCACGGTTTAAAGTATAGGCAGATTGTAATAATTCATTTTTTCCAAACAGATTAACTTTCATTGTAGTCATTTCCAAAATCATGTATGATAGCATCTTAGTTGAACAACAAAACAATCTTATATTTATATTTCATTCAAACCATTAGTTGTTTTCATTGAACTTTTCCTATACTTTATCCAAGTTTGAAGCATGGATGTAGACATTTGCTAGATAAACCAATTTAATAAAAAAAAGTTCAATCATGGATGGAAATTATTATTTTGGATAAATTACACTGACACTCCCTTCTTTTGGGGAAACTAGACTCCTTATATCCCAATTTGGAGAAATGACACCCTGCTCCCAAATTTGTAAAATAATTAACACTCAGCACCCTTTTCCCCAATTTTTAAAAGAATATTCCCCACTTAAACTTAAAATAATTAAAATGTAATTTTTCTTTTTAACTTTAGTTAGTTAGACATCGGTTAAAAAAATTAATAAAAAATAAACAAAAAAAGAAAAAAAAAATGAAAAATGGGACAAAGTGTTAATTATTTTACAAATTTGGGAGCGGAGTGTCATTTCCCCAAATTAGGGTGTAGGCTGTGTAGCGAGTCTAGTTTCCCTAAAAGAATTGGGTATCAGTGTAATTTACCCTATTATTTTTATCTTGAAAAAAATCCACTTAAAATAAATCAATAATAATTTCATAATGAGAAACAATTAACTATTTAGTTGAATCAACAATATATGTTTTATGTAAAAATATCACTAGTTATAGGAAAGTTCACTTACTTCTGATAGCCTCACCAAAATCACCAAATTTCAAAGTTATGACACCTTAAGATGAACCTAATACAAAGAAATACTCAAATTGAGTCAGTAGCCCAAAAATTTAGAAATTAACCGAACTTTAGCATATTCCATCTAATTTGAATTTCCCCCTCAAAACACCTCAATCGAGAGAATACCAAAACTATATTGCTTCTAGAACTATGGAAACCCTACCCTAAAAATTCTAAGAGTACCTATATAAAACCGCTTTTGTTGTGAAATAAAAATATATATAGCAAGAGAAAATAATTCTGAATATGAGAATATATTATAAGAACTCTCTTTGAATCAAGTGGTCATCCACACATTCAACAAACTTGTTGAATACAATTGATCTCAATCTCATTTTCTACATCTTATAATACTATAACTGTCATACATTTATAGGTATAAGATGCTTGTCTTTTAGGTAGTAAACTTGCCGTGTGTGAATTCGTAGGAGGAGACAAAGTCGTGCTCTCATTAAATGGTGAGCACATTTTGTCTCTAGTAATTCACCTTTCGATGAATATGAATAACTGTATTCACCTAACATCACATGAGAAATAATCCCATGTGACGCACCATATCTGTGCCCAAATATAAGCCACTTTCTTCACAGTGTTTTCAATATTTACAACAGCTTTTAAAATTTCAAAAAATTTTGAAACTACATGTTCTAGGATGAATTTTGGTCCAAAGTGGGGTCCACTAATCTTTTCTGAGCGAGTCAGCCATAAGGGGCCTTTGCCAAATGTAATTGGGCTAGGAGGTGAACCACACTTTTCCCTAAACATGTGGCCCTCGAATGGGCTTTTCTTGGAACACTTATTTTCTAGAATTTTCGAATTTTTTTTTTTCCTACAACTCTTTTTCATAAACCAGGTTAAGTTGTTACTCGATGTTTCGAGTAGAATCCAAAATTGTTGTTATATTTATGAAATTATAATGTTAAGACCATGTTTAGGGCTAATTGCTTTACTAGTCCCATTAAAAAAGCAAGTGAGCCATAAGGGGCCTTTGCCAAATCTAATTGGGCTAGGAGGTGAACCACACTCTTCCCCAAACATGTGGCCCGCGAGTGGGCTTTTATTAGGAACACTTATTTTCTAGAATTTTCTAATTTTTCATTTTTTTTTCTACAACTCTTTTTCAAAAACCAGGTTAAGTTCTCACTCGATGTTTTGATTAGAATCCATAATTGCTGTTATATTTATGAAATTATAATGTTAAGACCATGTTTAGGGCTAATTGCTTTACTAGTCCCATTAAAAAAGCAAGTGAGCCATAAGGGGCCTTTGCCAAATCTAATTGGGCTAGGAGGTGAACCACACTCTTCCCCAAACATGTGGCCCGCGAGTGGGCTTTTATTAGGAACACTTATTTTCTAGAATTTTCTAATTTTTCATTTTTTTTTCTACAACTCTTTTTCAAAAACCAGGTTAAGTTCTCACTCGATGTTTTGATTAGAATCCATAATTGCTGTTATATTTATGAAATTTTAATGTTAAGACCATGTTTAGGGCTAATTGCTTTACTAGTCCCATTAAAAAACAAGTTATTAACATTTTAGAGTCAATAATCAAACCCTAAACCCAAAATTCATCAAAGTATGAAGTTGTACACACTCAAATCGCTTAAATCCTTCCAATCTTCAAAATTCCCAACTTCCAAAACGTTAGATATCAGAAATTTCAAGAATTAGAGTAATTTAGGAAGAATTACCTTCAATATACTTTGAATGATCTTGGCTCCAAAGATTAACCTTCTTCTTCCCCTTGCAATCTTTGAGGAAGCCTCTCTCTAGATTCCTCTATGAGTATGCATCAATTTTGATGAGTTTGGTAATCACAAGAGTTATTAACTTAGTATTTCTAAAAACTCCTCATAAAAAGTAATAATTTATTTTTAACCCCAAAGTAAGTTTTTATAACTACCCCTTTAATAAAACCATTTTTTTCTTGGGTATTACTTAAAAAAAAAGATGGGCCTTGGGATAGAACGATATGCTTCAGAAAATATAACTTGTAAAGGAATAGGGGAGATGGGCTCAACCCAAGGAATTGCATTAGAGCCTCGACAAGAAAAGTTGTTAGTTGTGGAATTAGTTAATGGCGTAAATGTTCAAAATGATTATTGCTTGGATGACAAGCTGTTTAATTATTTTTAACTTATAGTGGATTATAATTCCCTTTTTTGTTTGTTTTATTTTTCTGGGTATTTGGTAGGATGGAATCCTTAAACACAAAAGTACATACGAAATTATTTCACCTGAGGATATTGGTCTGGTTCAATCAGCTGATGGTGGCATCGTCCTTGGAAAAAACAGGTTTGTAAAGGGAATGTTTCCAATTATTCTTTATTTAGTGTTTTGTTTCAATGAGGAAATAGATATTTGCTGGTGTATCTGCTCCATTTTGACTCCTAAAAAAAAAAAATCAATTAAATATCATTTGAACTAATAAAATATTTCCTAAGCACAAAAACTAAGAAAAAAATTTAATTTCAAACCAGAAAGGTCAAGTGGTCAATTGAGACATTGACTGATGTCACTTGTTTCGATTCGATATGAGATTAGCGAAATCAGATAAATCCCAGAGTTTTCATAACAAACTATTGGGTTTAACTAAGTTTGACCAGATTTAACCATGATTAACCAAATTCCTAAAGGTTGATTGAGATCATTTACTTTGATTTTGTGAGAAGTTGGCCAAACTAGGCTATCAATAGCTAATTTAGGTCAGAGGAGATCGACCACTTAGAATGGAAATGCGTGTACCTGTCTTGAGCACACTCTATGCGAGTACAATAAATTAATTAGTAAAATATAGGGAAATTCATGTTTTGTAGAGTCACCACCAATCATTAGGTTCAACGGTGTAATTGTTTACCAATGTCTAATTAATTCTAATTACTAAACCTAGGTCAAAGAGGAGTCTCAAGGTATCCTAGGCGCAATGAGTGTTAAAATCATGTTTCAAAATAAAAATATGGATTCAGAAGTTTGGTTCAACATGAGGAATATGTTAGGCATCCCATGACACGCGTCTTGCAATGTTTTCTCATTTTGCTTTTGCATTTTTGGCTTAGATGTCTCATCATGACCTGTGGGCATCAGGTTTGGAAAATCATTTATCAAAAAATTAGACATTGTCAGTGGGTTAGTGTCAGGATATAGATAGATTCTTGAAGGAACCAAGAGTAACCTTGTTTTTATTTCACAATTTGGATCTCATTGCCTTTATCGGGTTTAGAGCAATATAGTTTATCACTTGGTGAGTGTAGTGGTCCAAACAAAACAACCAAGGAAGGGGAACTTATGGCTGCCATGTATGCTTTATTAGTCCGCATGAAATTCATATTCTTTCTCCATTCTCATCCAAATCGATTATGTGTTTATGATCCTACGATTAGGATCGCAATTTTGACAACCATGCTTACGAGTAGTCCTTATTAGTTGTTTCCAAACCCAATTTTGTAGTGGTATATCCCCTTTCTTGAGTTTCCATTCCAACATTTGGCATATGCCTTTCATGAGTGAGATTCTCGATTTTAAGGAAAACATACACATGGTAGGCAAACTATGTCATTGTGTGTAGATGTCTGATTTTTAAAACCCAAATACAAATTAACTCCCATTAAGTCATTGGGCCCAAATAATGCAAGCTACTGCGGAAGCCCAACAAGTTCAGCTTGGAATATTGGCCCATTTTCGTTCTTACCCACTGGCCAGCTTAAATGGGCCTTAAATACTGGAAATTAAATGGACTATTTAGACTTGGTTGTGTCCAATTAAAGGCCCAGCCCAAGAAGTTCCTGCTGTCAGCTCTAACAAGATTTTTTCGGGCCTAAAGAGAGTGTTTAATGAGCAACTAAGGCCCAAGAACAAGCCCAAGGCCTTTACCCAGCTTCAGTCAGCTGAGACAGCTGTCCATAGGGCCCCACAAAAGTCAGAACAGCTTTAAATAAAAGCTGAACAAGTAATGGCTCTCTCTTGGGACCCACATTTCTCTCTCCTCCTTTTCAAAAATTGGAGAATGAGCTTGTCTCCCTCATTTAACTCACTTCAGACCTTAAAAGCACAAAGAAGCCCACCGATTGGACCAGAAATGCAGCTGGGAAATCAAAACCATTGCCTGCATGCTCTGCAGCAGTAACAGCACACAAGCTAGAGTTAGGTCAGCCCAAAAGTATAAAGGCTTGCTTAAATAAGCAGGTTATCATGATGGCATATCTTCCTCAGACCAATGAAGCTCTGAACCCATGGATTGGCCGTCTGAACAGTAATCATGACAAGGATTCCGTTCACCATTGGTCACCAGACGCGGTAGTAATCCGTGACAGAAAAAAAAAGTCTTATTTTATCTTCACCATCATGACATGGCCAACCAATGAAGGCTGAGGAAGTGACCCTTACAGTCCAGCTCTATGCTAGGTTCACTTTTCCATTTTTGCAGGACTTAGGGAGTTTGGTTTGGAGGTGGAGAATTAATCCTATAGGATAGGCTTCCACCAAAATAATGGCTCAAGGCTTACTGGGGGGTAGAGCTGTCATTTTTTTGGAAACCAATGCCAAAGAGCATGCATAACCAGCCCATACCACCATGAAACCTTCTATAAATGGGACCCTTGAACACCACCTAAGGGACTCAACCTAACTTAGCACAACCTAACCAGAACACAACCAGCTTAAGCCAAGCCTAGAGATAACCGTTTTTCACTATCCCAAACACTGACCCACGACTAGATCAAAAAATACCATGGAGATTGCAAAGGTAGTCTGAAACTTATTGCAGCAGTAATCAGGCTATTCTCCTCTAAGTGCATTCTCTAGTACACGTCCTCAAGTATAGAGTTCTAAGGTCATCTTCAACCTTAAAACTCTGTTCCTAAACCCTAAACACTAACCCAGGCCCAAGACACATGATTTGAGCTCACATCTCCAAAAGTGCCTCTTGGCAGATATTTAGGTTACAGCAGTAAACACCATATTAAGCTCTTGGTCTTCTTCAACCTTGAGACTTACACCATAAAAGTCTAAACACTTCCATCTTAACCCCATGCATGCTTCATAGGATTAGTTCTCTTCCGCTTAGTCAAACTCTTTTTTGTCTCTACAAGTTCATTGTTATGAGTTCTATTTGTTGCAGCAGATATTAGTGATGAATTCATGCCTTAATAATTTTGAGGTCATATTGGGTTCAAGTTGTCATACTTTGAGTCCAGATTCTCCATAGAGTAGTGGAAGCACTAGTCCATTCTTATTTTGGGCCTTCATTAACAAAATCTTATTTTTGGGCCATTTGGTTATTGTTACTGTTGCTATTCACTTGACTTGGGCCTTGGCAGATTTGGCTCTCATTTCTTTAAGGAAGGTGCCCCATTAGCTTATGGGCCTACTTTTGGGCCTTGGGTTGAGTTTTGGGTTCAACTCCCGTACCCTTAAAAGTTCAACCCATGTTCCAGCCGATCTCGTTGCAACACGTGGCGTAGCAGCAAAAACACCCCCTCACATTTTGGCGACTCCACAGGGGAGTTGAATTTAGCACTTCCTAAAGAAAAATCTATAGCACAAAATCATGCCTCCCAAGACTAGAAGAGCAGCTCGTACCATGGAATTACAAGCTGAGTCTCAGAACAATGAGCAAGAGCAGCATCAGCCCGAGCAAAGTGCTCCAGATACTGAAGCACGACAGACGAATTTATTGCTGGAACTGATACAGGGTTTGCAGCAGACTCAAGGAGAGTTGGCCGAAACCGTTCGGCAACTTAAAGAAAAAAGTTCTGAAGCGAAGAATGACCTCCGAGATGGCGAAGATCACCACGAAAATCTTCATCAAGAACCGAGCTCCCACAACAATAAAGAGAAGCCTTTCATCACTTTGTCGGAAGTAGCAGACTTGCTGCAGCAGGAAAGGGAGAAAATCCTTAAGGAGCCTAAGCATTTTGTAAGAAAACCTCCCTACCCCGCTGAACTGTTAAAACAGCCCTATCCCGATAAGTATGTCACTCCAACATTCTCATGCTTCGATGGGCGCAAGGGAAGTGCCCTTGTGCATGTTAGCAAGTTTATTGATTCTATGGGCCCTTATGCCGAAAATGGTGACTTATGTTTACGAGAGTTTTCCAAGTCCCTTGATGATAGAACATATACACGGTACACTACATTGCCTCCCGGATCCGTGAGAACATGGGATGATATGGTGGAAATGTTTTGCGGGAAATATTTTCAAGCAGAAGAAAAGGTCACTCTCGTTAACCTTCATGGTACCAAGCAAGGAAATGGAGAAGATCTATTGAAATACATTCATCGTTTTCATGACATGTCCTTGGATTGCTACGCCAACTACTTGGAAAGCGAACTTGTAGGAATTTGCATCGACAACATGTCACCCGAGTTCCGCGCTTACCTCGAGAACCTTGACATCACTAGGTTCACTCAACTTCTGCAGAAGGTTAGAAAGACAACACTTTTAGTCAAGCCACATATTGAGAAGACCAGAGAAAAGAAATATTCGCCATAAGCCTTGACTGTATCTGCGGGAGACAGCAAGCGAATGAGAGAATTTGGGGAGCCACCGCCTCCGGTACCATGCACGAAGGAAGAAATGATAGCCATCCTTAATAGGTGGGTGGCAGATGGCGTAATCAAGCTCCCGGAAGTTCGAAAGGAAGCAATCGAAGAAGAAAAGAAAAGCCCAAATTACTGCCACTACCACAAAAGTGTTAAACACTCCATAACAGATTGTTGAAAACTTTGAAGAAGATTCCATGCAAAAATTCAAGATGGAACCTTAGAACTCCCACAAGCTCAGCAAAGAGTTCACACCGACCCGTTCCTCAAACACAAAGGCAAAGCTACTATCTCAGTAATAATCTATGGCAGTGCAAGCGACATAGACATGAACGAGCTTGCTGCTACAAATCCTGCCATGACACCAGCAGCCATCAAAGCCTTACAAAGGAATCCAAAATTCCGATCTCTTTTTGACCAGTTAGGGCTGAATCCCAAGGCTCGGACAGCAGCCACAGAAGCGATCATGTATAGCAGCAGAATCTGGAACGTACTGCTTCATAGCAGAAGCACATGCCAGTCACGCATTCTTGGAAACAACCAATGCTATTACCTTCACGGACGAAGATATGGATGTTCCATACCCCGATCATCGGCGTCCGCTTTATCTTGCTGTCACAATCAATGAAGTCCAAGTCAGACGTGCCTTGGTCGATACAGGATCTTGCATCAACCTTGTTCCTCTAAGTACACTACGAGTGGTAGAAATCTCTCAGAAGAAAATTCAGGGGGCTCCCATGGAAGTTAGAGGTTTTGGGGGTGCTGCTGAGTATACAAAAGGACATATTCAGCTAGTTCTAAAAGTTGGGCCAATTATTGCCTTAACAAGGTTCCATGTCATAGACTCTGTGGTCCCATACCACGTGCTTCTTGGAAGACCTTGGTTGCACAAACACCAACTCATATCTTCAACCTATCACCAATGTGTAAAGAGCAGGTTAAATGGAAAGCCTATTCGTATTGCAGCAAACCCCACTCCCTTTGACCAGTCCGAGTCTCACTTTGTGGAAGCGTCTTTCTATGATAAAATAACTCCTGCCAGAGAAGCATCACTGTCCAAACCAGTCGGAACCCCACTCCCTAGGTGAGAAGACATTAGAGACGACTGTGAGGTGGATTTGAGGGAACTACCGGAGCGAAAGAAGAAACGCAAGGAGGAGGCCAGCACCAGCAAAAATCAACCACAATGCGTACGGGTCAAGCTACCCGATGGACGCATTGTTTATCGATTATGAAGGTGAGGGGGGCCTGATTGTCCTCGACATGAAGGCCCCGAGTCAAAGGAGGGCTCTTCACAGCTCTCATGTTATGTAGTGGATAAAGAAGATGGTTCAGAGTTGGCAGACGCAGCAGGGAAGTCTGCTGTGGTAGATCCCAAAATTTCTACCAAGGAAGAACTTGAAGTTATTGATTTGAGCAGTGACCCTAGTGTCCAAAGATCAGTTTCTATCAGTGCATCCTTATCTGCCTTAGAAAGAGCACAATTGGTGGTGTTATTAAAGGAGTATCAAGATGTCTTTGCTTGGCAATACAATGAGATGCCAGGGATAGACCCCACGCTGGTTGCTCATTCTTTGAATGTTGAACCGAAGGCTAAACCTGTGGTACAGCCAATGAGGACCTTTCACCCCGAAGTCGAAGCACAAATCTCACTAGAGGTCAAAAAATTACTGTCAGCTGGGTTCATTAAGCCAATTCAGCATCCGCGGTGGTTATCTAACATAGTACCAGTGAAGAAGAAGAACGGCCAGATTCGGTGTTGTGTTGACTTTCGAGATCTCAATAAGGCGTGTCCCAAAGATGAATTTCCGCTGCCCAACATGGATCTTTTGATCGATTCTGCAGCGGGCTATGCTATGTTCTCTTTTATGGATGGCTTCGGCGAATATAATCAAATACTCATGTCTCCCAAAGATGTTGAAAAAACCGCCTTCCGCACACTTATTGGAAATTTCTACTACACCGTTATGTCGTTTGGCCTTAAAAATGCCGGAGCCACATATCAAAGGACAATGACAACCATGTTTCACGACATGATGCACCGCAAGATTGAAGACTATGTCGATGATATTGTGGTCAAATCCAAGAAGAGGGAGGACCACCTTGCTGTCTTGAGAAAAGTCTTCGAAAGATGTCACCTCTACAAACTCAAAATGAACCCCCTCAAGTGTGCATTCGAGGTTGCAGCCGGCAAATTTTTGGGTTTCCTAGTGCACCAACATGGCATAGATGTTGATCCAATTCGAGCTTCTGCCAT
>OU015763.1:9932102-9955284 GCA_907173295.1 Fagus sylvatica
GTTTCGGCCTTTTGGCGTCGGCGACTCGGCGCAACTACGCACCTGTCGTCCAAAGATTGGAAGAGCAATGCTACATTGCACCATCTTTTTCTATAATTTGTTATGGCAAAAAAATATAATTTACTCGTAGATTATATGGACAACCATATTTTGATAAATAACAGTTTCATTATTTAAAGGAAACTCAGAACAACAGTTTGTCAGGTATTCAAAACCACCAGGAGAATGTTATCTTTATTTTATTTTATTTTTATAGATCAAATGTTATCCTTATTACAAACAAGCATGATCTCGTAATTGTATTCCTCTCCATTTTAATCTAGTTGAACTGACAGTCCAAGAAGTCTTTAGAGACTGCTAGAGAGTCACTAATGAAAGGTGATATCATACATTAATTCAACATATAATGTAGCAAATGAGAATTTTGTGTCTAACCCACAAAAAAAAAAAAGACAGCAAATGAGAATAATGATTTCACAGCCCGTGTAGATGATTTGCTTGCACGTGAGAGATGTCGTTACTCGTTAGTGCCAACGGCATCTCTCTGTTAGGAATTTTCCATGAATAAATGCACATGAAATATAAGGCTATTAAAAGATTCTTTATTTGTCTCTCTTAATCAAATTTTATAAGTGTTACGGGCCCAATAAATTTGTTAATCATGAAGCAATTGAAAACGTTTTATCAATCATCGGATTAGTCGGTGGCTCTTCAAGTTGATTTTGGCATGTCCAGAAGTATTGGACTTGACTGACTCAGAATCTTTGCTATTCTATATCGGTTGTCATCCTACGGGATTTATCCTTATAAGTGTGGGACGGGACGGGAGATTGCAATTTGCAAGTGCTTCCAGGGATTCATCGGCTTATCATTGAACCTTGGTATCCTAGGCTCCTAGTGCATTTGCAAAAGATAATGATCATTGAGCCATTCCAATTCCAAGAACAAAACAACAAATCAGTGTTATTTAGTAAGCTAGGAGAAATAATGCTTTATCTGTGAGAGACCATGCCAAGGATTTGAAATAAAATCCCGCTCTTATCATATCAGATCTTTGTTGGAGCATAAAAGGAGGGAAATTAATCAATTATTCCTCCATAGTAATATAGTTGTAACCCAACAATCCGACAAAAATAGATGATCATGATGCTTTATTTTTACATTGATATAGAACGTCCTCGGCTTTAAGTCGAGTTGAAGTTTTCAAAGAATTTTCAATTTTTGTTGTTTACAATGTATTTGGATGCACTGTTTGTAGAAATATAAATGTAGAGAAAAGAGAAAGTGGATTAGATGGTTCGGCTATAGAAAAAATAAAGAGGCTACATCTTTTTTATTTTTTATTTTTGATAAAAAAAAATAAAAAAGGCTATAAGCCTATAAGTCTATATCTTGAATATATTGATTTGCTTACCATTTCTATATATAATATATCTCAATGTGCTATGAGAGGTCAAGAAGCAAGGAGATATTTTTCCACAAGGACCTATTTATACACAAGAGAAAACAACCAACTCCCACATCTAAGCAATATGGAATTTCTTAATTAACATTTTCCTTCAAACTCAAGGTCTCAAGGTAAGCAATATAGGATTCCTTAACACTGTTAACTAATAAATGATAGGGAACTATTATTTGAGAGTTTCAAGGAGATAACTCTATGAAGTATAACCTCTAATTTCCATATAAGAGATATGATGAGTATGCCCCTTATTAACATATTTATGTCTTTCGTAAGAAATTGAATAAAGATAAAAGGATTTTTTTTCTAGTGTTAAAGATATTAAGGTGGAATCTTAGTGAAAATACAAGTAAGTTATTCTAGTTCAAGTTCATTGTATCATGACCTATTTGTAATGCAAGTAAAGTAATCATAATTCTACTTGTAGTAACACAAGGATTTGGGACTAGGGTTAGTGCCAATCGCCCAATGGGGCTACAAGCCCGTCATTAACTACCTTTTTTTCAACATGATATTAAAGCTTTTCTCTCTCTTTGGTCACCCTTGTTTCATGATTAGATGCTTCATAGAGTTAGGAATTTCACATGTGATGACATCAAACATGTAACCGTCACTTGATAGTAGATTGAAATACTAAATGTAAAATAAAAGATTTTGATTTTTAGATTTCTGTTTATTTTGATTTGATCTCGTCAAGTGACAAACTCTTCCTCCCACTATCGGTCGATAGATTGGACGAATTGGCCCCAAACCAAATCCAATTCAACCCATGACTCCATGAGCACCCTAGCAGAAAGTTCCTTGAATTTGTAATCAGACAATGTAAAGTATATAAAGAACTTGTACAACATGTGTGAGTGAGGGAGTGTTTATTTTAAGTTTTTTTCTTTTAATTTATTAATTTATATGTTTATGTATATCTTTTTAGAGTTTTATATTTTTTTAGATATTACTGTATTTTACTAATTTTTTCATAAATTAACAAATTAGCAAAAAATTAATCCAAACCCACAATATCAGTGGGTTTAGAGATATTCAAGCATTCCAATTCTCACGGGTCAAGTGGGAAATTTTGCTACTAAAAAAAAAAGTGGGAAATTTTTTAAACAATAATTAAAGGAAAATTATATTCCCACACAAATTCTTGTTATTTCGACACCATTTATGCAGAAATAACCAAAATTGATGTGAAATTTCACACTAGCTACCTATACAGAAGAAGAAGAACGAAATCCCCGGTGAATTTCTACGGTGTCCCGGCGTTCCGTCACATCAACGGAAGCATAAATTCCAAAAGCAGAGGCGCAGGCTGCAAGGTCACGTTTGTCAACAAGCCGCATCATTTCAATGATTTTACCCCCACCACCTCACTCATTGTACTACATTGTTCATAAAAAAACAAATGGTCTACATATTTCCTTCACATTATATTCCTTGAAAAGCTAACTTTATTCTTAAACAAAAGCAAGAAAATTCACTTTTACATGAGGTTAGAAAACAAAGGCAAAATCACTTTACTTTTCAAAATTTAATACTTTTCCTTTTATTTCTCTAATAGGCAACATGATTGTTCTCTTTATCCATTAAATTGGTTTGAATGGTCTTTGCAATCGTGTGGTTTGGACCTATTAAATGATGTGAATCGTAAAAGGTATCCTCCTACTTGAGAGAATAGCAATCATATATGATCACTTGGCTCAAAACGGTGAAAAGCAATGGAAGTAATGCTTCCATCCGCGTTTCAAATTATTCTAAAGAGATGCGGTGGCCAATTGGTATTGGAATAGCTACATAGGGTTAGAGTTGTTTCAGTATACATAGCACCTACAAAGTACAAAGTGTATCCAACAAAAAAAGACAATGTAAGGTATACATAACACCATCTGCTTCTAAAAAGAAAAGAAAAAAACATCTGATTCTCAATAAAGTTAGCCACAGTAGAATTTCTGGATACTAGCAGGGATGTGATTATAGATGGTGAGTGACAGAGTGAGTTAATGTAAGGGTTAGTTACATTTTAATAAAATAAGAGGCAGAATTAAATTTGAAGTTGACACTGTTTTGATTATTTTGAACTGAAAATAATTAAATATTTCTAAAGTATAGTGATACTTCCTATTTTTACATGAATACTAGGGAATAGTATATGGATTTCATTATAAATTTAAGCTTTTTTTTTCTTTTTTTTTTTCAATAAAGTTGCAATTCCATAAGTCATGGTAATCATTTATGGATTCGACCCAGAAAAAGGTGTATCTATTGTAGACTTTCCCACCTGTAATATTCAAACGCAAATCCAACTTTATTTGACTTTGTTTTGCCTTTGACTGTTTATATTATCTTTTTTTAATCTATTCTAAAATCTTTTTAGAAATATTACTATATTTATTTTATTTTGGAAAAAATAAAAAATTTATGTTTAGGTCTCTAAAACTTAGTTTAGATTATATTTTAGTCTTTGATATAAAAAAATACTAATCCTAAAAAAATTATAAATGTACCAAGTTTAACATTGGTCGAAATAATTCTTACTTATGTGTCAAAATTCGATAGCCACCGAGAATTGCAATATAATGTTTATAATTTTTTAAGTAGTAATTTTTTTAAAAATGATTTCATGAACTAAAATATAAGTTGACTTAATTTTTAGGAATTGATAGCATATTTTCATATTTTGTTTTATTAAATAAATCTTATTTACAATTTTAGGTGAGTTGATTCTCTTTTTCCTTTTAAATTTTTAATTCATCTTGTTATGTATAGCTTTTAAAATCTTTTTTTTTTTTTTTTTTTTCTAAATACAATTATATTTATGTCAACTTTTAAACAAAAAGCCAATCCAAACACACATAAACTCTCATAATAATAGCCTCAACAATGGAACAGGTCTAGAGTGCGTTTGGATGTAACAATTTTCTTGAAAGTTTTTATTTACTTATTTGCTGAAAATTGATTAAAGTAATTGTATTTAGGAAAAAAAAATGTACGTAAACAAATAAATCAAAAAACTAAAAGAAAAATGTGTTGCTAGACACACACTAAGAGCATTCAAATTGGGCTCTTTAAATTCGAGTTTTAGCTAAATTGGCTAGCACTCTTGATAAAAATCACAAAAAATCCCTCACGCACCATTGTGTATCACTATTAAATTTTTTACAAAATACTACATGTCTCGGTAACAAGATCGAGTACTATAACTTTTCTATATGATTAAAATACTACATGTCTCGGTAACAAGATCGAGTACTATAACTTTTCTATATGATTAAACTCTCTCTCTCTCTCTCTCTCTCTCTCTCTCTCTCTCTCTCTCTCTCTCTCTATATATATATATATATATATATATATATCCTAAAATTAAAACTCTCACACTCTTTCATTTTATTCTTGATCAATTCAGTGGGTGAATTTGTTTGTTTGTTTGTTTGGTTACATTTGGTACCTGAGAAAGGTGGTGAACAACTTCAATTTGGTGGATTTCAATTTTAGGGTTTGACTTTTAGTGGTGATGGAAACGATTTAAGTGGATTTGGTTATGGGTTCCCATGACGACAACAATGGGTTTGGCCTTGGTGTGTCCATCCCTCTACTCATGGAAAAGATAGAGAAGGAGGTGCGAAAACTTTGTGACGTTGGCTTTATTAAGGAGGGCAAAACTAGTAGTTGGCTCGGTTAAGCTCAAGCCCAGCTTTTTCTTTTTTCGTTTCACCTTTAAATTTTTTTTCTTATTTAATTTAGCTCAACCCAAATCAAGCCATTAGCCTACCATTTAAGTCCTCCTAACCCAAATCGAACACCCTCAAATAAAAATATTGAACACTCTTGACTTGAGAT
Source organism: Fagus sylvatica (assembly GCA_907173295.1). NCBI lineage: Eukaryota > Viridiplantae > Streptophyta > Magnoliopsida > Fagales > Fagaceae > Fagus > Fagus sylvatica. The sequence continues at coordinate 9,937,399 of OU015763.1, forward strand.
TCCAATAGACACAATCCATTAAGACCCTTAAAAAAAAAAAAAATAGTGACTACAACGTTGTTTTAATTTTTTATATCTTTATCTATTCTCATTTCAGTAGATCTCTCTTGAATATTCTCTCTTGCAGTTAGAGAAGAAATCTATGTCATATAATATATATATATATGACAACCTTGATTAAAAGAGATAAATTTTGAACTCATTTTCTCTCTCAGACTCTTAACAGTTGAGAAACAAAACACTCCACTGTCCAATCCTTAGCTTTTTTAATGACCACCCTAAAAAAGATACATTGAATCGCCATTGGACTAGGTGTACTTTTTTTTCTTTTTTTTTTTTATTAAATAAAATTCTCTCGTACTGTTGATATTTACTTAATACTTCCAAACCATCCCAAAAAAATTTTCTGGCTTTGTACCTGTGTTTGGCTTCAATGATTGAGGTGGTGATGTTTCGATGGTGGTGGAGTGATAGGCTAAGTTTGTTTGGGTCTCAATTTGGGTTTGGTTTCCTTGTAGAGAGATGGTTACTAGGCCAACGTTTGGGGAGTGAACATGGAAAAAAAATATTTATTATAAAAATGTATTGCAAAGTGACCACTTGGATGTAAGGTTTTTTCAAAAATATGATAATTAAAGTTTTTTATAAAAAAATGATTTTCAAAGGGGCAATTAAACAAGAGGCTACAAAAAGAAGGTATCTACTCTAAGCATAAGTAAAAATTGGAAAATTATTCAATATTTTCAGAGTATATTGACGTAGTATTTCATCCTCTTACATGAATGAGTAACTTTATCATAAATTTAATTAATAAGATCCGAGATAATAAAGTTTTACGATGTTGTACTAGTGAATAATTACTTGTAAAAAATAATAGGCTACTTTATTTTATTTTTGTTTTGATAATTTAATAATAGCAATAATAGACCAGAAGAGCTTTGAATCAAATCTGCATGTAAAAGAGAATGATCAAAACCATTAAAGCCAGAAAGCTCTTACTCATCAATTTATATTAAAAGAGATGGGGCATTAATGAAAAACCCGAAAATTCTGTGGAAGGAAGTATTAAAATTTGCCAAATTTTGTTTTCCCCAAGACAAAGACAGGACTGTCAGAGCCCTCAATAATCTATACTTTTTTATTTTCTCCTCAATTTTTCAACAAGAATACTTTATAAAGTCAAAAATACTCGGCTTCCAATACTAGATCATGAAAAGAAGAGAGACGTAAGGAATCCTATGCTTTGGCCATAATTGTGTACTCCCTACCCTCACTCCCACGTGGCAAGAAAGCAACGGTCATTATATTCTGATGTGGCAGCCGAATAGCCAATAGTAAGTTGGCCCCACCTCGCAACTAGTGACGTGGATCCAGCATCAGCATCTTAGTCCAAATGGAGGTTTCGTGGGTCCTATTATTTCCCAAAGCTTCGACTATTTTTTGACTTCTATAATATGTGAGTAAATCACGCAGTGCCCTACTTCTCACGTACTACAACAGAGTCCCTCCTGTGGGATCGCATGCAGTATTGCAGTGTAGTACAAATTACAACTATCAACCACCGAGATCAACAAGTATTATAATTTATACCTCGCTGGCACTCGGCATCACCTCGTTTCCCTCCCAATGTTATTTTGGTCATAATAGAAATCTTATTTTTTTTATAATGCATCGAATGCTGTTTATCACATTTTTATCACAGCTTTTTGTTTTTCATGATTTTATTTTTATAAATTCGATACTTCTTTCATACTACGGTTCATCAGTGGTTTGGTATGGTTTTTATAAATAGACTTTTCAATAGAATATATATAAAAAATGATACTTTATATCCATTAAATTTGATTTATTTAGACGAGAAGAGAGAGTGGGGCTAGTTTGGGACTCGTTCGAGAAGAATATGATCACCACTAGGGGTGGTAGTGGCGAATGATGGAGGGCAAAGCTCGATTGTGGTCTAGCCATGGCGCCCGTGAGAGAGAGAGAGAGTATTTTTACTGTGAGTTGTAAACTATGATCGAGTGTAATTTTTTCTTTTAAAAAAATGTAATATGATCACCACTAAGGGTGGTAGTGGCGAACGATGGAGGGCGAAGCTCGACTATGGTCTAGCCATGGCAACAGAGAGAGAGAGAGAGAGAGAGAGAGAGAGAGAGAGAGAGAGAGAGAGAGAGAGAGAGAGAGCTTAGAGAGAGAGAGAGAGAGAGAGAGAGAGAGAGAGAGAGAGAGAGAGAGAGAGAGAGAGAGAGAGAGAGAGAGTATTTTTACTGTAAGTTGTAAACTATGATCGAGTGTAATTGTGAAGATTAAAATAATACAGTAATAAAAAGTTGATGACTAAAATGAAATGTTTAAAACGTTGAGAACCATTTTAATACAAGAGACAAATATCAAGAACTAAAAGCATAATTAAACTTATAAGGATATGATATGAAATATGACAAAACAAAATGTATGTGGTAGTATTACTTTTGTTTTATTTATTTAATAAAATTTCCCTTTTTGCTTGTAGCCTAATAGATGCTTCGAATTTTAGGTGGATGGGTCAGATCAATATTAGGTGATGGATTGGCCACCAAAAGTGAAAGGTATTATTCAAAATTTTATATCATGGGTGCCTGACTGTAATACACATACATATGTTAGACAGGAATACAGGATGAAGTGAAAACACAGGCATATATGTTACACATGGGAGAAACAACCTACATATTTTAACGACAAAAATAGTACTGCAGTTTTCTTTTATCAAATAGTCATATTAAATGAAAAAAAAAAAAAAAAAAAACACTTTCAAACTCCAATAATGAGGAAAAACAACAACAAAAGTGTTCAATCATCAATGTTTAAAAGTAGGCAAAAGGCTAAGAATAATGGAGTGTGGGACGATTGTGCAAGCGGACTATAAAGGATATTGATGACAAAGGAAAAATGGAGTAATAATAAAGAGAAGACCTAGAGGGTAGACCTTGTAATGCTCCTCCCTTTCGAGAGTCTCAATACCTGAATCGTATGGCATCTGATACTATGGACCATCCGATTTGATTTATTTGTTGTTGTATGCTCGGATGAGATCTTAGCTCCAAGCTTATTGCCGCACTGAACATCTTCAGTTGTTGCTACTCTTCCAAGCTACCAGATTGTTGTGAAATCTTGAATTGTTTGTAGTATTTGTGCTGTTGATTATTGTTTTTGTATTGTTGTGTTGTTTTTTATGTTGTTGCTTATGTCGGCCTTGTAGTAGGGTTTTGTACTATGATGTATGTCAATTTTGCCATCCTCGTTGTAGGGTCCTGGGCTTTGTTGTGTAATCAACTTGGTTTCCTTCCAACTCAGTTTTGGAAGTGCTTCAATATTCTGATTTTTCAATAAAATTTCTTTTATTCATCATAAAAAAAAAAGAGAGCTAGGATGTAAAAAGAAGAAAAAAAAGTGGTGGATGTTAATATATTTCTGAAAGGTTTAGGGGATGCTTCAGTAAATATCGACCAATATCAAGAGCTACATGTAGTAATAAAGGTAAATTTAAGTATAGTATGTTAGGTTATTTAGTTAAATTCAAATACATAATTGCATTATAATTAATTGTGCATACAAAAAATAATTTTATTTGTGATTCATTAATTAATTAATCATGCATTCCAATTTAATTATAAACCTAATACATGTATTTCACCTTAGAAAATATAACCAAGTTCTACCCTAGTAATAAAAATATCACCGTTTTCTCTATAATGAGCATGGGCTCAAGTTGGAAACCGTAAAGAAACAGAGATGACATAATTAAACTATTCAACCATGAACAAAGAATAACATTATTATAAATCCGTAGTATCTAATTAGTGATGTAATTTTTATAAAAAAAAAAAATAGGGATGTAATTACGTTTTCGATTGTGTTGATTTTCAATAAGATTTTTTTTATACATTAAAAAAAAAAAAAAAAAAAAAAGGGGATGTAGTTACATTTACACAGAGTCGGTCACAGAGAGAACAGGAGAGAGCTGCTATCCTATTATATTATATGGTTGATTTGGATTTCTCTCCATATTTCTAATCAGTGACCAGTCTCTCTCTTTCTCCTTGGCTGTTCTCCCAATAACACTCCCTGTCGTTTTCTGAGCATTGAACCCAACTAATAACATTTCTTGTCATTTCACAGTGTCAGTACTCACTTCTACCAAGCCGTAGAACCCTGGCATTATCCTCTGTTCTTGCCTCTTCGCGCCATCCCCATCTAAACCATTTCCACAACCCACCATCCTTGCCTCTTTCCCAATCCCCCCCATTTACGCATTTTTTTAAAGCAAAAAACACAGACACACATGGGTTCCTTTTCTTGGTTATCCTCCACTCCCATTCTCAGCATCACTCTTCTTCTACTTCTCACTAGTAAAGGTAAAAACAAAAAACAGTCTTTATTTGTTTTCTTTGATGGGTTTCCCATTCTTTCATCTGGGTCTGTCTCACTTTCACATTTTGTTACACTAACAAAGTTGTTACTCTGTTTTTTGGTGTACCAGGTGTTTTAGGAGCTACATTCACATTTGTGAACAGATGTGAAAACACAGTGTGGCCAGGCATTCTCGCAAATGCAGGCACTCCTAGACTGGACAGCACCGGATTCGAGCTCCCAAAGGACACTTCACGCTCATTCCAAGCTCCAACTGGCTGGTCCGGGCGTTTCTGGGCCCGAACCGGGTGCAACTTCGACGGATCCGGAGCCGGGTCATGTCTCACTGGCGACTGTGGTTCAGGCCAAGTAGAATGCAACGGGTTCGGAGCCGCCCCACCCGCAACTCTCGCGGAGTTCACACTCGGCTCTGGCGGGCAGGACTTTTACGATGTCAGTTTGGTTGATGGGTACAATCTCCCAATGATTGTCGAAGGAAGTGGCGGGTCGGGTCTATGTACTCCGACCGGGTGCGTCACAGATCTGAACCAACAATGCCCAGCTGAGTTAAGGGTCGGTGAAGGTGACGCGTGCAAGAGCGCGTGTGAGGCGTTTGGAACTCCGGAGTACTGTTGTAGCGGCGCGTATGGCTCACCTGCCACGTGTAGACCGTCCATGTACTCCGAGATGTTCAAGGCCGCGTGTCCCAAGTCCTATAGCTACGCCTACGATGATGCCACGAGTACTTTCACGTGTACCGGTGCTGATTATACGGTGACGTTTTGCCCTTCCTCTCCAAGGTAAACAAATTTTCGCGCTTTTTTTTATTTTTAGTTTCTCATGTCTATCACTAAAATTCTGTTTTTAGTTTTCTGGGTTAGTTAAATTAAATTTCACTTTCAAGTTTCAATTTTGTCTTGTTTTTTTGGGTTATGTAATTTCTCATAGTAGATTTGTTTAGTTTAGTGGGGTTTGGTGGGATAGTGGCAATGCCATAATGCCAAAGAGTACCCTTTTAATGCTTTGATTTATTCTGTATTGTTCTTTATTATGTTTTCAGATCTTCTGGGCTTTAATATATAGATATATAATCCGGGCTTTAATACAGGTTGTTGGGTTGGGTTGGGTTGCATTTAATGTGAGTATTTTTATATAAATTAGTAAATCACTATGGATGGTTGGTCACTGCTTCAGCCAAGGACATCATTGATATTAAATGTTTTTGCAACAGAAATTTATTGTTTCTCCTAATTTTTGTTGTGTAGTCAGAAATCTTCAAGAGATTCAACACCAATGACAACAGCAACATCACAAGGGGCCGGGTCACAAACCGGGTCAGGGTATACGGTTTCTGGTTCAGGAACCGTGGCAGGTTATTCGGTTTCTGGTTCTGGATCAGGGTCAGGGTCAGAATCAGGAGCAGGAGAAGCAGAGTTAGCAGATGGGTCATGGTTAGCTGGTTTGGCTATGGGAGACTCACCAAGAATACTCTCACCCTCCACTCTAAAATCTGCAGTAATAGCATTGGCTACTTTGTCTATTAGCCTATCAGTTATTTACTTGTAGCCCCTCCAACTTTAACCTCAAGCCATCGCTTTTGATAGGGATTAGTGTGAGTGCATGTCGGATTTCCAGCCTTAGTGGTATTGGGGTTTTCGTTTTTTGCTTTTCACAAGGAAAGCTGACAGATTCCTCAAGATTTGTATAAACCATCCTCCACTTCAAGGTTCCCTAAAAATATTCAATGTTTATATGCACTAAAAGTGTGTTTTCTCTAGTTATTTATGGAATATTAGGTGCTTTTTTATTTATTTCTTTTTCAGTCAAACTTTTTAAGGTTCTGCCGTTTGTGGAGTTAAAAGCAACAAATCAGAATTAAGAACAAATTGCTGATTTGGGCTGGCATTTTTACATATGTTATTGTTTTTTGGTTTTGGATTTTGGATTTTGTTGTAAAGAGAGGAAATAACGGAAGGTTGGTCTCTTTTGAAAGAGTGTATAATGTGAACATATGTGTGTGGGATGGTTGGCTTATGTCTCATGGAGGGATCACTTTGCGGGTATTGCAAGTTTTTGCTTTGCTTTTTGTGTATTGTCTATTGAAGAAGGAATTTCTTGAAGATTAATGCGTTATCATTTCGTTTGGTGGGATGGCAATGATGTTGTAGCTGTGAGTTGAGTGTTAAAGGAGATCACTTTAATCATTTGGGGTTGGGCAGCAAAGGAGAAAGAATAAAGTCAAGAAGTGGGATCATTGTTTGTTTACTTTGTTGTAACTATCAGGCTTCTAATCGGTGATGCAATTAAAGAATTCAACTTTTTGCCGGCAATTTTTTAAGCCAACAAACTGATGATAAACATGGAGTGACTAGCTCAAATAAACATTAAAACACTTACTACAACACACTTGTGACGATCTGATGAGGTAATTGGATGTAGGCCAAGATAACCACAAACCCTAAAGCCCTAACTATTTGACCTAAGTGGGAAGCCACATGAAACTGAATACGTTTCGTCTCAAGAAAATAGTCGAATCCACGATGAGAATTTTTGGAATCCATCAAAATGAAAAAAGGAGACAATCTTTTTGAAAATTTTACTAAGCAAAATCCAAATGTGTGGATTTCAATTTACAACCAATAATTTATTGAAACTTCTAGGGTGGTTAGGAGACCCTTAGAAATTCCTAGAGAACCCTAATTCTTGTTGAATATGAAATTAAGTTTGAAAATAAGAAAATAGTAAAACTGAGACATAATCAAATTCTATTAAACCGAATTCATGATTTCAAATGAAATTTAGATTAAAGTCGGTCAATTCTACTATTTTTTACTATTTAAAATGAAATTGAAAATACAAGTAAAAATTATCATAAAGAGCAAGTTTAATTAAGCGAAAACTTGAACGAAGGAATTTGTTTGGAAAGTGTCCCCATTGATTTCTAATAGCATTTTTCTACTTTTTGAAGGCTTATTATCGTTTTTTTATTACATTTCATTTTTATTCAACTTATTTTCTTTTAAGTGAAATGAAAAACAATCTTAGTCTCTCTTCTTTCTCTACTATATATATATATATATATATATATATATATATATATATATATATATATAGGATTTGTAAAATATAAGGAGATACTTAAGCAAATTGAAAACCACAATCACAATGCTTGTGAGCTCTCTCCTTAGTTTACTCAGAAAATTCTCCCTTTTGTTTTTAGGGTTATTAATTAAAATATACAGGAGTTATAAAGAGAAAAGGATTGTGCCTTGTAAGAGCATCTCCAGCAGTGGTCTAAAACCACTCTTTATCTCCACAAATAGATAGTAAAATAGAGATAACTTGCTCCAGCAGTCCTTCAAACCGGTCTTCAAATTCCCATTTTGCTACAGTAGCTTTTTATTTTTAAAAGTTACTGTACACTCTTTATCCATTAAAAAATAATTTCCCACCCGCCTATTCACCCGACTATATAAGTTTTATTTTTTTTTCCTTTCTTCTCATTTATTACGATTTTTTCTCTCTCTTCCTTCTCTTTTCCTCTCCGTGCTCTCCACTCTCCACTCTCTTCTCTTTGGGTTTTCTGTTGAAACACGAAACGGGCTTGGGTTTGCTGATTGGAAACGTGGTGGTTGACGGCGTGGTGGTTGGAAACGGGCTTGGGCTTGCCGATCTCAGCCTGGGTTTGCCAATCTCGGCCTGGGCTGGCTGTGCTCTACGATCTCGGTCACGGTGGTGGATTTGGCTGTGGATTTGGTCACGGTGGTGGATTTAATCTTCTCTGACTTGGCTGTGGATTTAGTCTTCTCACGGTGGTGGATTTGGTCACGGTTGGGTCTTGACTTGCGGTGGTTGAACAGTTGTGGTGGAGTTTTTGTTGGTTTGTGGTGGCCGGTGATGGGGTTGTGTTGGGTTTGTGGTGGTGGTGGTGGTGGCGGTGGGTGGGAAGGATTTGGGTTATGGCTGTTGGGGTTATACGGGTAATTGTTGCTGGTAAATAATAATAAAGAATGAATAAAAAATATAATATTTAAATGAGATAAAAGAATAAAAAAAAGTATATTTAAATAGAGTAGAGAGTGAATAGAGAGTGCTAGGAGTGGCGGAGCCACATTGAACCTAGCCCAGCCAAGGTTTGGTTTTTTGTTTTTTTTTTTACCTATATATATATATTTTACAAAAAAATACCTTAAATTATCTAATTAGCCCAGTTAAATTTTTTTTTTTCCACAATTAGCCCACCCTAAAAAAAATTTCTGCCTCCGCCCCTGGCTATTGGAGAGTGTATCTAAAAAGATAGATAGAGAGTTGCTGAATAGTGCACATATAGAGATAAAATAGACATAACTGCTGGAGATGCTCTAAAGGGTGTTTAAAATGTCATTTTTCTACATTCAAAGCATGGGGAAATAAGGGTAATTTATTAATCAAATAGATAATAGATAGTTCAGATTGTTGGAATAAGTCACGTTAATTCACGATTTAGCATAAATCATAGATCAAATTAATAGTTTTTGGATGCACGATCAATCACTTACATTGCAATCATTAATTCAAGGAAAAATAGGTTTCATGATGCAAATGCTTTTGGGAGAATCCCACTGTTTTATGGGTCCTCCCCCCACTAGCCATCTGGATTATAGTATACCCACGAATCAATCTGAATAGAAAATTCCATCATGTTTCTCAATAATTGTTCATTAGACAGCATATAGGACAAGATGAGTTCACGAGAGAGCCAGTTGCAATCTGTAATTCTGTATAATACACATGTGAAAGGTCTTCAATTTTAATTGCAGAAGATGTGAGATACAAGCTCTGCAACTTGAAGGGCCAAGTAGCTGATATGCCCTGCTTATAGTGGAGTATTGATTGAATTGAACACCTTGAAAGGGCACCTTCCTACTTGTCCAGCCAAAATACTAGAAGACTACAATACTTGGAATCTTTTCTGAATTAGTATTGGAATGGGGCATCAGATTTTAATTATTTTTTTATTAAAAAAGAATTCTGAATTTCGCATTGAGTCACGTGGCTGAGTTGCTTGTTTAAGTTATAAAGGAAATTATGTGCTTCAATATTGTTGGAATAATTTGGACATGAATGCAATAAACTGATTATACGTTTTGACTTCGTAAAAAAAATGTACCACTAAATGTTATAATGTTGATGTTTCATTACCCAACAACGTAACAAGTTTATATGAAAGTTTAAAATTGATTTCACTAAGTTATAGAATCACGGGAATGCGTGGTTCATGACATTTAATTTGTCACTTAGATTATAACTCAGTGCGAACTGATTCTTTGACCGAACAATCCCTAAGATTAGATTAAAGAATCGACCTTTATATTGAACACACTTCCACACACAAAAAGTTCAAAAACAATCTTCTATAATGCCTTTCATTTCAAGATTGTGAGAAAAACATTTTGTTCTTCTTTGACAAAGATGAACAATCTATGTGGGAGAAAAGTGAAAGTCGAATAAGAAAATAATTGACGAGTCGCATTGTTTGGTGGTTTGTTAAGTAAGCCACTGACTTGGTCTAAGAATAATAAATAATAAACGATTAACTTGCAAAGTAAGCTAATCACTAATGGGCCAAAGATCAACGATTACAAACAACTATAAGAGCCCAAGAATGCCAAGCCCGATAACAAATTTGGAAAATGAGGAAAAATAATTTTTCCAAAGCAAAACCGATCCAAATTCACGCATGTGAGACACGTGCATGTGTGATATAGGTAAGGTCTGAGGTCAATCTAGGCACCACATCTAAAGATATTAAGGAAAATCCACTAGTATATAAATTCAAATAGGAGCACACTCCTAACCATTGTCGTATTTAAAAGAAAAGGTTGTGTTGTATAAAATACGATAACGATTTGATCAAGAATTCATTTTATATACCCAAACCATAGAATTAATAAATACTAAGATTTTAAATGATGGGGATGTAAATCCCATCCTTTGTAAAATTATGTGCATTTAACAAATTCTTCACCCAAACACACTATTATTTATTTATTTATTTAAATTGTTTCTCTCTCATCCGCTCCTAATATGTTTCTTTTCTATCTTTTTCTTGTTTGTTTTTTCTCCTTTCTAGAACTCTCTAGAGAGTACTCTGATGCCATGGGTTTTTAATTTTTATAAAGTACTAGCAGAAAACCGCGGTTAATGTTCACGAAAGTCATACCTCATTTTTTCAATTTTTATTTTGGTAATAATTTGAAGGAGATAATTGGATGTTGTCTTAAAATCTATTAATTTTAATTTTTGAAAGTAATAAATTGCATGTGTTTGGTCTCTTAACCATAGTTAGTAATATATGGCATAGAGTATATACGGTACATAATATGTTCACGTTTTATTCGGTTGAGTAAGTAAAAAAAAGGGCATAAAAAACATAAATTAAAAAAACGTAAATAGTCAACATTGTAAAAAAAAAAAAAAAAACGATAAAAAAAAAACGATAAGAATAAAATAATATACGGGACTAAAAAAATATATATATTATATATATTCAATATTATTAGCATATTTAATAGTTATCTTAATATTATTTTATAAAAAAAAACCAACTAATTAAGCATTTAATTTTTTTTTTTTTTTTCAATTTTTACTTGTGTTTTCAAGCAAAATATATAATAAGTAAATGAATGAAATGATATTTATATATCCCTTCATTCACTTACTTAGCGAAAAAAATGTCAAAATAACAAAAAATATTTATGATCTCATATTATTATAATTTAAAATGATTTTATTTTTGTTTATTAAAAATCTACCATGCATACATATTTTATATGGAATAAGATATAATCACTCATTTTATAGAAAAATGCTAATATAAATATGAAAATGTTGATGTTTAATATAAATAGTAAAACATGGAGCTAAATAAATTGATTTTGATAATTTTATTGTCATATATCATGATAAACTTTAACAAAATAAACAATTATATCATCGATAGAAGAACTGAAATTCAATCAAATTGAAGTATTTTTGTATAAGTATAACATGGGAAACGTTTAATACATGTTTTATACATTTAATTATAGAAAACATGTATTTTTCAGTCTTTTTGTTTTTGTATGGTATGGGAGGAGTTTTTCTTAAAAAAAAAAAAAAAAAAAAAAAAAAAAATGCTTAAGTACATGTAATATATGGTATGGTATGTGTATTTTACTAACTAGGTAGTCTTGACTAAATAAAAGTTTAGTACAAAATTTGAATTTAATACTATGTTATTGCACCCATTTGAAATTAAGGTATTTGCATAGGTAAATTGTGATTTTGGGGGTTTGATGGTTATGGTCACTTCCAACTAATTCAACAATAAAATGAAAAGATTTATATTGAAATTATACTAATCAATTAATCCCTTATAATCAAATAGGGAAATACAAAGATAATAAAGATAATACAGAGTTACTTTATAATAATATTACTGATAATAACATGAGTTGGCAACCACAGAATCCATTGGATTTTATTTTCGAATTTTCATCCTAACCATCCATCTCAATCTTTTTGGTACTTGATCAGACCCAAATATGACAACAAAAAACAAATTCAGACACAACATTGCAATTGATGCCCAGCTTTCTTGAGAGCCCTTCAGTTAAATCAGGTCATTGGGATCACCTATGTTTCTTTCTTAGAAGTCACATGAGTACACACCCTTGCATCCTTATATACTTTGCCTGGTCTACAATAATAGCCCTTGGTAGGAGCACAATGAATGTCTTGTGAGCATATACACAACCCTTCTAATGCACACCCCTCTTTATCTGCACTCACACCATTTTTCAACCCAAGAACTTGGTCAGTCCACTCACTAGAGAAGAGTCCAAATGGATCATACAACTCCTTAACCTTCAAGAATTCTCTTCCATTTTTGTATTTCTTGATTACTCCATCAAAGGCTATGTTTCGATTCTTCCCCCAATGGGGCAGTGCTCCATACTTGTACAGAGCGAGTTGCTCAACTTCTTCTAGTATGTCTTCATACAGCCTAGGAGTCATGGGGTCTTTGCTTCGATAATATGTGATATCAAAGTCCACTGCATCTTCTTGCTTGCCTAAGTAAGCACTCGAAGCCTTAACGTAGCGCATGAGGATTCCATTATAAAGTTCAACACCGCACATTACTTCACGCTTAAATTCAATTAGCTTTTGCACATCTTGAATGAAGTTCTTGGCCATGGACAAGCTAACACTAAAAGTAGTTTGGTGAAAAAACTCACCCTTCACTCTAGGGTCCCAGGCACAAGCTGTGATCAATGCATCATCAAGACTATCTAGGCAGGTTCCAGATGCTTGAAGGTGGTTGTGATATCCAATTACAGGATAGCCCGTAAAGGCAATACCTATTATTCCAAAATCATGAAATTTATTTATTTTGAATTTGTGATAACCAGCCACTAACACAAATAACAATTGTAATTATTTAGAATTTTTTATTTAGATTCTTGGAAGTACTTCAATGAAGAAGATTAAGAAAAGGAAAAGAACAATACCATCGTTAGTTAAACCATAGGCAGTCGTTGTGAGTGTTGAAATAACTATATCTGCAACGATGCACCTCAAACCAACATCAGGGTGGGATTCATCAAATTTCTCTATTTAAAAAAGTATAAAATACCATGTCAAAACAATTGCAATTTTATTATAATAGGAAAAATCAAATGGTAACTATAAAGTAGGTAAAAATATACTTGTTGACTAACCTGAGGTTCTAATAAGGTACAGTGCGAATGAATCTATGGAGCGGAATGGAGTGAAATTATATAGACTATTCCCAGGTGTGTTTGAGGAGACACGCTCGTCGATACGATAAACTGCTTTGCGTTGATAAGGGTACCAAGTTATATCGGCAAACTCATATTTATTTCCAAAACTTGCCACTATATCTCCCAAATTTGAATCATTCTTTGTCAAGTAGGTGATAGATCGCTTGAAGAGGAGTTGTAGTTTTAAAGTGACCTGTAAAGTGAAATCTTTCCATTTTGAGGACCATATAGAAATTAGTGATGCTACGAACACAAATGTTCACAAAATAATTTCATACTTGATGAAATCTTAATTCTTGAGTGATAAACCATTATAATTACTCGGTTCACCGCGGGATCCACCTACAATTTAAAAATTCTTTCACCAAGTACAATTTAACATTGAAATTCACATTATAAACTTTATCTATAGAAATTTAGTCTCCTATATATACCTTTTACTTTGACCCATAAGATGGAGATGGATTGGGATGGGACAACACCATTCACGAGCTAGGCTAAGCTAGGCTAGAGCACGCCTAACATACAAAGTGGAATGGTACATCCTTCAATTATAGTTTAGTGGAGCTTGTTTTACTCAAGTCCTTAGGTCATTAAGATATCATTTGTCTGTTACCCACTTAGGTCTCGCTTCTAGACCAGTGTTGATTTTGATAAAATAGGTGTTTTGTGGTAAATTGTGTCTGTAGTGATAAATGTGTGTCTATTGTTATAAAAATAAAATGTGTGAATTCCGATAATATTAGTGATAAACTTAACTTAACTACAAACTACACACATTTTACAACAGAAAACACACACCAAGATTACAATTTTTGACACCTTCGATCGATGGGACAGTCCCGGCCGGATCTAAGTATTTCCGCTGTTACCTTATGTCAAAGTATATATATATAACCAAAATGCAGACGGAAAGAAACACGCATACTTCAAACCATTTTTATTTTTTTTTAATAAAGTAGTAGAACTTCATACCATCGTTGGAGATGCCTTTCATCCTATTTTTCTTGTAGGGTCTATTTAGTTGTAGAAAATTTAAATCATGAGAGAATGATAGATAGTATTAGTAGCTTAAATTTGCAAGAATTAGAATTTTCTGAATTTGATTTGATAATTGTGTTGTTTGGTAACTTTGGTTATGCATTTGAATTTGCATAATTTAAATTTATAATGTATTAATATTTTTATTTAAGAATGAAATGCACTATACATCCTCTAAGTTTGGTCAATTTTGATTTTGTTCCCTGATGTTTGAAAGTTTTGATCCCTCCTTTTAGTTTGGTTCCATTTGGATTTTGGCCCTCCCGTCCAAAAAACGTTAGTCCCTAATTGTTAAGTGCCACCTAGATCTTGAATACATGTGCTAGGTGGTTCAATAAGTTCATGTTACGTGTCAAGTGTATTATAAAAATTAAAAAAAAATTGAAAAAATAATAAAATAATTTCTTTAAAAAAATTTAAAATTGCTTTGATTTGATTTTTTTTTTTAAATTTCTCTAAAATATTTATTTATTTTTTAAAAATTAAATTAGATTATTTTTTATTTTATGTAATTTTTTATATTTTAAAAGATTTTTTATTTCATTATTTTATTAATTATTTTAGTTATTTTTAATTTTATAATACACATGACACGTGGTATAAACTGATTGGATCACCTAATACATGTGTCAGGCTTAGGTGGTAGTTAACGGCTAGAGGCTAACGTTTTTTGGACGGGAGGGCCAAAATCCAAATGGAATCAAACTATGGAATCAGATGGAACAGATCAAAACTTTCAAATATCATGAAACAAAATTGAAACTAGCCAAACTTAGGTTTACAGTACATTTCAGTCATTATTTAAAATGACCATTGTCTTGAAAAATGTCCTCAAGCATTAATATCTTAGGAAGAAATATAAACATTTTTTGTTTTAATAAAATAAACTCTCTAGATTGTTAGTTTTATTTTTACTTTTTATTTTTTTAAAAGTAAAAAGTTGAATACAAATATAGCATTAGTAATTCTTACAAATACAATATATATGAGAATTTTGTGAAAATTGACATTTCCTAATAAAATGTGATAGTTAGTATTTCATGTTTTATGAGAATTTAAATGTCCATGGGAATTATACGTTTTGAGAATTTTGTCAAACAAACAACTAAATTTTTATAAATTCTCAAGAATTAATAATTTTCATCTTGAATTCGTATATAAGGAAAACAAGTTTGCTTGCTTGTTTAGGGAGGGGAAAAAAAATCATTCACCAGTGTTTTCTTGTAGTTGGATCTCCAAAGTTTTTGAAGAATTTTAATTAATATATTTTTTTGCTAAGTAATCAAGGAGAATAAGAAAGAGATGAAATCCTTATTTTTAGGTTCCAAGTCCACCTCAAAAGAAATACTTTTAATGTATTCTTATCATATCTCAAAAGAAAAAATAGAATCATTAAAAAAATCCAAAAAAATATTTCTCAAACTTTATACTGCGATCGAAACTTCAAAAATCAGAATCACCTTTTAATAAAGTTTGTCCATATGGGATGAATTCATGAGACTCAACATTGGAGTAGGTATACCGAATAAGTTAAAAACCGTACCTGTGAAATAACTCCAAGAACTCCAAGTGAAACTTTAGCTGCATTAAAATCTTTGTCACCATCTTTGAGCCTCCGAACCTTAGCATAACCATCTTCAGCGCCCCCCGGACTCACAATTCGAAGTTCCAGAAGGTAATCATGGACCGCACTCCCGTTGGACCACAACGTGCTACCATGCGCACCTGTGCTCAATAGGCCCCCAATGGTCAAACCCCACCAATATGGTGTATAAGGCAAGGCCAGTCCGGCCTTGGCAGCCTCGTTGATTAGCTGCCTCAATGTTACACCGCTCTCCACAGTCATCGTCATAGCTTCAACATCAATTTTTAACGTATGATTAAGATAATTGGTGCTTATTAACAACCCATCTTGGCCGTCCGGACAAACTAGCTTGGGAATGCTGTGCGAAAAACGTGTTGACACTTTCATTTTCCTTTTGTTCCTTGTTGCTTCTGCCACTATCGAAATAAGCTCTTCCTCATTGGAGGGGTACACCACCTCAGCGGCTTGACAAATGCTTCGATCGGGGAAGGCACCGTAGGAGTTTGTGATGGTGCAGTTTGTATTCTTTGATGAACATTTGATGGGATCCTCTGGGGGGCTACAACACACAACAAAGATTAACAGGAAGAGAAAAGTAGATTGGAAAACTTGCTGGTACATACTTGTTTTCGAGCGTATTATTATCATGTTTTAGAGTATTGGTGGTGCAGTCTTCTTTGTAATTTAACATGCATTCATTGACATATATATAATTAAGTTGCTTAGACGGCGTATACAGCAAGGAACCTATAATCCAGTAATTTCAAGATGTTTTGAAGAAAGGTCTTTTTCTTTACCATAAGCGTTGGCAGTTGTCACTGACGTGACAGATAACTTGCTCTCTCTAAACGTTATTCAAAACCTGAAACAGATGAAAGAAAAGGAAATTGTTAAAATTATTAACAATTTATTATTATAAATTGGTTACAAATTTAGGTGCTCATAAATGCGATTAGTAAAAATTCAATAACTTAATAAATAAATTTCAATTTAAACAAAAAATAAATTCTAAATTATTTTTTTATGATTAATGGCACATCAGCTTATAAATTGAGAGATGAAAATTTCCACTATTTTTTTTCATAACTAGTAATATGATGAAGTGTAATTAGTGTATAATAAAAATAATATTAACAGTAGAATATGTTTTAACCTCATCTAGATGACTCATAGAAATTCAAGGAAAACTTCTAGAAATTAGTTTAAATGACGAGTATGTTGTTGTGTAGACTCTCACAAAGAATGGCCTATTCAGTTGTGCTGATACATGGCAAGCATTCTAAGCAAAGAAGCATAAAGTTGATTTGTATTCTTTGATGAACATTTGAAAGCTATTATAGCGTATATCATTTTCTTTCACAATCACACAGGCAAAGTTCACACCGCCGAGCCTAACCACCCAACACCTCATTTGAAACTCCAAGTACATCTCCACCAAACAGAATGGGATATGTCAGGTGTGGCTTGAATTTAAAAGAGAGGTGCACCAAGTGCACGTGAATTGTGTTACATGGGATTATTAAGCAGTAATCAAATTTGAGTTGTTTTAGTAATACCACTATGCAGTTTTAGATTGGTTTGGTATAATAAGTTGGTACTATCTTATTTTTTATATATATTAAATTTAAATAATAAATAAAAATTTAGGATACTAAGTAATGTGATGGTAGATATCATCATATGTGAGATAGGTACCATCAATATGAAATTTTATCTATTAGAAATACCGTAATCACATGGGTATTGTAGAATTAGTCTCTCTTTATTGATTAGACAAATCATATATAGTCAAAATCAATTAGGTTTTAAGACACATTATTTTATTTTTTATTGGATCTGAAGACATCATCGAATTACAACAATATCACAATTTGTTTCTCTACCATGCAATTTAGAACTGACAACTTACTTGTTGACCCGGCTATATGTTTTTGGTGCGTAAAAGCATTAAAGTGGACCCAATATCTAAAACAGTAACTATCTTCTTCCCCAAAATGCATGGCTAAAGGCTATTTGTAATTGTAGGAGTGACAATCAATCATAAAAGCTTTGTTCCGTACGCTA
>OU015763.1:9955384-9971399 GCA_907173295.1 Fagus sylvatica
AACATTATTAAAGGAGATAATGATGCATTAAATCAGTAGTTTTAATTAATAAATAATCTAAATATATTTTATTTAGGAATAATTAATAACGAGTATTTATTATTGACATGACATAAATAAGTAGCCAATAAGATTAATACATTTCCAACATGGATACCATGTGTCAAATAGAAAACATTACCATACATGCCATATGGCAGATAGATGTCAACGTCTTCTACTTTAATATAGACTAGTCGCAAACTCGTGCGTTGCACGGACAAATTATATATAAAGGCATA
Source organism: Fagus sylvatica (assembly GCA_907173295.1). NCBI lineage: Eukaryota > Viridiplantae > Streptophyta > Magnoliopsida > Fagales > Fagaceae > Fagus > Fagus sylvatica. Next base: position 9,955,666 of record OU015763.1, read on the forward strand.
ATATATAATTTTATATAAAGGCATCTATATAAAAGCTTTTTAATTTTGTGTGAAGGAGGAAACTTTGCATAAATGTATGAAATGTTCATTTATATTAACTTTGATATGAACAGTGTTGCAAAAACCATACTCATTCAAGTATTTCTATTAGTGAGCTTGCTAATATCCACTATGGTTAGTATTATTTGTTTATAATACTATAGTTCTTAAATTACTCAGCTTGGTGGTTTTACTATTATTTTACATTTGCCTTACAAAAGAACTTATGCCATTAAATTTTGGATAGGTCTATTTGTTATCATTAAGTAGGGCTTTTCATTTACATGTAAGCAAACCATCAAAAGAAGTCAAAATGCGTCACAATAAAACAAATGATTCTGCACATTTTATTAAATAAATATTTGAGCAACAGCAGTTAAAGTCATAACCAATTCTTCCAAAAGTAGGACTCCTCCTCCTAGAAGATACCTGTAATACAGGCTTGTACACTTCCTCTGTCCACTCCCTTAGCAAGGATCACAATTTGGCAGTCTTATACATTTATGTGTATTTGACAATCTTCATATTTTCATTTGAATGTGTATTCTCTTCATTCTGAAGCATATTTTCTTTTGAAGATGATGCCATCTGATGTTCAGTGAGAGCTCCATTAAACCTTCCAATCAAGGGAAAATTCATCAAAAAGAAAGAAAAAAATAAAGAAGCAAAATCATGTACACATCAGCATACAAACAAAATAAATCTCAAAAGAACAAATGTCATTTCCGCTAAGGAATTTGAAGAAATTAAATTAGAAGACTTCCACCAGTCGTAAAAAAGTCTGTAGGAAGGAGAATTCTAGTGTTGGAACGATTGCTCCTCCCAATAAAAAGTTATATTGTTCCATTCCCGCCATAGACACCATATTAAGCAATGTGGAATCGCCTTCCAAATAATACCAAACTCAGAATTACCTGCCAGGCCAGCAAGCTAATAAATCTGCCATGCCTCTAGGCATCACCCAAGAACCCCAAACAGACTCTCTGTTTGACATACACATGCAGCACCAATCTATGATGAGAACCCTTCGTTTTCGGAGATTATCAACCTAAGACCGAAATTAGAATTAAAAAGCAATCGATGAGAGAAAATTCAGTTCAAGAATTTCTCAGTTTGAAGGGAATTCACAAACCAAAGAAAAAATACACCATCTTCCATCCATTCCATTCTTTTAAAAACTTCCTAACATAATGTTACCCTTTCAACTTGAATGTGCAACTCAACCACATGTAATGTATCTCTTTATAAAAAATAAAATGTAAAAGATTGTTAGACATAATTAAGTCCAAGCTTGGAAGTTGTCCACTTAGCAACAAAATTACCAAAGGGCATAATGCAGGATGAAAGAGTCGATCGTTAGTTTGTATAATTCCTGTCAAGACCGAAATATACACAAAAGTTTCACATTAGCTGACAATCAAAGCCAATTAAAAGATTCCCTATATACACGGGCATATTTGATATTTAACTCAACATTGAACGGCTATAAACATCTAACATAAAACTAAAACATTTAACTGAGTACTTCAATCCGTGTGCTTCTAAAAGTAATAAATGGTCTGAACCTCCAACAGCATTGCACCAGGGACTCTGACAACCTTATTTCCCAAGGTTGTGCATTTTTTTTATCCAACAATTTCTTCCAAAACACTAAGTATTGATGATTTTCCCAAACACTATTGTCATAAGGGGCTACCTAACCCCCCAATAGCTCCAATAATTCAAAAAAACATTAATGCAATTGGAATCTGAAAATTAACCAAACATATGGCATGCAACGGAAGAAAAAAAAATGATGTTCAAGATGGGAAAATCATGAAAAAAGCTATGAAAAAAAAGGGATTTGAGAAAAACAGAGTAAGATCGTGTAAACCCATAGGTAGGATGTACAAACTCAGTAAACATAAACACTAACTTACAGGTAATTCTGAAACCATATTGAATGAAAACTAATATTTTTCACTATAAACAACCTATAAACAAACATGCTCAGCTAGTGTGCCTTACTGCCTTATATATATATAGATATATTAAAGGAGAGTAGTGTATTGAGAATGGCTTTTTATTCTGAGACCATGAATAAATGGACCAAAGAAAAACATTTATACTTTTCTCATATTCTGAATTAAGTTGAATAGTACTTATGAATGTAGGTGGTGGCTTCAACATGTTACTTATAATGGATGATATTGACTGTGATCATCCCTCTATAATTTCTTGCAGACCTCTAGTTGTTTTCAAGCAAGGGTTTCCAAGCCGACAACACTGGTAACTTTTCTAATCTTAACATCCACTATTTACCAAATGACAGATTGTAGAAAGCCAAAGTAAATAAAGAAGTTTATAGTCTTTATGAACCATGTCAAACTTCAAGAGAAAAGGAAATTTTTTTTTAAAGGCCAAAGAGAGAGAAAGATAAGCATAGCAGCCCAAATGGAGCAGAGAATATGCACCTATTAACAAAAAATTACCTTATATTTCCAAGCCCTCTTGATGAATTTTGGTGAGGGAAAGTTTGGTTGAGGAATTTCTTCGAACATTTTAAGGGAGTAGATAAATAGGCCCTCAACTACAGACCCAGCTAAAAATGCGTACTTCCTATACAACCAAACATTAATCAAAATCAAATCAAAGCCTAAAGATATCAAAATCAAATCAAGCACAAAAAAGCAAGAGAGAGACCTATAAATCAAAAGATCAATCAGATGAAGCTATTGATCTGAAGCGAATTATTGAGATTGGGGTCCGGATAGTGCTCTTTGTTGTCATCACTGAGACCAACATCAAGCCTAGCCATGGTCTTGAAGAGCTTGAGAAGTGCATGCTGAGCTAGAAAGCAGTGTTGCAACTCCTCTTCTAAGTGGTCTTTGATGATGTGGATTGTGGTGGAGGTAGAAAATGAAGAGTTTTGGAAGAAGAAGAAGAGATATCAGAAAAGTGAGTACTGAGTAGTGGGTATTGACTGGAGTGTAACGGATGGTGGGGAATCTTAGGGGTTGCTAGAAATTAGAGGGAAAAGAAAAGGAAATTGAAGAAGAGAAGTCATTGTTGAAGACGAATAGAATTCGTAACTCCAAAAGGGAGATGAGCAGTTTGTTGAGGAGGAATAGAATTTGTAAGTCCAAAAGGCGAAGAGGCAGAAGAATTCTGAAACAGGCGGTGGAGATAGAGAGTCTGAAAAAACATACGTGTGAGAGAGAGACGGTGGAAATTAATATGAGACTTATGTGTGAGAGGGACCCTAAAAATAGGGTAAAAGCCCAGCCCAAAAAAAAAAGAAAAAAAAGTGGGCTGGATCTAGAATGTTATGAGAGAATTGAGAGGGATGAGATTTGGATTGATGTGGGAAGAGTAAATCTGACGTGGCAAGTTTGGGAGAAGACAAAAAAAAATCTCTCAACTTCATCTATTAGTTTATATAATAGATAATAGATATATAGATTATATAGATATAGATTTGGTTTTCTCCACCTTCTCACAAATTCACAACATTATCAATTGTTAGCTCGAAGGTTTCAATGCACATATTTACTGGATAAATTGGCTTTTCAACCTAAGGGCATAAAAGAAATTTTGATGATAACAAGATATTAAAAGAATTTCTATAATGTATATAATATTTATGAGCTAATGTTTTCTGTGTTTATTTTATTTTATTTTTTTAATAATGTTTCTATGTTTCTATGTTTTTATGCATGTTCTTTATAGCACATTATATTTCATTAATATCAAGATTTCAATCAAACAAGCTCAATGAAGATCAAGATGCATGCAATGCTAAAGTTCAAGATAAGCTGAAACTCTAACTTCAGAAGACATCAAAGGCAATGGCGAAGCTAATGTACTTCAAGAATGAGAAATGAAGAAAAACTTCAAGTATTGAGTCCTTGTGTCTTGGGGTGAGTGAGTGGTTAGGTTAAGGTTCCCATGGTTTGATGATTATGGCTCATTAACTAAAATCAACCTAAACCTTAGATTGACCATAAATTCTTAATCATTCATTGAACAAAATTCGTCACTAGGCTGGCAGCCTGACGTCTACTTAGTATATCATGCATAACTCACTCTAGAAAAATCAAAATGAAGAACCGTTTGCTTTGCTGGAAACTAGAGAGATATAGCTTTCCAGTGATATAGAGTTTGACTAATGAAAACGCACAAGGAAGTACAGAATTGACAAAAAATACAAAGATAAGAAAATTCGTCACTTTATTGACAGCTTGATGTTTGCTCAGTAAATCATGCATATCTCACTCTAGAAAATTTGAACTCATAAACCGTTTGTTTTGATGGAAACTAAAGAGATATACCTTTCCAGAGATATATAACTTGCCTTCTGAAAATGCACAAGGCAATACAGAATTGACAAACAATACAGAAATCAGAAAAATCATCACTTTACTGACAGCTTGATGTTTTGCTCAGTAAATCACACATATCTCACTCTAGAAAATTTTAAATGATGAACCGTTTGTTTTTCTGGAAACTAGAGAGATATAACTTTCTAGTGATATGGGGCTTGACATGTGAAAAATCACGAGGCAATATAGAATTGACAAATAAGATCACTGCAAATTCTGACATTCGAGAAAACTAACTATTTCAAAGTTGATAGCACCTATTCTTGACTTTAAAATTGAAATCAACCTCTTCCAAATTATGATTTCAACTACTCTTGACTTCAAGATGGAAACAAGTTTTCAAATATGGCAACAACTATTTTGGGACTTTATACAAATGATTCTACCGTTACTAAAAACTATAAATACATACCTTGTAGTCTTATTATAAATAACAACAACATATAGAGAACTTAATCTTCCAAATCAAATTACTCTCTTACAAATTATTCTCTTTTGAGCATATTTTGTTATCAAATCATACAAGATTTCTAGAGAGCTATTACTGTGAGAACTTCAATTGTATATCCTCTAAAAACAGGAGAGTTGTTGTTGTGAGAGAAGTTTCAAATATTATTTATTATTCAATTTTATTAAGAGGGTTGACCGTGAGAAGGAGATATTCCACCGTGTGAAGAAGAGTGGTGTGCTCTTGTTGTGTAAAATTTTAAACTCCACCTGCCAAGGAGTTTGGGTATAGTGGATTAGAATCCTCAAGAAGTGCTCTTGAGTCGGGGACGTAAGCACGAAGCTGAACCTCCATAAAATCGCCGAGTTTGCTTCTCTCTCTCATACTCTTAATTATTAATTACGTACATGCTTACTATATTCATACTTGATTTAATTCCGCAATTACTTGAAAAAGTTTGCATTAACCTAATTGACACTCTCTAATATTTCCAACATCAATATTTGGTTTCCTCCATTATTTCAAATGATAAAGTAACAATAAGATAAAAAACAATATGGTATTTCTCCTATTGTTAACCAAGAAAGACATTATGAGTAAATCTTGTATACAATACCAATTATTTTTATATAATACTCCTATAATTGCTCGAATCATGTGAAGTGACACAAAATTGTCATCCACACTCACGCGTGACATAAAAACTGTGCTTGTTAGGTAAAATTGTATTTCCTGACATGAGGTGAGTATGAACTACATTCTCTTCTCTCTTTAATTGTTTTTAGTCCATTTGGGATAATTATTTTTAGGCATCTTATTTTTAAAAGTTAGACCCGCTTTAGTAAGGTTTAATAAATTATAGGTTAAACTATTGTTTTCGTCCCTAAACTTTACATGAAATTTTGGTATCGTCCTTGAATTTTAAAAAAGTTCGTTTTAACATATGAATTTTGTCTCTGGACTTTTTTTATTTTTTATTTTTAAAATGACGGAATTCATATGTAAAAAAGAACTTTTTTAAAATTCAAGGGCGAAAAATGAACTTCATGCAAAATTTTGGGATGAAAACAATAGTTTAGCCTCAATTATAACTAGGACAAAGTGAGATTTTGAAAAGTTACATCTAAATAAATAAGTCATGAAAAATAAGTTAGCCAATAAGTCATAATAAACACACATGACATCTGCTCCATGATGATAGGATGATACCTACGTGAAAATAGACTAGTCTTTTTTTTTTTTATTAAACAGGATAAAATTTGAACCCATGACATCTACTCCATGATAATTGTTCTTTACCATGAAGCCAAGACACTTGTTGGTTTTTAGAGTAAGCGAGATTTGAATCTAGATCCCTTATACGATGGTAAGAGACTTTACTAGTTGAGTTAATTGAAATCCACTAAAAATCGATTAGTTCAAACATAGGAATGGTGGGAGAGGGATATATTTTTCGTATATAATATATAAAATTCCATTGTTTCTAATATATAAAATTCCTCTAAAAGTGGGAATACCTTAGCTGGAGTGCAATTTAGATTATTGGTTTATGTAATTGGAAATAATCAATTAGGCTCACAACAAAATCTAGAAATAATCACTAATCCACTTTGAAGTTTGAATATCTCTATCGGATAGAACTCAACAAAAAACTAAAGAGTAACTGCAACAAGAAGTGATTAAATTCAGTAGTTTTTCATATAAAAATATTTACTTTTAAGATTCAGTAGAATGGAAATGATGGAGGATAGGAGGCACCTAAAAAGCTTAGCAGGCCAACGTTAATTCGAACGAAAGAAACAACGATTCAAGTTTCTGATTGTTGGCTTTTTTACCCCTTTTTTTTATTAACCTTTGATCCATTCCTTTTAGGCAACACCACCATTACCATGTTCTCTTTTTACATCCTCTCTTGACTCTTGCCTTGTGGAAATCCATATTTCCGGCCTTTTAAATTCTTGTGCTAGGAAAGCAAAAACAAATCATTTTTTTGTTTTTGGACAATGACTTAACAATTTTTAACAGTGATTTACTCACACCAATCTGCCAAAGAACAAACCTTTCAGAACTTCATGGAAAACAGAAAACCTTCTACAACAGAATAAAATACAACATTTTGTCAAAGTTCGTGTCCTAACATTGTAAGATTTTTGAGGCATTAAAGAATCTACTGTTACATTTTATAAGATAACTATGCTTGCCATAGAGACCTCAACCAAATCAAACGTCGAGGCCCCTTTATTGTCATAAATGCAATTGCATTTTTATCATCCCTAAGATCATTAACAGCCCTTGTAAACTCACTGTCATCCAACTCTTCCAACTTCTGCAAGTCCTCCAAGCACTTTTGATACAATGTTTTCTCATTAGATTCATTCCTTTGCATAGCTTTGAACTTTGTTGCTGAGAATATCTCATATAGAGCATTTTCAATTGTCTCCCCGACTCTATAGGCATATGCTCTTTTCTTATGACCTGATGCTGTACTTGGAGCAAAAGATTTGCGCTTCTTGGGTGTCATGTCGTTTATACGGATTATTGAATCGGAATCAAGGGCGCCATCAACTACTTGAGTAGGCAAGTTAGTGGGCTCTGAAGATCGCACAGTTTCTGTGTTGCTATTTCCTTCTTCAGTTGGCACAGGTACTCCACTTGGAAATTGGTATTTTCCATTAGCTCTTTCTCCTGCACAACATGTGTTAACAATTGCTAGGACACTTAAAAAGGGAAAATAGTCCTAAGAAATAACAGAGAAGTTACCTTCAAAGATAATTGACATTTGTTTATAAAGAGGAAAGCTCTTTCGTCGAAAAGGCCGTGCTTCACTTCGTACCTAGACCTAGAATTTTATGTCATAAAGCTTCTACCAATGCAACCGAATTTCAAAGTAATTGCAACCGAATGTACCACAGTAATTTTATTACCAAATTCAATTCAAAATATCTACATACCGGAATATAGCTATCCCAAACTTTATCATCAGCCACAACCATTTGTCGAGTTTCATCCCAACCAAACCCAGTATGACTAAGCAAGGTTTTAACAACACCATAATCTTTCTTCATCACATTGTAGCGGTTTTTTATCTGGTTCTCTTCCAAATTCATGCCAAACTTCTTATTGAATTCACGTGTAACAGATCTAATTACTTCATTTTTAAATTCATTGTAGGCAGTCCTTCCAGAATTGTGTTGCTCAATGAAAAGCTCAACCAAATAGGCATCACGAGATGGTGTCCACTCTGCCTTGGGTCGACCTAGGACTCCATCTAGTCCAGCAGACATCTTGCACTCTGCTACTACTAACAAGAGAGAGAGAGAGAGAGAGAGAGAGAGAATAGAATAGTCAAGACATCAGGGATTGCTGGAAAAATGAACAAATATCAAACTACAAAATCTAGCCTAACAACATCCTATCTATGTTCTAATACTACATATAGGTTTACTGAATCAATGTTTCTTCAAAAGTATATAAGAAAATGATCGAAAGCTTATTCAAATGCAGACCATAGGGAAGCAGTCCTAGCAAAGGTACATGTGAAGAAAGCATAACTCTTAAGCACAGATTAAAAAACAAAAACATAGGTCAACTATTCAGGCTTAAATCTCTGTTTCTGTGGACTCCTTTAAAATGATTTATCTATCAACCAAATATCTAACATTTATATGCTAAACTGAGGACCATTAAGTTAATGTACATAGTATTTGTTTGACTCGCTCCCCTTCCACAAAAGGAATTTAGTGTGGCCAATTTTTTGAATAAAAAGTATTGATAGATTCCAAATGACTTGTTTTTGAAAGGATTCCTTAAATCTCAATATTAATCACCAACACTCGGTGGATGTAATCTTTAACTAAAAAGTGAGGTATGAGGTCTGAGTTATCTAATCAGCCCTACCCCATTGGATGTTTACCATCTTGCTCTCCACTTAACTTGAAACTATAATACCTGCCGATTATAAGCTTCTGCCACCTCTACATTTCAGATTATTAAAATTAAAAAAAAAAAAAAAATCACATTAATTTTTCTGATTATAATATCAAACAAAGTTTAGTCTACTTGATTTAAGTTGAATCCTGCTTCAGTTCTATAGATAACATTCTGATTGCATGTCTTTAAAACTGAAAAACTATATATATATATGTCTGGAAGGACTTCACCCAACTATCAAATTTCCATTTGTAAATCATGTTTTGCACAATGAATTGAATCATTTTCAAGGAAGTGTCCGATGGCGACGACTCAAAATGCCCTATATATATAGTACCATTCCAAATATTTTATTAACAACAAAACACCATATCAAATCAAAGAACCACTTTATTCAAGATTACAAAGGGATAAGACCCAAATGCAAAAATTACCATTCTCAGTTTAGAATGGTAAAAAGTTAGCTACTTTAGAATCAAAGTTAATGTGTCTACTTTTACTTCCCCCACAATACCATTCTCAGTTTCACTCTTAGCTACAATTCAACTCTCTTCCAAATCCCAATAGGCCAATACTACATTATACAGCACCTACAATAACAAAACCCATATGTAAAACCCAGCAATTTTTTCTCCTACCCCACCATTTGGTCAGTGAAAAAAACCCACAAGAAAGTATAAAAATCAAAACTTTGCATCAATTTTCTAACTTCTAAATGTCACTTGGGCTTCAAGACAATCAAACAAATATACTAAAATAAATAAATAGAAAAGCCCACAAGGAAAGCTCATTACACTGTTTAGTTCTAGCAGACAAACACAGCTAAGTGAAAGCTCTCTTAAGCTTCAAACATAATATAAAGTTCCTTTATTTTCATTTCTCTCCCTCATTTTCTCAGTAACCAAACAGAGCATAACACTGACTTTTGCTAGGATACTAAGAGAGAAATCTATGAGTTGTACCTGAATGACTTGCCTGAACCAATGGTGATCTGAGATCGGAGCTCCGGTGACCGGAAATAGCCTGGTGATTAGCGGTAGCTAACGTGAACAAACTTGGTTACTCTTTTTCTTAAGGCTAAGATATGAGAGAAAGAAGAAAAACCAAACGCTGTGTTACGCGGGACTACCGTTAAAAATTGTGTGGTCGAATCATTATTTGCCACGTGGGAACCGGAGATCTTTCTAAATGGACAAGTGGTTGATCGGGTGATCCTAGCCGTCCAGAATTTAGAGTCGTTTTGGCTTAGTCAAAAGGGTTTACTTACTTACTTACTTATCCTCCAGATCAGTGTTTGGTTACGTGTCTCAGAGGCAAACGTTAAACATAGGCTTTTAGAGAATGGGCTATATGGGCCTGCACCGGCCCATTAAGCAACCACCACTTTCCAATTGATTTGTGTTGGTCACGTACACTAATTACTTTATTAGTGATCACATTTAGGTAATCATCGTGTTTGTTAATGTTTTAAACTTGGGCTGGCCTCTATAGGTGCAATTTTAATGGACAATTTTCATTATGATGGTTCCTATATAAACTTTTTTATTTGTCAAGAAATAATGCTTGCAAATTATAGAAAATGTATGATTGTGTCAACAACTTGTTTTTACTTTAGGCTTCAATGTTTTACCAGGTGTCGATTTATTATGGATTTGCATATATTGCAATTATTTCATTCTTGTCTAACTGTGTAATGGGATGTTACAAGAAAAATGGGTCAGTTTATTTTGTTTTATGTACCATTTCATGAAACAGATCCAATATATAAATGGGGCAGTTAAGTGTAAAATTTTGGAATCCTTATGAAATGGTGGTAAGAAATTAAGTGCCTATTTCATACTCTACTTATTTTTCAGCCTTCTAAAAGCAAGGTTGGCTTAAAAGAGCCTACAAAAAATGTGAAGGTTAAATAGCTGTTCTTTGAAAAAATGCGGTTTCAAACCAATGTGCCAAACGGGCACATTTGCTTCACCAAATTCTAACCATGATTGAGTGTAACAGCATCAAACAAGGTAAAACATGTCACACAAATTTCTAAAACATCTTAGTAAAGTCTGTTCTTTTAGATGTTGTGCAATGTCCAAATGCAGCTTTAGTGGTGTCATCAAAAGGACACTAAAGTAGTATGACATATTCCCTTTGAAAATAGGATTCTTTGGTCTAGAAAATTGCTCTTAGCATTGAGGCCATAAAGGCAAACTAGCATGATGGTGTTCTTGGATAAATGGCTCCAACTCAATCATACTGCATAAAAAAAAAAGGCAGATAATACTCTTTGCTAATGGAGTTGACCACCATTGAATTGATGCAAAGCGCAAGACTTAAGGACCCACATTGCGTATTTGCAATTCAAGTCAATGCGGGTTTTCAATCCTATGCCCACTTAAGTACTAAAAGTGAATGGTGTTTCCTGATCAACACCAAAAAGATTACACAAAATTTGGTCAGCATGATTGGACTAGAAGAATGGCAAAAGTTTGACCCAGCATGGAACTTTAATCATTGCCAAAGATAATCTATACCAAGGGACACCAAGCAAATCTAACACTAAATTTAACTAAAAAAATTAGCTAAATATAGCAGCATGAGAACAAGTTTAATGGGCTATTAAATTAGATGTCTTTGTTCATTTGGTGTTCAAATCATTGAGAGTGGATTTATGAGTATTATGATGATCTTATGCTCTAAAGATATCAAGCTGTTAACATCAACATAGTTTCTTGCATTCCCAACTGCAACTCAAATAATAATTCTTTGAGAAAATTATTGTTCATCATAGGATGAGTTAGCGTGATCTATCACAGTTCCACCTCCAACAGGACCAGCGTGCTAAAACCTTTACCACGCTTGATTGTTAGTTGCTTTGCTTGCCTTTGTGTTCATAATAAGTATGATCTACTAACATTTTAGAAGATCTACTCCTTTCTTAATCAAAATTATCACTCGAATCCAATCATATACCTTTTAGTATTACGGTCCCCCCCACCTTAAGGACTCCCAAATATAGTTCAAAGACAAAATTTGTAGCACCTAACATGCTTTGTCTAGATATGTTGGTTAATTAAAATCAAATTCCCATTCCTTATTCTCCATATGCAATGCTGACGTATTAGAGAATTTGGAATGGAGGAAGATGGAGAGAGAATTCCGGTCACGTTTCCTTTTACTCTTCTCTCCTCCCCATCTCCCTCCATCCAAACATAGTATACGTAACAACTCATGAAATAAACGTTATTTTACAAAAGAATAGGATAGTCTTTTTTTTTTTATATATACAATCTTTCATGAGAAGAGATCAAAAAATACATCTTCATGAATTGGCTATTGAAATAATCAATTAAATACTTATGGTAATATCACTTACTTAACTAGCAAGATTTTTGCTCTCTTTCCTTGTCCTTTGCATTTCTCTATATACCAGTATAATGGATATTATAATTTGGAATAACTTCACCAAATAAAAATTATGAGAAAATATCTTATGCATTGAAATATATGTGTATCCTTCTTTTTACTGTGTGTGAATTTCACATTCATATCCCTGTAAAATGAAGAATACATTTATCCGATTCATAAGATAATATATAAAAGCTTGCCAATTTCATTTTTGGTGCATTTTTGGTGAATAAGGTGCACGAATTAAGCCTTTATTTTTATTTTTATTATATATATATATAGCTAAATAAGCCATATTGATATTTGGCAAGATAGACACCTGCCAATTTCATCAATACTACTGGTGCAAACTTTCAATAAGAAATCATTTTGCTTGGAAGTTGCTTCCAAGCCTCAACAACAGGCAGGCTGAGCTAATTATCAGATACCCCTCAATAGCTACAAGTTTATCTGACTTTGAAGAACATTTAGAAGATCCAACGGTAACAGACTAGAATACTAGTCTCTCATTCATTCAATAATAACCGTTAAAGGACTCACACATGTCTATCAAGGATGGCCATGATCAATAGAATTAAACATGCACAACCATATGGTGCTAAGCTCTGCAGTACATGTGATCAAGGAGACACAAGCCACAGGAATGTTCCTGGTCCCGGTGACTAGCAAAGCATGACAAAACAGAAAGCATAGTAGATGTGGATGTCCAACAAAACCCATGAATATGTTGCACTGAATCAAAACAAAGCTTTTAGACCCTGATGAAGTCATGCTTTCCTCATAATATCGCTTATAGGGTAGAGGGTTTTCTTAATTTATAAGAAGACAAACTTATTATGGTCTATCATCATGAGGTAAAAGATAATCAATAATCTTTAGGTGACTTGTTCAAATTCAAAAGAGAAGACCTAGACAAAGAATAAATCAAAAGGGGGGTGACAGAGGGGTGACTAATCCTTGGCCTTTAACAATGATGCACCTCATGTTTTGAATTTTGTATTCATTTCATATATTCTCTTTTATGTAATTTCCATTACCAAAAGTAGTAATTCCTAAGCATTATCCCCTAGATTCCTCATATTCATATATATCCAAAGTATGTGTTAATTTATTCACCAGTGTGAAATTTTTTTCTTGTCCTTTCATGGGAAATTTTTGCATTTTTGAATTTTCAATGGGAACCATTTTTGCATATTTTGAACAACTTTTCAAAAACATAGAACAACTTTTCAAGAAAAAAAATATAATGTGTAAATGCACACATACATGTGTAAATGACATGACAAAGAATGCATTGCCCATTTGTTGAAGAACAATGTTGTTCTTACACAATTCCAAACACAAATTAAACTTCATATATTTCAGTTTTTTTTTAAAAAATTAATTGGTTACTTCTTTCCCTTCTTTCCCAAGAGAAAAGAATATCTAGTTACCATAGGCTTCAAAGTAGAGATAAGATAAATAAAATAGCTTCTTATTATATTGTCCATATCTAATAAAAGAATATGCCGATTTCCAAGACCACATGACGTAATTAACAAGTCTCTAAAATAGCTTCTTATATTGTCCATATGTTTGGTTCTTAAATATGTATATGTTAACTCCATTCAAGGAATAAATAATCTGAGAGGTAGTTGCAAGTGAATGAGAACTTTGAAATGGGGTGAATGAGAACTTTGGATTGGATTTAGGGGGGCGGATTCTCGAGTCCACAAAGCTTAGGCCCATGTGATAAAAGCAGCTTTCTTCTTCTTGTAAAGCGACCACGCCCGTTTGGCTGCAATCATGTGGTCTACTTTGTTATAATTTCCTTCACTTCTTCCCTTGCTCATTTCTTTTTTATCCTTCGTCCCCCACTAAGCACCTTGTTCCCCTACAAAATAATTTGTTAAGAAACTCTTCTATTTTACCATACTAACCCTCACAAAACTTCCTTCACCCTCCAATGCAAAATCTTCCATAATCCATATGGGAGATTATTAATTATACAATTTTTTTTTGTGTATTATATTAAATAGGATGAAATACAAAAACCACTCTTGAGATTTGAGTTAATGACAAAAACTACCACTATTTTTTTTTTTTATAAATATCCAATTTACACTTAAATGCGAACAACACTTAACATTGTTTATGCATTTTTTTCTCCAAAATTACAAATTTCATAACAACTGAGGTAGTAAAGTGTAATTTGCATATAAAAAAGTAATGTTAGTGTAAAAATGATGTTGCATAATCACAATTTGTCATTTCAACAATTGTGAAATTCGTTGTGTTTGCACGTTTTATTTTATTTTTCACCACAAATTAGGTTTTGGGGAAAAATTACAAACTGTGTTAAGTGTTGTTTGCACTTTGAGTGATTTACTGGATTTGATTTCGAAAAAACCTAGGTTGTTCCAATCGTGGTTTATATATTTCAAACCTGTGTTATAAAATATGGTTTGCACTTTGAGTGAAAAACAAAATGATTTCGAAAAATCTAGGTTGTTCCAATCGTAAAAAGTGAGAATTAAATTTACAAATATTCAAATATGGTAAAGAAATTGCTAACATGTAAGCCTTAAAATATGTAACAATATAACACAAACTTGAAGAAATTGCATAAAATTATCTCTATGATCTCGTTCAACTGTATTTACAAGAATATTTTTGCAATAATGTAAAAATAAAAATTAGTGAGAATGTTCTATACACACTATTGAATTAATTGCATAAATTTCTCTATTATCTACTTGAATTTTCATACACTAAATCTATGATCTTCTTGGCAAGTAGTGTTTTTTCAATAACAAAAAACTTCATAGATTGAACTAATTGGAACTTACTCATTACTTTTTTTTTTCATACACTAAAGAGGAGGCAAGTAGTGTCACAAAAACTGCAAAATCAATTGGACATCTCTTACGGTGAAGCCGGTTGAATAGACAATCTAATGGCACCTTTATTTTTTACAATTTAGGCGTAGTTGAAAATCATGTAGTGGGCAATATTGTCTTCTCAAACCTCATAATTTAATAACTAGGCCTATACTATGTGCACAAATGTGCAAATTGGAAAGGCAATACCAGCAAAAAAACAGGAAAGCATAGGAAGGTGAAAGAAGGAAGGAATGTAGTAATTATAAGCTCGGGAAACGGGAAACCCGCTCGTGCGGACAAGCCACTCACGCTTCCAAAATAATTACTAGTTTAAAAAACAGTTGTAATTACACTAATTTTTTAATATTATGTGCTAAACAACAAAAAAATTTAATTACAAAAAAGGTCTCGAGAACCAGTATATTTCTTCAAAGCCCCAAATAACTTTAAGGCTCTCACAAAAAGTGGATTCACTCGCTTCCCAAAAGCCGCTCTCAAAAATACCTTTCAAACACAGCCTTTTCTCACCCTTCAAGAACCCGTTGTGTCTTGTGTGTGTGTATCTATCTATATATATATATATACCACTACAACTCGTTCTCCACACTCTCATTTCGAATCTCAAATTCAATCCCACATTGCATTGAACCCCACTATTATTCACTTTGCTAGAGACAAACAAGAAAGAAGAGTAGTAGA
>OU015763.1:9971499-10001363 GCA_907173295.1 Fagus sylvatica
GTAGTTCAACTGGTCCGGTCTTGAGTGTACTCTCTAATGGTCACTAATTCGAGTCCTCTCAAGGCCACCTATCCAAGGCAAAGTCTTGCGCCTATCGTGGTATATGTAACTAATAAGGTATTACATGTCCTTCTGAAATTAGTCGAGATGCGCACAAACTGACCCGAATACCTAAAGTCATTAAAAAAAAAAAATTTGAAAATAAGGAGTTACAGTTCTTCCATTCCTTTAAATTGCATTAAAACAAGGTTGATTAAACTCTCTCGTCCTATTCATCCAAACACACTGTAAAAGCTAAAATGAAATTACCTAGGAACAACAATAGCTAGTCCTTGTGTCACAATTCGACCCGTCTCCTCGGTCCCCTTCCAAAAAATATCTAAGAGAGGACTTACACCTTTGCATCAACCCGCACAACTCGTTTAGCCTTGTGCTAAGTGCTAACCCACTCATATATGAATATGATATTGATTTCCTTGCAGGTCGGGTGGATTAGATTATTAAAGCAGCGGGTTACGTTTGGTGGCAAGTTGAGTTTTGTTTGGTTCTAGTTGGCCTTAAATAAACATACATTCGTCATCTCTCTAATCTTTGTCCCATATCAAATTTAAGGTTTTTGTTGTTGTTTGTTTTTACTTTTTTGTTCACTCCATACTTTACACATGTGTAGGAACTTAAATTATGACAGGCAAGAAAACTAACTAGAAGATCGAAACCGAATGTCGAAGAGGGGTGTCCGAGCAGACTGAGAAACCTGCAGAACAGAATAACAACACCACAAGAACAAATCGTTAAAACCACGGTCAACCCAGTGGGGGTTGGCCTTTGGCTCTCCGAAGATTTAGTCAGTTTCTGATCAAAAAAGAGTAGAACCACTAATTGACAAAGAATTAATCTGATTTATTGCATGAGAGCCCCCCTTCTCTTTTTTTAAACTCCTTCCTTTTATACCTGTATGTGACTGGGGGTTTTTATGACATTTACCACTCCCTCTTCCCAATTAATTAACCTTGTCAGAAATCCGAGATATTTTGAACTCGCTGATCTAGCATACCTCAGCCTTGAATGTGGATACTGTCAGTTTATTAATGAATGATCATTACCATATCTAATCACCAGTAATCTTGGATTTGAAGCAGAAACGTATTCAACACCCTTTGTCCAGATATTTCTGGAGTTAATGGAGGGCCAAGTGGGTACCAACTTGACGATTTCTGACACAGACGTCTCAGGCATTTAATGCTGGTTCACAGTTTATTGTAAGCTTGCCCGAGCAGTAATAATGACTGGGGTGCTCGGGTTGGATTCAATTAAAACAAACGCCACAATTTTACGCGTTACAAACACTTAAGACGAAGGACGTATTTTCAGCGCTGGTATAAATCAACTAGTTCTGGCGAGATGACTAGGTATGGGCCGAGCTGTATTTCGACGTATTTGACCGGACAATGTGTATTCGGGACAGAGCCGAAGAAATATAAGTACAGTATTATGACCGAACAGGGGAATGGTATGATTCCATTTAGATTTCCGAATTACAGTCTTATTTCAGTTACTTTCAAATTGATTATCCTACAATTACCCCCTTGCCCTGCTCCTTCCTGTCTTTTCGGAAGGATCTGGGCAACTTATGCGCTTCCCGAAGCGGTCATGTCAGCTTCCTTTCATTTATTGTGAAGCGGCGTTTCCGTTCCCAAGAAACAAACCGCCACTTTCTAATAAAGTTTTTTTTTTGGGGGGGAAAACGCTTGGGCTTTCTTTGAACGCTTCAATATCCCAGAGCCTCTCTCTTTGTTACTTGTTTTCATTTCCTTTCCCGTTTCGTTCCCTTGTTTTCTCACGCCCTCAGAAGCCAAAACGACCCCGCGTGCCAAGAACTCCCCTTCCCAGTAAGTTCTTCTACAATCTCTCCTTAACTTCCATTGACTTCTAGTAATTTCTTCAATTCCATATTTTTCTTTTCGTCGAAATGGCTGATTCACATAGGCTAGCTCACCTAGTTGACTCCGACGAGGGTATGAGGAGTTTTAGGAGTAGGTATTTGATACCGGACGATGTGAGGCTCCGGTATTATAGCGTTAGGGATCTTCCCCCATTGAACGGTGACGAAATACTCGTTCCGGTTATGGGTATAGTTGAAGGAGGGATTAGATTCCCCCTTCATCCCCTATTAATTGATTTTCTCCGGACAGTGAACGCTTGTCCGAGTCAAGTGTCTATAAACGTATTCCGCGTGGTTATGGGCGTAGTCGCTCTTAACCGACTACTAGAAGCAGATCTCAACGCCAGAGATATTCTGTACGTTTATTCCTATACTTGCCCTGGCAAGGATTCGGACACTTTGTGCCATATTAGAGCCAAAAACATAAACAGGAAACTCGTTCACCGCACTCCCTAGTTCCAACAAGGGTTTCGACAACGACTGGCTCGTTGTCTCTGGTGAATGGTACTCGGAGTCACGTTGCCGGAATCAGTTCGGCCGTCCAGGTTAGACCAACATTTTCAGTCTAACCCTTGGTTTTTAGGAGTAGTCCGAAACATAAATTTTGTCCGAGGGACGAGGTGTTTTGTCTGTCCGAACTCTAACTCTATTCAATTTTGCAGTAGCTGCTCGGCTGAACGTTCCTGACCACGTGGCCAAAGTAGAGGAGATAAATAGGGTGCTCCGTTCCAATATCTGCGTGGACGAGTTCGGAAACCCACGGGCAGCTTCTATACTGCTCGGATATCGACCGTTGATTGGGAACTTCTTAGAAGGACCAACGATCCCTAGATCCCAAGAGACACCAGTAGAGCCTGCGGTTCTGTACGTGGCTCAACCCTCTACTTTCCCCAGTCAGTCCGATCAAGCCAGTCACATCCCTACCGGCGCAGTGCTAGAGATGGCTCCTCCGATGGATATTTACGACGTCATTGGGAAGAAGAGCAAGGGGGCCTCTAGTTCGAAAGGAAAAGGCCGTGGTAAAGCTAAGGAGGGAGTTCAGACCAGGAGGTCCAAGAAAGCTATCTTTCAAGCCCCAGAGGCTGAGCAGCCGACCCGGTCAGAAGAGCCGGAACTAATGCCTGTGGCCGAAGAGGTCAGTCTTCCCACAAGTAGTGGAAGGCGTGGAAGGGCCGACCGAACAGGGGGGTCGCAGGCCGAAAAGGCTCAGGAAGGCAGCCGAACAGGTAGAGGAAGCAGGTCCTTCTTCTCAGGGCGAGCCGTGGGTTCCCAAGATCACCGTCCAGGGCGAGCCGGTCACCACCGAGCATACGGTGTTCGAGACGACGGACATCGACTTTTCAGCTCGAGTGGCCCATGCCCTGACAAGGGCCACCTGTCTTCCAGGAGACTACGAGGTCTGGGAGCGGATACCTTCGGGCAGCCTTTTTCGCCACATCTCCCGAGGACTGGTGATAGTAAGTATTATCTCTCTAGCTTTTGGTTTTATGAGTTTGTTTTGCTACATTCCTAAATTCTTTTCGTGTTTGCATTTGGTTTTTCAGGCCGCTCAGGGTGTTCAGGCTGCTGAGGCTAGAGCCTACGGCCTTTATGAAGAAAAGCAAAAGATGAAGGCCGAGCATGAGAAGGTTCTGGCGGACGTGGTGAAAAATGCTGAAAACGACTACGGGGATTTGGAAAAGAAACATTTCGAAACTATCACACTGATGAAGGACGCTGAGGACAGGGCGAGGTCGGAATCCGAACAAAAGATGAAACTGGAATCCGAGCTCGCCCAGTCACTAGAGAAGATAAGGATACTCGAGGCCGAGTACCTTCTATCTCTTGGAAAGACCCTGGAGAGTGGCAAAAAGGAGGGAAAACGAGAGGCTTGGGGCGAGATCAAGGATCAGATCCAGGGAGTCTACAACAGAAGCTTCCGCGACGGTTGGAAGGCTGCCCTGCAGAAGGTCGGCACCCCGGCCTCCTCGGACCTTCTTCTGAGGGAAAACACTCCTCTTCCATATCCGAACGCCGGGCTAAGGGAGTCGGATGAAGAGGATGAGGATAGCGACGAAGATGAAGATGAGGAAGAGGGCGCCGAGGTCATTGGGGATGTTCCAGAAGTCCAGGCGATCGATCCCATCGTTATTTTCGCCGAGGACCCCCCAGCTACTGCTGTCTTGGCGCCTATTGACTCGACCCTCGTGGTGACAGAGAATCCTCCGGCTCCTGCCCTAGATGAAAATCCTCCAGCTGCTCCGACAAATGAAGACTTTCCTGCTCCTGGCGCTTAGATTTAGCTTCAGTTTTTTTGTAATCTGCTTTGTTTTATTTATTCCTACTTTAAGGGCTGAGTGCCTCTAAACATTGGCATTTTTATTTAACCGGTATGCGTTGTGTTTGTCAGAATTAACAGTTTTTTTTCTTTTTATCCTCAGCGAATATATTTTATATCTTTATTATTATTGTTTTTTCATTGTAGTTTTTATGCCAGCCATTTTAATCTCTTAAACATGGTTTCTGGAGGGCAAAGTTTAGCCAGTTCCCTTAGCACTTGTGCCAGGTAACTGTTCCGATTGAGAAAGAAAAATAGCAGAATCTTTTCATATACATCAGAGCTCCTGCATCCGAACAGACAAATCTGTTCGGACAATGACGCGTATAAAAGGTCCAATTAAGAATGATTTTCATGTAGTCTTAACCCCTTTTGTTATCCATTCTAGCGTTACTGTGGACCAGATCTATCTCCATTTTCTATCCCAAGTGTAGATTGCTCAGACGACGCATCCCTATTTGATACGGACAAATAATAAAAGATTTCCAGTGTCGTTTGGTTCGGATGTTGACCCATTTATAAAAACAATAATGACTATATTACTAACCTTTAGGCGTCCTTCCTTTCTGTGCGAGCAGTGGGCTTGTTCGGACGAACCCTTCCTTGTCCGAATTTTCTGTCTTGCTAAGCCCTACCAAATTTCGTCGCTTCCCTTTTCTCACCCCCCTTGAGGTAGTAATATTTCAGTTTTTAGAAAATTTTCTTTACTCACCCCCCTTGAGGTAGTAGTGTTGTTCGGTCGGACAAAAGATTACCTTACTCACCCCCCTTGAGGTAGTAATTTTTCAGGTTTTTAGAAATTTTTCTTTACTCACCCCCCTTGAGGTAGTAGTGTTGTTCGGACAAAAGATTACCTTACTCACCCCCCTTGAGGTAGTAATTTTTCAGGTTTTTAGAAATTTTTCTTTACTCACCCCCCTTGAGGTAGTAGTGTTGTTCGGACAAAAGATTACCTTACTCACCCCCCTTGAGGTAGTAATTTTTCAGGTTTTTAGAAATTTTTCTTTACTCACCCCCCTTGAGGTAGTAGTGTTGTTCGGACAAAAGATTACCTTACTCACCCCCCTTGAGGTAGTAATTTTTCAGGTTTTTAGAGATTTTTCTTTACTCACCCCCCTTGAGGTAGTAATATTGTTCGGACAAGTTTTCCTCCTTAAAAACGACAGATCTGTCATGACACCAAACACAAATGATCAAAATCGCAATTCAGATGTATATATTGAGTGTTGGCTTTACATTAATCAAAAGAAATACTTCCTTAGGTTACAAGTGTTCCATGGCCTGGGGATAGATTTTCCGTCCAAATCTTCTAGCCTATAGGCCCCCTGTCCTGCTCGGGACGACACTTTATAGGGCCCTTCCCAATTCGGTCCGAGTTTCCCTTCATTCGGCTTCCTTGTGTTGGCCATGACCTTTCTGAGGACTAAGTCACCAGTCCGAAATACTCTCGGCTTAACATTCCTATTGTACTCTCTTTTTATTCGTTGCTGGTATGACGCCAAACGAACCATAGCCATATCTCGTTTTTCTTCCACAAGGTCCAAATCCTTACGCAGATGATCTTCATTGGTTTGGACGTCAAATTCTGTTGTTCGAGTGGTCGGAAGTCCGATCTCCAGTGGAATAACTGCCTCCATACCAAAAGCGAGTGCGAATGGTGTCTCATTAGTAGATCTCCTTGCCGTTGTTCTGTAGGTCCATAATATGCTGGGGAGTTCCTCCACCCATTTTCCTTTTGCTGCTTCCAACTTTCTTTTGATTCCATTCATTATGACCTTGTTTGATGCTTCAGCCTGACCATTCGATTGAGGATAACCAGGAGAAGAAAAGAAGTTCCTGATGCCGAGGTCCGAGCAAAATCCTTTAAAGAGCTTGCTATCGAACTGCGTGCCGTTATCCGAAATGGCAGCCCAAGGGATACCGAAACGCGTGATGACATTCTTCCATAAAAAACGTTTTGTATCCACATCTCGGATGTTTGAAAGCGGTTCGGCCTCGACCCATTTAGTGAAATAATCCGTGGCTGCAATCAAGAACCTTTTGTTTCCCGGTGCCCGAGGAAGAGGCCCCACAATATCTAATCCCCACTGGGCAAACGGCCAAGGGCTGGACAGGGGATTAAGTTCTCCGGCTGGTTGGTGGATCATAGGAGCAAACCTTTGACACTTATCACACTCCTGAACATACTTAAGAGCATCAGCTTGCATGTATGGCCACCAATATCCTTGTGAAATAGCCCTATGCGCCAAGGATCTTCCACCAGTATGACTTCCGCAGATTCCTTCATGTATTTCAAAAAGGAAATCTCTTACCTTATTTGGGTGTACACATAACAGATATGGCCCTGTGAAGGACCGTCTGTACAATAACCCGTCTTTGGAAACCCAAAATCTTGGGGCCTTTTGCTTGATCATCTTGGCTTTTTTCTTGTCTTCCGGCAATTTGTTATCCCTGAGATAGCTCAATATTGGGTCCATCCAGCTCGGCTGGGTGCTGATGGAAGAAACAGACGCCTCCTGGTTCTGGAAGCTCGGCTGATCCAGCGTTTCTATACAGACCGTCCTCTGTAGATCTGATTCCAATGCCGTGGCCAGCCTAGCCAAAATATCTGCATGGGAGTTGTGTTCCCTCCCAATTTGGGCGACCCGAGTGGAATCGAATTCGGACAACAAACTCCGAGCAATTGTTAGATAAGCCGCCATTCTGTCATCTCTGGCCTGATACTCCCCTGAGATTTGGTTTGCCACGAGCTGGGAATCACAGAATATTTGCAAGTGATCAGCTCCGAGCTTCTTTGCAGTTCTGAGGCCGATCAACATCGCCTCATACTCGGCTTCATTGTTTGATGCCGTGAATTTTAACCGAACCGCTTGTTCGAGAGTCAAACCCTCCGGAGATATCAAAACAATTCCCGCGCCTGAACCTTTGGAATTGGAAGCCCCATCAACAAATAATTCCCATTTCTTGGTGCCCAAATCGAGCTGAGTATTGATTGGGACAAGCACAGATGGGTTGCTCGGATCATGTTGGAATTCGGCTAGAAATTCTGCCAAGATTTGCCCTTTGATTGCTGTTCGGGGTTTGTACTCTACCCCCAATGATCCCAGATATACTCCCCACCGAGTGATCCTCCCCGTGAAATCTGACCTTTGGAGGAGCATTTTTAGGGGAAGATCACTTAACACCGTGACAGTGCTGGACTGGAAATAATGGGGCAGTTTCTTGGCTGCGTGAAGTAGTGCCAATGCAGCCTTCTCAAGAGGAAGATATCTTAGTTCGGTCTCATCCATTGCTTTGCTGACGAAGAAGATTGGCCTTTGCTCATGCACCAACTCTCGAACCAGTACGGCACTCACAGCATGGTCGGAGACTGCCAGATATAAGAAAAGTGGTTCCCCTGGATCAGGTATCGAAAGACATGGAGGGGTCGATAAGTAAGTCTTTATCCCCTGAAATGCGGCTGAGCACTCTTCATCCCAAACAAAACTACTTCTTTTGCCCAGAAGTCGGAAAAAAGGCCTGCACTTATCGGCCGACCTCGAGATGAAACGCCCAAGCGCTGCGATCATTCCGGTTAAACGTTGTACTTGTTTAAGGTTTCTGGGCTCCGCCAGATTTATAAGAGCTGTAACCTGATCCGGGTTAGCCTCTATCCCTTTTCTGCTTACCACATGGCCCAAAAACTTACCGGACTCCACGCCAAATGTACATTTGGATGCATTGAGACGTAAGTTATTCTTCCTCAGTATGTTGAAGACTTGCAGCAGATCGGCGAGATGGCTTTCTTCTCTGAGACTTTTAACGAGCATATCGTCAATATAAACCTCAACCGTGTTTCCTATCATATGCCCGAACATTTTGGTAACCATCCTCTGATAGGTTGAACCTGCATTCTTCAGACCGAATGGCATCACCCTGTAACAATACGTTCCCCTAGGTGTGATAAAAGCAGTCTTCTCTTGGTCGGCAGGGTTCATCGGGATCTGGTGATAGCCCTGGAAGGCGTCCAGGAAGCTTAGCCGAGCATGTCTTGCTGCCGAGTCTACCAACTGATCTATCCGAGGGAGTGGAAAAGGATCTTTCGGACACGCCTTATTCAAGTCAGTAAAGTCGATACATACTCTCCATTTCCCATTTTTCTTTTGCACCACCACCGTATTCGAGAGCCAAGCGGGGTATTGAATTTCTCGGATCGCTCCGGACGCCAGAAGGCGTTCTACTTCTTCCAAGACTATCATGGCTCTTTCTGGGGCCAATTTCCGTCGCTTCTGCACCACAGGACGGTGCTCGGGCCCAATGTTCAGTGAATGACATGCTAAGGTCGGAGATACACCCGGAGCATCATAAACCGACCAAGCAAAAACATCCTGGTTGTCGACCAAGATTTGCAGCAATTGCTCTCTATCCGTGGAAGGCAGCTTCGAACCAATCAAAAAGAACTTTTCAGGATTAGAGGGATCGAAGAATACCTTTTCTGGTTGCTCGGACATTATTGCTTCTCCATCCTCTAATTCCTGGGACTGTAATTGTCACAAGTTCGCCGTATCCCTTATTTCTGAAGCAGCCTTCCTTTTTGTTGCGGCCAACACGCATTGTTTTGCGGCGACCTGATCCCCGTTCAACTCCATGACCCCGTCCGCTGTAGGAAACCTCAGTTTTTGATGGAGGGTAGACGGGACTGCCTTCATTCGGTGCAGCCAGTCTCGCCCCATTATGGCGTTATACGGGGACGAAGCTTTAACCACTATAAACTCCGTCTGGAGGTTGACCGGACCTGCTAACACAGGCAACACAGTTTTTCCCAACGGCACAACAGGTTCCCCCGAAAAGCCGAATATGGGAGTGGTGAAGCCAGATAAATCGACCTCTGATAGGCCGAGCTTCTCGTAGAGGTCCTGATACATTATCTCTGCGAAACTCCCTTGATCTATCAGTATTCTCTGAACATCATAATTTCCTATCCTCAAAGTAACCACCAAGGGGTCGTTGTGGGGCAACTGGACGTCCCTTAGGTCCCTGTCGGAGAACGAGATCACCTGCTCCGCCTCTCCTCGGCTAACCGAATACACTGGGGCCAGATGAACAGAATCCGGAATGGAGAAGGATTTTCTGAGGTGGGCTGCCTTCTGCATCTTGTATCTGTAAGAAGCTGAAGATACCGCAGAGCATATAGGATTGTGTATGACATGGATGATCCCAGCTGACGGCGTACCCGAAGAGTGAGGTTGACGATCTTCCTGACGCGACTCCTTCCTAACAGACAAGTCTGCGTTTATGAATCGGTCAAGGTGTCCTTCCGATGCCAACTTCTCCAAATGCACCTTTAACAGGTGACAGTTTTCGGTCATATGACCCTTCTCTCTGTGATAGGAGCAGTAGAGGTTTCCATCCTTCAAAGCTGGGTTTCCAAGCATCTTTGGGGGCCAGACAAAGAAAGGTTCCTTCTTAATCTTCTCCATAACTTTGTAGATAGGCTCTTTGAAAACAGTTTCGAAAGCTCGGAAAGTTGGAGCCACGAAGTTTTTCGGGGCAGATAAGTTTTTGGGGGTATTCCCCGTCCGAACTACCGGCTTTGTTACAGTGGCTTTAGGCTGAGCCATGATTTGAGCCGGAGGGGTACCTCGACCATCTTCCTCAATCCGGACGAATTGATCTATCTTGTGCATCAGCTTTCCCAAATCCCTGGGGGGATGTTTGACAAGAGACTGGCGCAAACCAGAATTGACGGGCAGCCCCGCCTTAAAAGTTTGAATCGCCACTTCCTCTCCACAAGCCTCTATGTCGTTATAAGTTTCCCAGAACCTGATAGAGTAGTCTTTCAGAGTCTCACTATCCTCCAGCTTCATGGTAAGGAGGGTACTCATTTCTTTCCTCTTTCGGCTGTTCGTAATGAACCGTGCCACGAACGCCTCCGCCATTTGATCCCAGGAATAAATTGTTCGCGTCCCCAACTGGTTGAACCATCTCATCGCGACTTCTCCCAAACTGGACGGGAAAAGTCGGCACATGAGGGGATCATTATTCCTGGATAAGGCCATACTCTGTTGATATCGGCCAATATGGGTGACAGGGTCTGTTCGGCCGTTATATATCTCCAAGCGCGGGACCGGGAACCTCTCGGGCATTTTGGCTTTCTCAATTTCCTTCGAGAAGGGAGAGGAAGATATCAGGTCAAGCGCTTTCCACACGGCATTCTGTCCTCCCGGGCGGGCAGTTCTTCTGGTTGAATGTTTCTTAGTTGGGGAATTTTTTCTGCCATAGAGGGGGGGACGAGACCGCGAAGGCTCTCCTATATGCAGTGATTTCCTCTGGTTCTTCGGAGGTGTGGGTGACCTTGACTCCGTCGGGGAGCTTGAGGTTTCAGACAATTCTTCATATCGTGATTTGCGAGAATAGGCGGGTTGGTCTTGTTCCCCGCGCTGTGAGGCGTGCGTCCTTTTGGTAGGCCTCCCTTTTGTATGAACTTGGCCCCGGGCTTTTTGCCTCTTTGATTCTTGTTTCAGGTTCTGAATCTCTTCGCGGAGCTCGGCAATAAGTTTTTGGCTGTCTTGGGTTTGGGATGATTTGGTGGAATAAACCAGGCTTCGCCGAGCACCCCCTCTATTTCGCTGTTCGGAACCGAGCCTTCTGGATGTGGCTCCCTCATCTGCCCTACTAACTGGCCCCTGGCTAGGGTTGGTATGTCGTGAAGGGGCCGGTTTCTGTGGAGGATTTGGTTGTAGTGGTGGAGTTGGTTGTAGTGGTGGAGTTGGTTGTAGTGGTGGAGTTGGTTGTAGTGGTGGAGTTGGTATCACTGATGTCCCTCCTATCACCGCTTCATTAGTATTCTCCCGGGACTCCTCCGCGTCCCTAGAGGGCCTGTATGATGTCCCAGAAGAGACTCTGGATGAACTTGCATCCTCCACCACCACGGAAGGTGGGCGTCGTGAGGTTGATGGCCGCCCAGACATTCCAATGAACCTCTCAAGTCTTCAGATGTCGATCCTGGAGAAAGCTTTCTTCCCACAGACGGCGCCAATTGTAGGAACTTAAATTATGACAGGCAAGAAAACTAACTAGAAGATCGAAACCGAATGTCGAAGAGGGGTGTCCGAGCAGACTGAGAAACCTGCAGAACAGAATAACAACACCACAAGAACAAATCGTT
Source organism: Fagus sylvatica (assembly GCA_907173295.1). Taxonomy (NCBI): domain Eukaryota; kingdom Viridiplantae; phylum Streptophyta; class Magnoliopsida; order Fagales; family Fagaceae; genus Fagus; species Fagus sylvatica. The sequence continues at coordinate 9,982,906 of OU015763.1, forward strand.
AAAACCACGGTCAACCCAGTGGGGGTTGGCCTTTGGCTCTCCGAAGATTTAGTCAGTTTCTGATCAAAAAAGAGTAGAACCACTAATTGACAAAGAATTAATCTGATTTATTGCATGAGAGCCCCCCCTCTTCTTTTTTTAAACTCCTTCCTTTTATACCTGTATGTGACTGGGGGTTTTTATGACATTTACCACTCCCTCTTCCCAATTAATTAACCTTGTCAGAAATCAGAGATATTTTGAACTCGCTGATCTAGCATACCTCAGCCTTGAATGTGGATACTGTCAGTTTATTAATGAATGATCATTACCATATCTAATCACCAGTAATCTTGGATTTGAAAGCAGAAACGTATTCAACACCCTTTGTCCAGATATTTCTGGAGTTAATGGAGGGCCAAGTGGGTACCAACTTGACGATTTCTGACACAGACGTCTCAGGCATTTAATGCTGGTTCACAGTTTATTGTAAGCTTGCCCGAGCAGTAATAATGACTGGGGTGCTCGGGTTGGATTCAATTAAAACAAACGCCACAATTTTACGCGTCACAAACACTTAAGACGAAGGACGTATTTTCAGCGCTGGTATAAATCAACTAGTTCTGGCGAGATGACTAGGTATGGGCCGAGCTGTATTTCGACGTATTTGACCGGACAATGTGTATTCGGGACAGAGCCGAAGAAATATAAGTACAGTATTATGACCGAACAGGGGAATGGTATGATTCCATTTAGATTTCCGAATTACAGTCTTATTTCAGTTACTTTCAAATTGATTATCCTACAACATGTTAATTTGAAAAATGAATAATACTTTTCTGCATATTCCTAAGCATATGCTAGATATGGTTCTCCTAGTTTAAAGATTTGTGCACTTTGATTTATAGGATTAAGTGAAAATACAATCTCTACATGTTTTATCCATAAACGGTAAAACAATTTCCGAAGTTTTAGCCCCTGATTTTTGCAGATTTACATTTAAGTAGTCATACTGATAGATGCAAAATCCCTTATACAGCTCATTTCCAACCTCCCCCAAATATTCTTTCCTTTTATTTCTGATCTTATCTGGTCGTCAGCTTTCCCATTTCCAAATTTACTCCCTCAGTAAAAGTTTTTCCTAAACGACCAAACTAACCACACTTGCCTTTAGTGCCTTTCAATAAAGGCCTGAGTTATGAGCCTAGAACCCAACATTTCGGAGCACTTTTGAGGGCCGGGCTTCATTTTTATTGGGGTCCAATACACACACGTACAGGGACAGAAAGTAATCTACCCAAGAAGAACCAATTGTCTAGAAGATTGATTGGTGAGTTTGTGAGGTTGATTTGAGGGCTGATTATTGATTAAACCAACCAGGCTAGTCCGCATGGCATGTAGAATCTGAAATATTACAACCATAAGCAACAAAAGATTGGGACCTCTTTTGTTAATTAATCTTTTTCTGTTAAAATTCTTTCAAGTTTTCTATTTTTAATAATAAAAATATTAAATTAGATTAAATAATAATAAAAATGCTGAGTTGGCGTTTTAACCGAAGGACTTCAACTAAGATGCACAGAAGGGCTCATTTGACAGCTAAACAGTTATAGGGCCTAAATGAAAACTTTTGAAGTTAGGAGGTTAAAATGAAAACACCCTCTAAGTTAGAGGGCCAAAAGTGGACTTTAGTCATAATTTTATTATGAAGTTTTTAAAATTTTATTTATCCATCGTGAAACGAATGAATTGGATTTGACAACGTTATCACTAAATGTATTATTTAATATTTTTTCATGGACAAAGTTTGGTACAACCCATTACGTGGTAACTAATAAGATCATCCACGTGTATTTAATATTCTTTAAATAATACATATGGATGGTCTTATAAGCTGTCACATAATGAATTGTAGCAAACTGACTACAATTGTAGCCAAACCATGTCCTTCATTTAGATGTTAATGGCATAGCAAGATTTAATTTTACTAGAATCATTTTGATTAATTGAGTAAACCAATCAATAATGTTGGTTCCAATTCATCTGTTAGTTTTATTTGTTTTCGTTCAATTTCCTTTGGTGATGGGTTATCCACGTTTAAATTCAGCTGGTAGTTGGGCTTATCGCTATCTTTCAGCACATTGTAATAGTGACATGAAGTCATGATTTTTTATTTTTTTTTGGTTCAATGAATGAAAAAATATCATCAATAATCTATAATATAAATTAAAACTTGAAACAGAGAGAAAAAATTTTCCCTCCTCCAAACACCATCACGTCATACTCTCTGCATCCACATACGTCCATGTCATCCTTCTCTCTATTTAATTCATTCTCTCTCACACGTTCTCATAATTCTAATGCTTTCTCTCTCTCTTCTTCATTATTCTTATCAGCAACCCATCAATCTGCCATTCTCCTCTAAGTAACGCTTTAGCTACTCATTAAATTACTCTAAATTAAATAAATGGGCATTAAGTTGGTCACCCCCTTAGCTTCCCACCGTTACACCTACGAAATCCAGCTTGCTTGGCAACACTTTTCACATTCCAACGGTTACACCCACAATGTCAAACATCAAAGCAATGAGAATTTTTATTAAAGGTGCACAGTTGAACTAGAATTTTAGTTGCAAATGCTACAGAAACTTCTCATGCATAACATAGCTTACATGGCCTTGGCTCTCAATCTCCATCAGAAGCAAACATGTTTCTCTCTCTCTCCAAACCTTCTTCTTGCTTTACATAATTGCTCCATCAAGGAACTTAAGTTAATTGCAATTCCAACAATTAAACTTGCTATGTAAAAATTTATATGTGACTTGCCTCTGATGTGTTTGCTATATTAATTTCTAAGCCTTACATATTTTTCTCACTGTTTATGTACACTACACTCAGCCACAGGTTCCAATAGCCCCAGCAGTGCAGCCACACGCAAGGCAATATGATTTCATATACTTTGTTCAATAGGTTCCATACTAAGACAATAATCTGTTCTTATATATCCTAAGAATTAATACTATTGTGCTACGAATATAGATCGAAGGTCAGGTCGCTTGCCTTTTGAATCTGATAATATCACTGGTAGGATCCGCATTTTGCCCCACTTGATACGTTTTTATTTTTTATGGGCTGTGTTTGTGTTTGAGAAAATTACATAAATTAAAAGTGCTTGCTTTACAAACAGTTTGTTTGTTTGTTTTGTTTTTTTTTTTAATGAATGCTTTACAAACAATTTTCTAAGTTCTCATTGTTTCACATTTACAAACACAACACGTGCATATTCAGGGTCATGGGTCCGCTCAAGAGCTTTGGGGTGAGGTAAAGAATTTGATGTTCCTATATGTGTGGTGTGTAGGGATGTATTTGAACCCAAAGAGTTTGAGTAAAGATTATCTTCTATTATTTATATGTGTATGGATGTATTTGAACCCTGCTATTTCATGAAATAAACAAATATATCAAGCATAATTGCACCCCATTTTGTGAAATAAGGGTGGATACCTAATTAATCTAATCAATTCCCACTATGAGCTTTAACCATGGCATGGCTTTGTAGGGTGTTACATAGTGTGTTTTTCTTTTTTCTTTTTTATTTATAATTTGCACACCACCTGTTTGATAAATTGACAATTAGAATTTTAAAAACACATAACCTATTATGAGGATGAAGCAGAGGAGCAAGAACCAAAAGAAAAAAAAAAAAATTATCAACAAGGAAAAGCTGAAGACTAAATATTTTGATAGAGGCTGTAAAAATACTGGTGTAGAAATCAATAGCATTATAATTCTCTTCTGATTGTTTCATTTTGTTTGTGCACACATGCATTTGTGCATGTGTTTGTCAACATATAACCTGGATGTTTATTTGATTTAGCAGGTGTTAGAAGAATTGAAGCTGTGAAGATTCAAGGTCAGTGTAAGAGCACTACTGCTACCAAAATTGAATAATATCGTTTTGTAGCAAAAGGATATATAAAATCAAAAGTCCTTATTTTGTAAAGCCAAGGGATGGATTCAGAAATATATATATTTTTTTTCCCTCTGTAATGCACTCATCTTTATACATCTGTTGTAATTTTATTTCCATCCTTCTATGATTTCACATAGTATATTTTATCTATATGTAATGTATATTTACCTTTATCTTACCAGATTAATAATTACTGGGAACACGCTTTGCTTACGATTTTAGCCTTTTGGATCCTTTTCACATCCTATGTGAAATATAATGGATCAATTCATTTCTCATATGCAAAAACCATATGATTCTTTGTTGAATCTACACCTTAAATTATTTGGTGAAACAGATTGGGTAGAAGTAATAATTGTCCTTGGCTCCTTGCCATTATAAAGATTTGCTATCCTTCTTTTGATTTTATGCAATTCATACAAAGAAAATGAAGTTTGATATTGTTATAATATGTTGGCAGTGTTGCAGCTGTTGTTATTCAACAAGTTTATTTCTTTGTTTTTGTTTACTTTATGACCCATTGGTTTATTTATTTATAATTATTTTGATAAGTCTTTATGACCCATTGGTTGACAATTTATTAGCTTAGGTCACCCACACTTCTCATTTGATTGTTTAAATTTAAAATCCGCTGATGATATGTGATTGTGAGTGAGGTGTCTTATAGCTTGCACAATGCACTAGATTTTTTATTTTTTATTTTTATTATATATATATATATATAAAAGAATCTTGCAGAAAAATGAAGAATAATTTGGCTTTCTATGATAAATAGGTTGATTATATATTACAAGATAGAAATCTCTTGGAATAGTATTGTCACTGAAATTTATTTGGTAGTGTAAAACCAATGATAAATGTTTTATAAACTTATGATTGAGATCATGTATTGAGAGGTTTTGAATTACTTGATACATCTTTTTTTCACGTTGAAGTTCATGTTGATAATTTTTGGAAAGATTAATTGGACGCTAGCCATGGGTTCGTTTTTCCTTAAATACATACACAATTAGATTTTTTTTTTTTTTTCCTTTCAAGATATGTGTACATTGTTAGCAACCAAGCTTTATTGCATTCAATAACAAGCTGCTTCCTTAAAAAAAAAAATAATCGATTGTTCTATGATTTTACATTATTATGATGGTTAGAGTGTATATTGGCATTTTGAGATGAATGTTGTATAAAGAAAATATATAAAGAAAGTAATGCGTGAAATGAAAAGGGTTAACAAAGAAGCAATATTTGAACGAAAAGTGTAAAAACAAATCTATACTATAATGTAAAACCGAAACTTTTTTTTTACTTTTGTTTGACCTCATAATATTGTACCACATAAGCTGCTCTTTTTATTTTATTATGTATATATATATATATTATATATATATATATATATATATATATATATATTTTTTAATTGAATTTAAATTTTATTCTATAATTAAACATCTCATTAGAATCTTGACACATTATATTTTCTTTAATAGAAATAATATATTGTTCCATATATATAAACACAATCATAATAAATGCCTAATACTATAATATATTTTATATATAAACACAATAATAATAAATGTCTTTTAATAATTATCAATTTTTATATTTAGACAAAATATAAAAGACAGAAAAAATCATATTTTAACCAATAATTCTTTAGATTTCATTTTAAGTAATTTTTCTGTGCATCGCACGAGTTTGCGACTAGTAGAATATTAAAGTTAAACACAACAACACCAGAGGTCCAGAACAACTTAGAACAATACACTACAACACACTGCCACACAGCTAAAATAAACCAAATATCCAACAACAATACCATATAAGAGCATTAACAACTAATTCTTTCATTTAGTCCTCTCATTTTCCTTAATTACTTAGAAGAAAAAAAAACTAGGATTAAATACACTATTGGTCTCTAATGTTTACACAGATTAGATGTCTTGGTGTCTAACGTTTGAAACGCGCACAATTGGTCCCTAATGTTTTAATAAACGTGCATCGTAAGAACCAATGAGATGCTCATTTTTAAACTTTAGGGGCTAAAATGAGTGCTATTGGTCCCTAAATCGCACCATTTAGGGACCAATCTAGGAACCAATAGTGCTTACTTTTTAAAATTTTAGGGACTAAAAATGAGTGTTATTGGTCTTTATATCACACCATTTAGGGATCAATAGTGCTCACTTTTTAAAACTTTAAGAACCAATTGCACTCACATTTTGACAATTAGGAACTAAAACTTACCATAGGGACCAATAGTGCACGTTTTAAAACATTTGGGACCAATTATGCGTATTTCAAACATTAAGAACCAAACATACAATCTATGTAAACGTTAAAAACCATTAATGTATTTAACCAAAAATATCTAAGACAAAGTAAATGGAATTCTCCAAAGACAACTAATAGACCAATTAACAATAGAACCTCGAACATTTTTGCACCTATAAAGCCAACCCTTGGCATGAAACATCACAGCATGAAAGCAACTCTTCATTAGATCAAACTCTCCCGTTATAAATCCAGGCATTTTGATCACACCTTATGTTCAATAAAAGCATATCAGGCTACCTTATCTGGATCAAGATCCTCTAAAGTTACCCTACCAAATGGAGTTCTTTTAATCCTTACCTTTCATTTTATAATAAATTATCCAGATTATAACATCTCATCATTCTTCTACTACTAAAACTCTTAAAATAAAACCCAGGTGGGTTGGCCAAGTGGTTGGGCTCTTGGTCTCAAAGTGCTTGTCCCAGGCTCAATTGGGTGTGCTCCCCAGTTCGAGTCCGGGTACCTGCACTTTGAAAAAAAACTCCCTGGGCCAGCAATTTACCCCACTAGGGCCCACCCGTTGCGAACAGTGAATAGTCTCTGGTTAAAAGCTTTGAGGATACACTGTGGGAAACCAAAAAAAAAAAAAAAAAAAAAAAAACTCTTAAAATAATGATTTTTAAATTAAATTAAAAGCAGTAACTAAGACTTAATGTGGTTAACTCCCCCTCCACTTCTGTTAACAGTAGGGACAAAATTGTCTCACGAAAAAAATAAACATTACAAACAAAAGACATTCTTTCTCGACGGACGGTGGCGGCATCGACGATGAACGCCTCTCCTTGTTTGCATGTGTTTTCAAGTATCACTCTTTCTTTTAGGAATAGTTTGATTGAAGAGAGTAAAACTAAGCAACTACATTAAACAACCAAAATGTCGTGGCCTTCGTAGATCTACTAGTGTTGAAAAGTGAAAACAGCAAAAGCAGTGGATCTAAAAAGAATGGAGTATCTTATGGCCGTCGTTGAGAAGAAAGAGACCGTGAAGTCTAAGTTACTGCTTTTAATTTTAAAAACCATTTTTTTAAGAGTTTTAGTAGTGAAATAATAAGGTGCTATAATCTCAACCATCTATTATAAAATAAAAGGTCAGATTAAAAGAACTCTATTCGGTAGAGTACCCTAAAAACTCTAAAGGATCCTGATCAACCTTTATCATATACAAGAATAATTACCTTTTGCATTGAATATAGGAAATAGTTTTCCTCCAACCCACTATGTGACAAACAAATAGACCATCCACATGTATATTTTAAAAAGTCACATGACTCATTAAAAATGTCATGTGACTAAAAGTACATGTGAATGGTCTATTTGCTTGCCACATAGTGAGTTGAAGGAGGATTCATTCAAACCAGATTGGAGGAAAACTCTATCCTTGAATATATACGTACTCTTTTTTACAATGTGGGGATTCCACAACCATATTGAACACACACAGTGAGAATTGTGGAACTCACATGTTGTGATAGAGAAGATATATATATTCGAGGCATGTGATACATTATATCTAAAAATGATGCTATTAGTTCATTTTTAATCCTCTATGCATGTGAATTATAGTTTGGCTAAACTTTTCTGTTGCTAACTTATTTGTTTAAAAGTGAGATTGAAAATTTCTATTTAGACCCTTATGTAAATTATATGTGGAAATATGATTTTGATTAGCAATTTATCTCAATTCAAAATCAATTTATCTCAATTAATTGATTCACACAGATAATCATATTAATGTATTATAGAACATATGTTAATAACTTAATACCCAATCTTATTGCAAGAAATAAAAACAATAAAGCACGACAAAATTTGGTGACAAAATGGAAAACCAAAGAATCAACTCTTCAATGAAAGAATCACTCTGGGGTGTACCCCAACAAAGAAATTCATTATAAAAGAATGAGTTTACACACTACGCACTAAGTGCGTGTTTGGTACACGCAACTGAAACCATGATTCTGGATTCAAATCCAAAAAATTGCGGGTCCCACGGTAAAAAATCTTGTTTGGTACAAAGGATTTAAACGAGGATTCAAATCCCAACTTGAATTTTATGTGGGTCCCATAGCAAATTTGAGTTCACCCCTTCAACTGTTTTTGAATCCAAGCCGGATTCAAATCCGGACTCAATTTTTTTGTGGGTCCCAGTTTTTTCCGTTGCTGGGCCCACCAAATTCATTTCTCCCGTTTTCTCTCTCTCTCCTCCACTGCTTCTCTGCCTCTCTCTCTCTCCTCTCGGCCATTACAGGTACGGCCTCCTCTCCCAGATTATCTCTCATCATTAATCTCGGCCAAACCCCTCACCGGTCCTCATAACTTCACCCCCTCACCGGTGTAAAAATCAGCATAAGCGAAGAGTATATAGGGAAGAAAGGAAAGCGTAACGAACAAAATCATCATGTCCGGACTGATATGCTTTAAAAACCATTGCTAGTATAAATTCTCACTTCACACAAAATCCCAAATCCAAAAATCAATAACAGAGAGGAAATGGTCTTTATTAAAGCGTAACGAAAGGCTATTAGAGAGAGAGGTACCAGATGGACCAGATTCGAGAGCTCGATCTCGAGGAATTGCAGGTCGAAGAGGTCGATGACTCGCCCGGAGGTGACTCGGTGGTTGAGCTGAGCGGCGAGCATGGCGTGCTGGGATGAAACGGCGTCGGAGAGGAGCACGCGGTACCGTTCCTTGGCTGTGCACCAGCACCGATCAGAGAGGGAAGAAGAAAAAGACAGAAATGGGAGAGGGGGGATATGTCTGGTGCCTGGTGGGGGAAAAATAAAAAGAAAGGGAGGGAGGGGGGGTACGTGGGTGGTGGGGAAAAAAAAAGGAAAGAAAAAATAAAAAATAAAAATAAAGAGATGGGGTACGTGGGTGGTAGGGGAAAAAAGGGGAAAGAAAATAATAATAATAAAATTTAAGTCTAGAAACCAAAACTATGTACCAAACACAATTTTTTTTTAAAATTGTGATTTCAGTTCTGAAACCAAAACTACGTACCAAACAGAATTTTTTTTACAATCTTGAATTCAAATCAGGATTAAAGTTCCAACTTCAATAAAGTAAAAAATCACGAAACCAAAACAAAAAACGAAAACACGTACCAAACAAGCCCTAAACTTTTGTAACTAGACTTTAGGACCTAGTAGCTAACTTGTTAATGTATACCATAATAATTATGAAACCCTTCACGAATGACATGTTCGTTTCCCAAACTAGAACTTTTGGCCCACCTCAATGCACCTCCTTGAAGATTTATCTATAGTGAACTTCATTGGATACTCGGTGGTTTCAAACACTCAAGCACTTTGGATCACAAGTATAGATGGTAAAACTATCATGGTTTACTCAATAAAGCTCAAAAGAGGTATAGATTTTTCTCTCACAAGCTCTAGGTTTTTTAGCTTCTTAAATCTATGAAAAAATTGTGCATAAGGCACTTTATATAGGTGCTTAGAATAGGGTTTAAGTGATGGCTGAAAGCAGGGTTAAGACAGAACCAGGTTTTTGTTTTCCACGACCTTGCCTAAGTGGCTTTCAAGTGAAGGACATGCGAGCCATTTTAAGCTTTAGTGATTCGCTTGAGCAGGTTCATTTACTCGCTTGAGCCAGATTTACCATCTTGCTTAAGCGAGCTTTAACATATAAAAATTCTTGGAGCTTCTTCTAGAACAGATTTTTCAGATTTACAATGAAGCTATTACAACAATAAAGTTGAAATTTAATTATAAGCAAATGTCATGGTATGAGCTAACATTAAGATCCTAACATAAGTAAAAAGTCACTTAAAGCAAATAAGCTAGATTCTTCCAAATTAATCAATTTATTTGCTTAAAGTTACATTTTGTCTCACTTTTAATATCTCACTAACAAATAAGCCAACAACAAATAAACTAGCCAAAAACCCTCTCTTCTTTTATTTTTTTAATATTTTTTTTAATTATAATAAAAAAATTCTGTTTTAGATGACTTGTGTTCATATGAGAATCTTGTTGGACTAAAGGATAACATCAAAGACATAAAATTCAACATCTTCTTAAATTTGGCCAGTGGTTCTTCTTAAAACTTCTCTGTATGTGTGTGCTGGTTTAAATAACAGAAGGGTCTTTTCTTTATTATAGAACAATCACGTTTGGAGATGATTTGTGCTCACATGAGAACTTGGAATTAGAGCACTAAAGGTATCTAATGGTTGGAAAAAGGTAACCAATTAAGCCATTAAGGCAGGTCGAACCAAATTGATATATACAATCTAAAACGTTGTCGTTCATGAGAACCTTTCACCTTTAAAATCACAAATTATGGTATTCTTGAAACCATATCAATTTGTCAGGACAGAAGCAGCATATGTGACATCAACATTCATTATAAGTCATGTCAAAAGCTGACTTAAAGTGTGCAACATCTAGGTTTACCAAATTTCAATGTAAAAAACAATCAGATAAAGGGTTCAGCTCTTGGCTCAATGGTTAACACCAAAGGTGCTAACCACGTGGGCAGGGGTTCGAATCCCACCAACCGCCTTCTGGGGAGGTGACTTAATGGAAGGAAACCCTCGTGACCCATCACACCTGCGAGTCCGGGAGTTGTGGGTTCGGATAGTGGTACGCCCCATTATTGCCCAGATGTGCCCCACGCCATGTCAAAATCGGGTTTAAGTGGGTCGGGACAATGAACGCACCTGCGAGTCCCTTTTTTTTTTTTTTATCAAAAAAAAAAAAAAAATCAGATAATTTTCTAATGCGCAGAACAGGTAATCATTCTTTGGTGTTTATCCAAAACCAAACTAATTTAAGAAATTCTTGCAGTAACTTATCAATTTGAATTAAATATTATAAATTTAAAAGTGTATTTAATGTCAGATCATTTATAATTTTAAATTACATCACACCATGTACAAGAGTAGATACAATTATTAAAATGACTTGAAATCGGATCCTATTTCGTTACTTATAAAATCCTTTGTGCTTAACAATGTATTCTTTGAACAACATTTCTCAAGTATTTGAAATTAATGTGCTAAACATTGTGCATTTTGGACCTGCAAGCATGTCTCCCATGCTGGAATCATTATTTTATTGTATAGAGAATAAAGGAGTGAACCATAGACAAAAAATGGACTTGAACTGAAAAGATATGAGGCTTTTTCCCCCTTTTTTTCTTAGGTTCGCATGCTCTTATAAAGGTTATAGCTTTTCTCATAATATGGAGTTATATATGGACAACATTTCGATTGTCTAGCTACAACAAGCCTTTGATTGATGGCAGATTATTAGATTCCCTCACAACATTTTTATCCAAGTCTAGCAGCCTTATTACCCTGCATTTTAGAAACACCCTCAAAACCCTTACGTCACCTATCTCCTCCATCCTTTCCTTTTTTTTTTCTTTAATTATTAGGGGTATTGTCTTGTTGGCCTTTTGTCATAAACTCACCTCTCATAATCATAGAATTGGGTCTCGGGAAAACATACAGTAGTGCAAAGATGCTTTGAACTATATTCTCCTCTGCACGTAAGACCTTTATTTCATGACATATCATTTTCATGATCTAAACGCCTCTGTCCTCGATCTGGGACTAAAGCTGAGAGCATTACAAAATTGAAACAATGACCATTGGTCGCTAGGAATTAATTTCTACCGGATATCTAAGGGTCGGAAAGCAAATTGGACAACAATCAAGGCAACTGTAAACGTATTAGGTTTTGATGGACTCAAAAATTACTCCCTAATATAGTAATATTAAGCAATAGTGTCAAAGTTAATAATGAATTTAGTAGAAAGCATTACGGCAATACTGTCCAAGTTTGCAGAGCCGTTGTTTATGAATAATTTACTCTTGATTGGAAAAAAAAGAATTGTTTAATTATTATCATCATTTAGCAAATAAATGAAAGTTTAAGTTAAACTATTAAACAAACCATGCTCAAACTTCATAATATGATCGTGAACAAACTCGTGAGTATATATGATGCTCGATTTATGTATATATAATATTATTTATATGTATATATGTATAAAAATTTACTAATATAAATTTGAGATTGGATTTGTATAAATAAGTTCATAGGTATCAAATCATTATTTTTAATTTATTGATAATATACTCCATATTGTTGTAAAAACTTATATATATATATATATATATATTTTTAACAATATATGGTTGGTAAATAACAACTATCATTCTTCGAATTAACTCAAATATTTCAAACCATAAATTTGTGAAGGGATACAAAATTTTAGTCTTAGTGTTTATTATATATGGGAAAACAATAAGTTAATCAAGTAATTCGTAAACAAGCCTGAGCTTGTTCGACAAAGAAATAAATCAAGCTTGAACATGTAATATGGTTTGCTTATTATTTGAGCTCAACTTGTGTTCGAAATAAAATTAAATAAACAATTTTGAACTTTTAATACATGACTTGGCTCGGTTCATTTACAACCATAAGAGTTAGTAATGTATTTAATAGAAAATGCTAGATGTAATATCAATTTAATTATTCTTAGAAAATATGATATTATTTTTTTGCTGCATTGGTAAATACAATCACGATTGATTTCAATTGACATATTATTCTACAAGACTTATATGTTTTATAGTACCCATAGTATTATTGTCTTTCAGTGTACCCATAGTATTATTGTCTTTCAGTGTACCTTCTTCCATTATTGTCTTGTGGTAATGAATTCTGAAATTTTTAGCTCCATTGTCCTCATTTGTTTGTGCATTGTCTATTGTACCACCTGGTTGAATTTAATTTAATTGTTATTGAAAAATATAACATTAGTTTTGTTGCATTGGTAAATATAATAATGTGAATGAATTCAATTAACGTACTATCCAAGACTTATGTTTTATAGTAGCCATAGGCCATAATATCAATTGTCTTTCATTGTTGTACCTTGTGAGCTATAAAGACTCATAATAGAGTCACATTATATTTATTTCTATGCCAGAAAACCTTCTTCCATACCATTATTGTCATGTGGTAATGAATTCTGAAATTTCAGATCCATTACCAGCATTTGTTGGTGCATTGCCATGCAAATTAAACAGTTAGTGGATGTGCATCTAGTGATGAATCATAAATACTTGTCCCCCGTATCATTGGAACAAGAATACAATATGGCCGGCACAAATATGATAATGCTCCAACGCGTCTTATTCACCATCATAAAGCTATTTTTAAGGGTTGTGTTTGGCATTGAAGTACAAAGTTTAAACGATAGAAATAGATGCAGTACTTTGCAATTATAGTTCACATAGCGATACTTGACTCTTGCGGGAGGGGGCACATATCCGGGATTTATCCCGAGTCCATCAAAGTCGGAGTCGGGGGTTCCACGTCATCATATATATATATATATATATACTTGGACACTATTATCTGCTTATTATTGGAATGCTCATGAGGGAGGTGACTTTCGCTACACCTTGGATATTGCACTCAGCAAGATAATGCTAGCTTAATGCAATTACTTAATAATCATTGGAGCCAAACTTAGGGTTTCTTTTGGCATCATGCATTGTTGGGGATTTATGCAACATTCTTATCACATGGGAGTGGACTTCATAAGTATGAGATTCACCTCCATGTGAAAAAATGTTGCACGTAATTCTTACGCATAAGGGAGTGGCTTGCCTAAAGTACTTTTGTGCACTAGAGGGGACACGGGCATGATACTTGTCCTAAATTGGTTACTTGTCAGCCTATTGTCTAGTCTAGTGTGCACTAGACCAAACCTTTACACATTGTTGGGACTGTTTTTGTTTGCCTTGATGATTAACAAAACATACCAGTCCTACAAATTTAATTATATAAAGGATGTGACACACCAAGTCATCTCACTAATTTCCTCTTGGTCTTATGGCTTAGTGGTATGTCCCTCGCCTCATCATAGGTGTCTCATAGACTTATATGGTTCCTTTACAGTTTAAACCCTTAAGACTCAAATTTATAAGCCCCACATGGTGTAAGTAAGTAATTATCGATTCCATTCAGAGTGAGTTAGATTTTGTTGGTGCATTTTAATATTGGAATTGATTAAATAAATTTACTAATTAAATGAATTTTTTTTTTTTGAGAATTTCATGTGACTAATGAGTAACGAGTTTTAATTGAGGAGATAGTATTCTAGTAAAAAAAAAACTAAATCCCACATTGATAAAAGTAGAGAGTGACTACTACTTTATAGATATTTTGAAGGAACTAAGAATCTTGTAAGTCAACTGACAATCAAGATTCAAATCGAGTGTTTTGCCGTGCCATTTATTGGATGCCCTAAGTTCATGCTTAGGCTATCTCTCAACAGAGAGTAATGATCTTTATATGATGAAAAGAGATACAACCTAACATATGTAAGCGTATATGGGTAAAAGAACAAAATTCCGAATATTTCAATATTTCATAGAACTCACTTTTTTCCTCCTTTTTTGGAATGCATAAAAAAGAACCTAACTAAACACGAGACAGAGAAAGATACAAATGGTAGTCTAGGATGTGTGCTTTTATGGATAGAAATGGCTATTAGCCAAATACATATAATTTAGCGGGTCTAATTCAACTCCACATTTATCTCCTCTGTCTATATTGTCTCTAACAAAGCAAACATGCAAATGATATAACATGATCATGGCGTTTAGGTAGAGCTAGTGATGATTCTGATATGTGAAGCCTTTAGACAGAACTCAGCAAAAGTGGGATGTGGACAACAAATCATCAAGGGCGGTGAAGGTGAGGGTGGTGGAGAGGAGTTGGTGCTGTGGCATTGACAATGTGAGGTATTGGACTTGGTGGTAGAGTTGGTGGAGGGCATTGAAAACACTTTGTGAACAGCCCAAATGTGTCAATCTGGTGTACGAAGTTTGTCACACTTGCCCATCCACCAAATCCAAACCCCACGACTAGAACCCACACCACCACAAATACATTGATCGTGCACGTCCCTACCCACCTCCCTACGAATTTGGGTGGCTGCTCCACTGCATTCTGCATCACAAACGTTCATCACAAAATGTTACACTATGCTCAAATTAAACATAGTCCAAAAAATATTACCCAAAAACAAAAACAAATAGATATTCTAGAATTTAAATATACAATTTCTTTCTCTCTATGATTATGGTTCTTTATCATCAAGTCATGAGTTTCTTTTTTGTGTAATCAATAAATTGATCTCAAATTTTTTATTGGACTATGTTAATAGAAATCAAATGCAAAGATGATAAATCAACAATGTTAGAAACACAACTATTTTTCATAACTTATTTGGGATCACAAATAGTGATCCGGATAACCTCACTTTTACTTAGTCTAACATTGATACCATTTTTGTGTCTTATGGGATTATAAATAGACTTGATAGTTGGTTGCATTTCTGGGGCTCAAAAGGACCCCACATTTCAGTTTGTATGCAATGCACTAATGAATAATGATACTGTATATGCGAGTGTGTACGGTAAGAGATAACGCATCAAAATAGAAGTAACAGTGTAACACAAACAGACAAAAGTTACAGGTCGAGATTTTTTTAGGGTACTCCTCTGATATGGGCCATCAGGTACGAACAGATATTCTGTGTCACCGTTGCAGCACGAATCTCGTGCCTTACAAGGGCCAATTTGCAATTATAAATCACTTCCTTAAGTGGATTTAGTAGTAAACAAAAGTAAAAAAAAAAAAAGTAGTAAACAAAAGTCGAACATAATTAAAGTCTCGGTTACCAAAAAGTTTAAACGAAACATGCACAACATTAAAAGCACAAATATTATCGATTTAGGAGTGGTCTGCTAGACTGTGACCATACGCTACCAATCTGTGTTCCTTGTTTTTTACACTACTCTCTCTCTCTTAAATACTACTACTAATAATAATGATTATAATAAATTATGTGTTATAATATATTTAATTCTTTTCTTGCTCAGTCAAACATCTAAAATTAATCACAAGACTGCAAAAAGTTCGTATCACAGATGTTCCTCCTCTCCTATTAGCTAAAATTTTCATGTTCTATTATTATATTTTAATTTTAATTAATAGTGCAGAGAGAGAGAGAGAGAATATAATATATGGTGTATATGAGGAAGATTATAATGCACGGTACCTCACGGGCTGAGGCTGATTTGAAGGTGAAGATGTGGGCCAGAGCAGGAATGATGTAGACCGTGAAGCTAACAAGAAGTGATCCAACGGTGGAGTTGATGGGTCCAAAGAATGGAAAGACGATGGCTAGGAACCATATGGGGATTACCACAGGCAATCTTGCTGCTGCACGCTTGCATAGGCTCTTGCACTCATGCATCCCTATGGCTTTTTCCCACACAAAGTATAAGGGTGTGCATGCAAACCCAAATGTTATAAACTGCACAAGTTAACACCAAAAAAATTTAAGCATTGTAGACTAATTTATTATTATAATTTTCTAACAAACACTTTATACTATGATTTATAAGGAATATTAAACCATCAATTATGAGTTGTAACATAATATTTTTTGATTGATTAGTTTATGTGCACAAATTCAAAGTGGTGGTGTGGTTTTCATTACTATATAATTACATGTGGGAGTTTTATATGATGTAAGTGAAAATGCATGATAGGGATGGTGAGCGTGCCTGGTGGATGAGCATCAGAATGACAGCCATGTCTCTGAATTGTGATTTTGGGAGCAGAGCAAAAGCGTTGGAGTGATTGAGAAGCATGTCTCCAAATGCCCAATACACAGCAGTAGCGGATGGAAGCGTCAGTGTCAGCACATACAGGGTAGCCAGTAAGTATATGGCCTTGAATTTCTGAGGCTTCCACATTGCGTGCATGATCTCCCTGACCCACCAAAATTTATTATATTCAGCTAAATTTTCGCACCAGTTTTTAACTTACTTTACAAATAAACGACAAGAAAATCAATATATAATTTATTGTCAGATAAATATTATTCTCACACATTTGTGTTAATGGACAATACTAATTAAACCTTGGGCTATATGGGCCTTCAAAAAAATTCCCATACGCAAAATTTTCACTTGGGCTGAGATTAGCATATAAATTAAGTGTCATCTACTTGAAGGGCTCTATGAAACTTTGCCACAAAGTCAATACTGTAATAAGGGGATCTTAGAGATTTTTTCTTTTTTGATTGTTATGTATAAATATGACTAAAAGACTAGGCTGAGCCACTTGGGTGATAATTGACCTCTCAAAAAAGTTTCACCCCTCTAAGAGGGCATGAGTTCGATCCCTATATGAGAGTTTAGATTATGATTTATATATATATATATATATATATATATATAAATGACCAGGCTGATTATTATTTCACAATTTGGTGTCAATCTAGGATTCACTGAGGAAAGCTGGACCCCTATTGGCGTCTTCTCATGATAAAAGCAAAAGCAAATAGAGAAAGGTTATTAGCTTTGTACATGAAAAAGAAACAGAAGGGTTCCAAGAAGAAAACGACTTTTGCCTCCCACGCCTGAGAAGGGCAATTTAGGAATAAAAAGTGTGATAATAATTGAGAATATTTGGGAAATAATAAGCCTTCAGATAAAGATGAGCCATTAAATCACATGGTCAGATCTTGTCTAAAGAAATGAAGGTTTAGTCACTTTCAAAATGATATTAAGTCCTTGTTTCAGGTATTTTTATTTGTTAAATTTCTTTGCTAATCTATGACCAGATTCAAAATCATTGCAAATGAGGAGTTAGATACATGAATAGATTTGCAAATATCGTAAAAGACATCAATTCTTTATCCGAGCTTGTCTTACACTGTAACGGCATGTCCCCCGAATGTGTAGAGAATGTTTGTGGCCCCGGTGAAGTATAGCACCAACTTGGTTGGACCAGAATGCTTAACTCCCTCCACCTATAATAAAAATTAGAAAACACACATGGAACACTCATTAGTAGAAAAATACTAAAAGCCTATTAACACTCTTATGGCTCCAAGATTTCTCGTAACAAGTCCATTTCACTTTGAATTTGTATTATATATTGAACAAATCTAGGAACACACCCAATTTCACACCTAATTTCACAATATGTTAAGTGAGCAGGCTATGATTAGTATAAATATTTGGAAAATAAATGTAGTATCAATAGTGGGACCATATAATTTGGTACTACAATAAGTTATAAAATTGGGTGTGTCAATCTAAAACTATGA
>OU015763.1:10001463-10194460 GCA_907173295.1 Fagus sylvatica
GTTGTAGGATAATCAATTTGAAAGTAACTGAAATAAGACTGTAATTCGGAAATCTAAATGGAATCATACCATTCCCCTGTTCGGTCATAATACTGTACTTATATTTCTTCGGCTCTGTCCCGAATACACATTGTCCGGTCAAATACGTCGAAATACAGCTCGGCCCATACCTAGTCATCTCGCCAGAACTAGTTGATTTATACCAGCGCTGAAAATACGTCCTTCGTCTTAAGTGTTTGTAACGCGTAAAATTGTGGCGTTTGTTTTAATTGAATCCAACCCGAGCACCCCAGTCATTATTACTGCTCGGGCAAGCTTACAATAAACTGTGAACCAGCATTAAATGCCTGAGACGTCTGTGTCAGAAATCGTCAAGTTGGTACCCACTTGGCCCTCCATTAACTCCAGAAATATCTGGACAAAGGGTGTTGAATACGTTTCTGCTTCAAATCCAAGATTACTGGTGATTAGATATGGTAATGATCATTCATTAATAAACTGACAGTATCCACATTCAAGGCTGAGGTATGCTAGATCAGCGAGTTCAAAATATCTCTGATTTCTGACAAGGTTAATTAATTGGGAAGAGGGAGTGGTAAATGTCATAAAAACCCCCAGTCACATACAGGTATAAAAGGAAGGAGTTTAAAAAAAGAGAGGGGGGGCTCTCATGCAATAAATCAGATTAATTCTTTGTCAATTAGTGGTTCTACTCTTTTTTGATCAGAAACTGACTAAATCTTCGGAGAGCCAAAGGCCAACCCCCACTGGGTTGACCGTGGTTTTAACGATTTGTTCTTGTGGTGTTGTTATTCTGTTCTGCAGGTTTCTCAGTCTGCTCGGACACCCCTCTTCGACATTCGGTTTCGATCTTCTAGTTAGTTTTCTTGCCTGTCATAATTTAAGTTCCTACAATTGGCGCCGTCTGTGGGAAGAAAGCTTTCTCCAGGATCGACATCTGAAGACTTGAGAGGTTCATTGGAATGTCTGGGCGGCCATCAACCTCACGACGCCCACCTTCCGTGGTGGTGGAGGATGCAAGTTCATCCAGAGTCTCTTCTGGGACATCATACAGGCCCTCTAGGGACGCGGAGGAGTCCCGGGAGAATACTAATGAAGCGGTGATAGGAGGGACATCAGTGATACCAACTCCACCACTACAACCAACTCCACCACTACAACCAACTCCACCACTACAACCAACTCCACCACTACAACCAACTCCACCACTCCTCCACAGAAACCGGCCCCTTCACGACATACCAACCCTAGCCAGGGGCCAGTTAGTAGGGCAGATGAGGGAGCCACATCCAGAAGGCTCGGTTCCGAACAGCGAAATAGAGGGGGTGCTCGGCGAAGCCTGGTTTATTCCACCAAATCATCCCAAACCCAAGACAGCCAAAAACTTATTGCCGAGCTCCGCGAAGAGATTCAGAACCTGAAACAAGAATCAAAGAGGCAAAAAGCCCGGGGCCAAGTTCATACAAAAGGGAGGCCTACCAAAAGGACGCACGCCTCACAGCGCGGGGAACAAGACCAACCCGTCTATTCTCGCAAATCACGATATGAAGAATTGTCTGAAACCTCAAGCTCCCCGACGGAGTCAAGGTCACCCACACCTCCGAAGAACCAGAGGAAATCACTGCATATAGGAGAGCCTTCGCGGTCTCGTCCCCCCCTCTATGGCAGAAAAAATTCCCCAACTAAGAAACATTCAACCAGAAGAACTGCCCGCCCGGGAGGACAGAATGCCGTGTGGAAAGCGCTTGACCTGATATCTTCCTCTCCCTTCTCGAAGGAAATTGAGAAAGCCAAAATGCCCGAGAGGTTCCCGGTCCCGCGCTTGGAGATATATA
Source organism: Fagus sylvatica (assembly GCA_907173295.1). Lineage (NCBI taxonomy): Eukaryota > Viridiplantae > Streptophyta > Magnoliopsida > Fagales > Fagaceae > Fagus > Fagus sylvatica. The sequence continues at coordinate 10,003,320 of OU015763.1, forward strand.
ACGGCCGAACAGACCCTGTCACCCATATTGGCCGATATCAACAGAGTATGGCCTTATCCAGGAATAATGATCCCCTCATGTGCCGACTTTTCCCGTCCAGTTTGGGAGAAGTCGCGATGAGATGGTTCAACCAGTTGGGGACGCGAACAATTTATTCCTGGGATCAAATGGCGGAGGCGTTCGTGGCACGGTTCATTACGAACAGCCGAAAGAGGAAAGAAATGAGTACCCTCCTTACCATGAAGATGGAGGATAGTGAGACTCTGAAAGACTACTCTATCAGGTTCTGGGAAACTTATAACGACATAGAGGCTTGTGGAGAGGAAGTGGCGATTCAAACTTTTAAGGCGGGGCTGCCCGTCAATTCTGGTTTGCGCCAGTCTCTTGTCAAACATCCCCCCAGGGATTTGGGAAAGCTGATGCACAAGATAGATCAATTCGTCCGGATTGAGGAAGATGGTCGAGGTACCCCTCCGGCTCAAATCATGGCTCAGCCTAAAGCCACTGTAACAAAGCCGGTAGTTCGGACGGGGAATACCCCCAAAAACTTATCTGCCCCGAAAAACTTCGTGGCTCCAACTTTCCGAGCTTTCGAAACTGTTTTCAAAGAGCCTATCTACAAAGTTATGGAGAAGATTAAGAAGGAACCTTTCTTTGTCTGGCCCCCAAAGATGCTTGGAAACCCAGCTTTGAAGGATGGAAACCTCTACTGCTCCTATCACAGAGAGAAGGGTCATATGACCGAAAACTGTCACCTGTTAAAGGTGCATTTGGAGAAGTTGGCATCGGAAGGACACCTTGACCGATTCATAAACGCAGACTTGTCTGTTAGGAAGGAGTCGCGTCAGGAAGATCGTCAACCTCACTCTTCGGGTACGCCGTCAGCTGGGATCATCCATGTCATACACAATCCTATATGCTCTGCGGTATCTTCAGCTTCTTACAGATACAAGATGCAGAAGGCAGCCCACCTCAGAAAATCCTTCTCCATTCCGGATTCTGTTCATCTGGCCCCAGTGTATTCGGTTAGCCGAGGAGAGGCGGAGCAGGTGATCTCGTTCTCCGACAGGGACCTAAGGGACGTCCAGTTGCCCCACAACGACCCCTTGGTGGTTACTTTGAGGATAGGAAATTATGATGTTCAGAGAATACTGATAGATCAAGGGAGTTTCGCAGAGATAATGTATCAGGACCTCTACGAGAAGCTCGGCCTATCAGAGGTCGATTTATCTGGCTTCACCACTCCCATATTCGGCTTTTCGGGGGAACCTGTTGTGCCGTTGGGAAAAACTGTGTTGCCTGTGTTAGCAGGTCCGGTCAACCTCCAGACGGAGTTTATAGTGGTTAAAGCTTCGTCCCCGTATAACGCCATAATGGGGCGAGACTGGCTGCACCGAATGAAGGCAGTCCCGTCTACCCTCCATCAAAAACTGAGGTTTCCTACAGCGGACGGGGTCATGGAGTTGAACGGGGATCAGGTCGCCGCAAAACAATGCGTGTTGGCCGCAACAAAAAGGAAGGCTGCTTCAGAAATAAGGGATACGGCGAACTTGTGACAATTACAGTCCCAGGAATTAGAGGATGGAGAAGCAATAATGTCCGAGCAACCAGAAAAGGTATTCTTCGATCCCTCTAATCCTGAAAAGTTCTTTTTGATTGGTTCGAAGCTGCCTTCCACGGATAGAGAGCAATTGCTGCAAATCTTGGTCGACAACCAGGATGTTTTTGCTTGGTCGGTTTATGATGCTCCGGGTGTATCTCCGACCTTAGCATGTCATTCACTGAACATTGGGCCCGAGCACCGTCCTGTGGTGCAGAAGCGACGGAAATTGGCCCCAGAAAGAGCCATGATAGTCTTGGAAGAAGTAGAACGCCTTCTGGCGTCCGGAGCGATCCGAGAAATTCAATACCCCGCTTGGCTCTCGAATACGGTGGTGGTGCAAAAGAAAAATGGGAAATGGAGAGTATGTATCGACTTTACTGACTTGAATAAGGCGTGTCCGAAAGATCCTTTTCCACTCCCTCGGATAGATCAGTTGGTAGACTCGGCAGCAAGACATGCTCGGCTAAGCTTCCTGGACGCCTTCCAGGGCTATCACCAGATCCCGATGAACCCTGCCGACCAAGAGAAGACTGCTTTTATCACACCTAGGGGAACGTATTGTTACAGGGTGATGCCATTCGGTCTGAAGAATGCAGGTTCAACCTATCAGAGGATGGTTACCAAAATGTTCGGGCATATGATAGGAAACACGGTTGAGGTTTATATTGACGATATGCTCGTTAAAAGTCTCAGAGAAGAAAGCCATCTCGCCGATCTGCTGCAAGTCTTCAACATACTGAGGAAGAATAACTTACGTCTCAATGCATCCAAATGTACATTTGGCGTGGAGTCCGGTAAGTTTTTGGGCCATGTGGTAAGCAGAAAAGGGATAGAGGCTAACCCGGATCAGGTTACAGCTCTTATAAATCTGGCGGAGCCCAGAAACCTTAAACAAGTACAACGTTTAACCGGAATGATCGCAGCGCTTGGGCGTTTCATCTCGAGGTCGGCCGATAAGTGCAGGCCTTTTTTCCGACTTCTGGGCAAAAGAAGTAGTTTTGTTTGGGATGAAGAGTGCTCAGCCGCATTTCAGGGGATAAAGACTTACTTATCGACCCCTCCATGTCTTTCGATACCTGATCCAGGGGAACCACTTTTCTTATATCTGGCAGTCTCCGACCATGCTGTGAGTGCCGTACTGGTTCGAGAGTTGGTGCATGAGCAAAGGCCAATCTTCTTCGTCAGCAAAGCAATGGATGAGACCGAACTAAGATATCTTCCTCTTGAGAAGGCTGCATTGGCACTACTTCACGCAGCCAAGAAACTGCCCCATTATTTCCAGTCCAGCACTGTCACGGTGTTAAGTGATCTTCCCCTAAAAATGCTCCTCCAAAGGTCAGATTTCACGGGGAGGATCACTCGGTGGGGAGTATATCTGGGATCATTGGGGGTAGAGTACAAACCCCGAACAGCAATCAAAGGGCAAATCTTGGCAGAATTTCTAGCCGAATTCCAACATGATCCGAGCAACCCATCTGTGCTTGTCCCAATCAATACTCAGCTCGATTTGGGCACCAAGAAATGGGAATTATTTGTTGATGGGGCTTCCAATTCCAAAGGTTCAGGCGCGGGAATTGTTTTGATATCTCCGGAGGGTTTGACTCTCGAACAAGCGGTTCGGTTAAAATTCACGGCATCAAACAATGAAGCCGAGTATGAGGCGATGTTGATCGGCCTCAGAACTGCAAAGAAGCTCGGAGCTGATCACTTGCAAATATTCTGTGATTCCCAGCTCGTGGCAAACCAAATCTCAGGGGAGTATCAGGCCAGAGATGACAGAATGGCGGCTTATCTAACAATTGCTCGGAGTTTGTTGTCCGAATTCGATTCCACTCGGGTCGCCCAAATTGGGAGGGAACACAACTCCCATGCAGATATTTTGGCTAGGCTGGCCACGGCATTGGAATCAGATCTACAGAGGACGGTCTGTATAGAAACGCTGGATCAGCCGAGCTTCCAGAACCAGGAGGCGTCTGTTTCTTCCATCAGCACCCAGCCGAGCTGGATGGACCCAATATTGAGCTATCTCAGGGATAACAAATTGCCGGAAGACAAGAAAAAAGCCAAGATGATCAAGCAAAAGGCCCCAAGATTTTGGGTTTCCAAAGACGGGTTATTGTACAGACGGTCCTTCACAGGGCCATATCTGTTATGTGTACACCCAAATAAGGTAAGAGATTTCCTTTTTGAAATACATGAAGGAATCTGCGGAAGTCATACTGGTGGAAGATCCTTGGCGCATAGGGCTATTTCACAAGGATATTGGTGGCCATACATGCAAGCTGATGCTCTTAAGTATGTTCAGGAGTGTGATAAGTGTCAAAGGTTTGCTCCTATGATCCACCAACCAGCCGGAGAACTTAATCCCCTGTCCAGCCCTTGGCCGTTTGCCCAGTGGGGATTAGATATTGTGGGGCCTCTTCCTCGGGCACCGGGAAACAAAAGGTTCTTGATTGCAGCCACGGATTATTTCACTAAATGGGTCGAGGCCGAACCGCTTTCAAACATCCGAGATGTGGATACAAAACGTTTTTTATGGAAGAATGTCATCACGCGTTTCGGTATCCCTTGGGCTGCCATTTCGGATAACGGCACGCAGTTCGATAGCAAGCTCTTTAAAGGATTTTGCTCGGACCTCGGCATCAGGAACTTCTTTTCTTCTCCTGGTTATCCTCAATCGAATGGTCAGGCTGAAGCATCAAACAAGGTCATAATGAATGGAATCAAAAGAAAGTTGGAAGCAGCAAAAGGAAAATGGGTGGAGGAACTCCCCAGCATATTATGGACCTACAGAACAACGGCAAGGAGATCTACTAATGAGACACCATTCGCACTCGCTTTTGGTATGGAGGCAGTTATTCCACTGGAGATCGGACTTCCGACCACTCGAACAACAGAATTTGACGTCCAAACCAATGAAGATCATCTGCGTAAGGATTTGGACCTTGTGGAAGAAAAACGAGATATGGCTATGGTTCGTTTGGCGTCATACCAGCAACGAATAAAAAGAGAGTACAATAGGAATGTTAAGCCGAGAGTATTTCGGACTGGTGACTTAGTCCTCAGAAAGGTCATGGCCAACACAAGGAAGCCGAATGAAGGGAAACTCGGACCGAATTGGGAAGGGCCCTATAAAGTGTCGTCCCGAGCAGGACAGGGGGCCTATAGGCTAGAAGATTTGGACGGAAAATCTATCCCCAGGCCATGGAACACTTGTAACCTAAGGAAGTATTTCTTTTGATTAATGTAAAGCCAACACTCAATATATACATCTGAATTGCGATTTTGATCATTTGTGTTTGGTGTCATGACAGATCTGTCGTTTTTAAGGAGGAAAACTTGTCCGAACAATATTACTACCTCAAGGGGGGTGAGTAAAGAAAAATCTCTAAAAACCTGAAAAATTACTACCTCAAGGGGGGTGAGTAAGGTAATCTTTTGTCCGAACAACACTACTACCTCAAGGGGGGTGAGTAAAGAAAAATTTCTAAAAACCTGAAAAATTACTACCTCAAGGGGGGTGAGTAAGGTAATCTTTTGTCCGAACAACACTACTACCTCAAGGGGGGTGAGTAAAGAAAAATTTCTAAAAACCTGAAAAATTACTACCTCAAGGGGGGTGAGTAAGGTAATCTTTTGTCCGAACAACATTACTACCTCAAGGGGGGTGAGTAAAGAAAAATTTCTAAAAACCTGAAAAATTACTACCTCAAGGGGGGTGAGTAAGGTAATCTTTTGACCGAACAACACTACTACCTCAAGGGGGGTGAGTAAAGAAAATTTTCTAAAAACTGAAATATTACTACCTCAAGGGGGGTGAGAAAAGGGAAGCGACGAAATTTGGTAGGGCTTAGCAAGACAGAAAATTCGGACAAGGAAGGGTTCGTCCGAACAAGCCCACTGCTCGCACAGAAAGGAAGGACGCCTAAAGGTTAGTAATATAGTCATTATTGTTTTTATAAATGGGTCAACATCCGAACCAAACGACACTGGAAATCTTTTATTATTTGTCCGTATCAAATAGGGATGCGTCGTCTGAGCAATCTACACTTGGGATAGAAAATGGAGATAGATCTGGTCCACAGTAACGCTAGAATGGATAACAAAAGGGGTTAAGACTACATGAAAATCATTCTTAATTGGACCTTTTATACGCGTCATTGTCCGAACAGATTTGTCTGTTCGGATGCAGGAGCTCTGATGTATATGAAAAGATTCTGCTATTTTTCTTTCTCAATCGGAACAGTTACCTGGCACAAGTGCTAAGGGAACTGGCTAAACTTTGCCCTCCAGAAACCATGTTTAAGAGATTAAAATGGCTGGCATAAAAACTACAATGAAAAAACAATAATAATAAAGATATAAAATATATTCGCTGAGGATAAAAAGAAAAAAATGTTAATTCTGACAAACACAACGCATACCGGTTAAATAAAAATGCCAATGTTTAGAGGCACTCAGCCCTTAAAGTAGGAATAAATAAAACAAAGCAGATTACAAAAAAACTGAAGCTAAATCTAAGCGCCAGGAGCAGGAAAGTCTTCATTTGTCGGAGCAGCTGGAGGATTTTCATCTAGGGCAGGAGCCGGAGGATTCTCTGTCACCACGAGGGTCGAGTCAATAGGCGCCAAGACAGCAGTAGCTGGGGGGTCCTCGGCGAAAATAACGATGGGATCGATCGCCTGGACTTCTGGAACATCCCCAATGACCTCGGCGCCCTCTTCCTCATCTTCATCTTCGTCGCTATCCTCATCCTCTTCATCCGACTCCCTTAGCCCGGCGTTCGGATATGGAAGAGGAGTGTTTTCCCTCAGAAGAAGGTCCGAGGAGGCCGGGGTGCCGACCTTCTGCAGGGCAGCCTTCCAACCGTCGCGGAAGCTTCTGTTGTAGACTCCCTGGATCTGATCCTTGATCTCGCCCCAAGCCTCTCGTTTTCCCTCCTTTTTGCCACTCTCCAGGGTCTTTCCAAGAGATAGAAGGTACTCGGCCTCGAGTATCCTTATCTTCTCTAGTGACTGGGCGAGCTCGGATTCCAGTTTCATCTTTTGTTCGGATTCCGACCTCGCCCTGTCCTCAGCGTCCTTCATCAGTGTGATAGTTTCGAAATGTTTCTTTTCCAAATCCCCGTAGTCGTTTTCAGCATTTTTCACCACGTCCGCCAGAACCTTCTCATGCTCGGCCTTCATCTTTTGCTTTTCTTCATAAAGGCCGTAGGCTCTAGCCTCAGCAGCCTGAACACCCTGAGCGGCCTGAAAAACCAAATGCAAACACGAAAAGAATTTAGGAATGTAGCAAAACAAACTCATAAAACCAAAAGCTAGAGAGATAATACTTACTATCACCAGTCCTCGGGAGATGTGGCGAAAAAGGCTGCCCGAAGGTATCCGCTCCCAGACCTCGTAGTCTCCTGGAAGACAGGTGGCCCTTGTCAGGGCATGGGCCACTCGAGCTGAAAAGTCGATGTCCGTCGTCTCGAACACCGTATGCTCGGTGGTGACCGGCTCGCCCTGGACGGTGATCTTGGGAACCCACGGCTCGCCCTGAGAAGAAGGACCTGCTTCCTCTACCTGTTCGGCTGCCTTCCTGAGCCTTTTCGGCCTGCGACCCCCCTGTTCGGTCGGCCCTTCCACGCCTTCCACTACTTGTGGGAGACTGACCTCTTCGGCCACAGGCATTAGTTCCGGCTCTTCTGACCGGGTCGGCTGCTCAGCCTCTGGGGCTTGAAAGATAGCTTTCTTGGACCTCCTGGTCTGAACTCCCTCCTTAGCTTTACCACGGCCTTTTCCTTTCGAACTAGAGGCCCCCTTGCTCTTCTTCCCAATGACGTCGTAAATATCCATCGGAGGAGCCATCTCTAGCACTGCGCCGGTAGGGATGTGACTGGCTTGATCGGACTGACTGGGGAAAGTAGAGGGTTGAGCCACGTACAGAACCGCAGGCTCTACTGGTGTCTCTTGGGATCTAGGGATCGTTGGTCCTTCTAAGAAGTTCCCAATCAACGGTCGATATCCGAGCAGTATAGAAGCTGCCCGTGGGTTTCCGAACTCGTCCACGCAGATATTGGAACGGAGCACCCTATTTATCTCCTCTACTTTGGCCACGTGGTCAGGAACGTTCAGCCGAGCAGCTACTGCAAAATTGAATAGAGTTAGAGTTCGGACAGACAAAACACCTCGTCCCTCGGACAAAATTTATGTTTCGGACTACTCCTAAAAACCAAGGGTTAGACTGAAAATGTTGGTCTAACCTGGACGGCCGAACTGATTCCGGCAACGTGACTCCGAGTACCATTCACCAGAGACAACGAGCCAGTCGTTGTCGAAACCCTTGTTGGAACTAGGGAGTGCGGTGACGAGTTTCCTGTTTATGTTTTTGGCTCTAATATGGCACAAAGTGTCCGAATCCTTGCCAGGGCAAGTATAGGAATAAACGTACAGAATATCTCTGGCGTTGAGATCTGCTTCTAGTAGTCGGTTAAGAGCGACTACGCCCATAACCACGCGGAATACGTTTATAGACACTTGACTCGGACAAGCGTTCACTGTCCGGAGAAAATCAATTAATAGGGGATGAAGGGGGAATCTAATCCCTCCTTCAACTATACCCATAACCGGAACGAGTATTTCGTCACCGTTCAATGGGGGAAGATCCCTAACGCTATAATACCGGAGCCTCACATCGTCCGGTATCAAATACCTACTCCTAAAACTCCTCATACCCTCGTCGGAGTCAACTAGGTGAGCTAGCCTATGTGAATCAGCCATTTCGACGAAAAGAAAAATATGGAATTGAAGAAATTACTAGAAGTCAATGGAAGTTAAGGAGAGATTGTAGAAGAACTTACTGGGAAGGGGAGTTCTTGGCACGCGGGGTCGTTTTGGCTTCTGAGGGCGTGAGAAAACAAGGGAACGAAACGGGAAAGGAAATGAAAACAAGTAACAAAGAGAGAGGCTCTGGGATATTGAAGCGTTCAAAGAAAGCCCAAGCGTTTTCCCCCCCAAAAAAAAACTTTATTAGAAAGTGGCGGTTTGTTTCTTGGGAACGGAAACGCCGCTTCACAATAAATGAAAGGAAGCTGACATGACCGCTTCGGGAAGCGCATAAGTTGCCCAGATCCTTCCGAAAAGACAGGAAGGAGCAGGGCAAGGGGGTAATTGTAGGATAATCAATTTGAAAGTAACTGAAATAAGACTGTAATTCGGAAATCTAAATGGAATCATACCATTCCCCTGTTCGGTCATAATACTGTACTTATATTTCTTCGGCTCTGTCCCGAATACACATTGTCCGGTCAAATACGTCGAAATACAGCTCGGCCCATACCTAGTCATCTCGCCAGAACTAGTTGATTTATACCAGCGCTGAAAATACGTCCTTCGTCTTAAGTGTTTGTAACGCGTAAAATTGTGGCGTTTGTTTTAATTGAATCCAACCCGAGCACCCCAGTCATTATTACTGCTCGGGCAAGCTTACAATAAACTGTGAACCAGCATTAAATGCCTGAGACGTCTGTGTCAGAAATCGTCAAGTTGGTACCCACTTGGCCCTCCATTAACTCCAGAAATATCTGGACAAAGGGTGTTGAATACGTTTCTGCTTCAAATCCAAGATTACTGGTGATTAGATATGGTAATGATCATTCATTAATAAACTGACAGTATCCACATTCAAGGCTGAGGTATGCTAGATCAGCGAGTTCAAAATATCTCTGATTTCTGACAAGGTTAATTAATTGGGAAGAGGGAGTGGTAAATGTCATAAAAACCCCCAGTCACATACAGGTATAAAAGGAAGGAGTTTAAAAAAAGAAGAGGGGGGGCTCTCATGCAATAAAATCAGATTAATTCTTTGTCAATTAGTGTTCTACTCTTTTTTGATCAGAAACTGACTAAATCTTCGGAGAGCCAAAGGCCAACCCCCACTGGGTTGACCGTGGTTTTAACGATTTGTTCTTGTGGTGTTGTTATTCTGTTCTGCAGGTTTCTCAGTCTGCTCGGACACCCCTCTTCGACATTCGGTTTCGATCTTCTAGTTAGTTTTCTTGCCTGTCATAATTTAAGTTCCTACACATGTGTAAAGTATGGAGTGAACAAAAAAGTAAAAACAAACAACAACAAAAACCTTAAATTTGATATGGGACAAAGATTAGAGAGATGACGAATGTATGTTTATTTAAGGCCAACTAGAACCAAACAAAACTCAACTTGCCACCAAACGTAACCCGCTGCTTTAATAATCTAATCCACCCGACCTGCAAGGAAATCAATATCATATTCATATATGAGTGGGTTAGCACTTAGCACAAGGCTAAACGAGTTGTGCGGGTTGATGCAAAGGTGTAAGTCCTCTCTTAGATATTTTTTGGAAGGGGACTGAGGAGACGGGTCGAATTGTGACACAAGGACTAGCTATTGTTGTTCCTAGGTAATTTCATTTTAGCTTTTACAGTGTGTTTGGATGAATAGGACGAGAGAGTTTAATCAACCTTGTTTTAATGCAATTTAAAGGAATGGAAGAACTGTAACTCCTTATTTTCAAATTTTTTTTTTTTTAATGACTTTAGGTATTCGGGTCAGTTTGTGCGCATCTCGACTAATTTCAGAAGGACATGTAATACCTTATTAGTTACATATACCACGATAGGCGCAAGACTTTGCCTTGGATAGGTGGCCTTGAGAGGACTCGAATTAGTGACCATTAGAGAGTACACTCAAGACCGGACCAATTGAACTACTCCTCAGGGTTCCTCATTTTCAATTTGTCGAGGAGGAATTTGGAGGGAAAAGTTAGACAATTTACACTTAAATTATAAGTTTTTGGGTAATATATATATATACTCTCACCAAGGCGGGTTCCTTCGAACCCATCATTAGATACTAAATCCCTGATTGCAAGAATCGTGTATTGAGTAATCTAAGAGAAGTTTTTGATGGGAATTGAACCTAGGATGTCTAAGTCTACATTACATCCTAAGCCTCCTACTACCTAGGTCGCACCTTAGGTTATAGTTTTTTTTTCTTATATGTTGGTGACCTTCGCTATCCATCAAATAGTTTAATTTATAACTTAGAATTTTCAATAAGTTTCATTTTAAATCTTGAATTTAAAATAAAAATTATTTCAATAGTAAATTACACTATCCTCCCTTAAAGTTTGAGAAATATCCAAAACCCCTCCTATTTAAAAAAATAAAAAATAAAATAATAAAATAACATAGAGATATCATATAACATTATTAAGCATTATTTTGAGTCTTAGATGAGAATTTAGCGTAAAAAATATGTATTTTGACTTAATTATTTTTAGAACTTATGACATCCGTTCTAAGATACCAATTGGATTTGGTGTAAGCGGGATTCGAACTCAGGTTCCTCGAGGACAAGAGACTTGATAGACATAGTGATCATAAAAGATTATTTGTTACATAAATCAAAAGACTAAAAACCTCAAGGGATGGAATATCATTTATAGGGGGTTTTGGCATTTCCCTACCTTATTTAAAATCTAATTTTACCTAATGACATTAATTTTTAAATTACTTGACATTGTATACACTTTTCAATTAAAAAAAATTATGATCTTTCCACATTTCAAAAATAAATGGAGAAAATCTAAATATGAAAAATATCCTAGACAGAAATGAGATACAATGCCATTGAATCAATTTTCTTCATGAAATTTTTATTTTTTGTTGCAATCCTTTACTGTTTACATGATTTGTTTAGATATATTTGTATTTGGTTTACATCACTTTTATTATATGACTCAGTACTAACACCATCATTATCACTGCATATCATCATCTATCTCAGAATATAATCTCAACCGTTATGGAAGAAAAACCCTCTTTTCTTCTTATTTCCCCGTTTATTGATTTTGCTAGGTAAATCATATTTGATCTCAATCAAACCAAATATTATTTTACTCAACAGATCGCAAACCATTAGATACTTATAAAACATATCAATGCTCAATCGTTAACAAAGGAGAACTTACATCGTTAATAACTATGCTCAATCTGTGTTTAAAAAAAATGGAAAAGGTTCAAATGGAAAAAGGAAAACCATCTAGGGGGTAATTATAAAATAACCTTAGATTTTTTTGATATTCCTATTTCCTACCAACAAGTTTCAATGGTGGCATCAAGCACAAAGCAATCTCCAAAGGAAAAAAAACAAAGGGTTCCTAACTTGATACACTAATTGGATGCCTTTAGATTACTTTATTAATGTTTATGGACCAATAAGCTTCACCCTTTTCCAAAAGAAGTACAGGCAGAGCTCCTACACTTTTCTAACTTTGTCCCCCTCAAACAACTAAAAAGCAAGCCATCATTGCCCCATATATCATTTTTATTGACTATCTGTACGAACAAAATTTCATACAATGCTTTAATAATTCATTCACATTTCTCTTCCTCTACTTTTTTAAAAAAAGAAATTGAAAGCAAGCATATGAAATAAATAAAACAATTGGAAATCTAAAAACCCAGCATGTATTAATATAATGTGTGTATAGAAACTTAAAATTGAGCATTCTAAACTCACACTACCATTCCATACCATAACATACGACTGATAATCAAAAAAAGCATTAAAAAGTTCCATTCAAAATGAACAACCAGACCATACCCATTTGGAAGAAGAACAAAAACTTAAACCCTAATCAAAAGCATCCAAAACGACATTACAAAAACCATAAAACGACAATCCATGGACTCCAAAACGACACCACCTACAAAAACCATAATTTTTTTTGCCAAACGGGTTCAACGATTACTGTTAGGACAGTCCCGAGCGAAATGCCCAGTCCCTCCACAGTTATAGCAGTTTCCACCGCCACCACCACCGCCGCCTCCGCCGCTACCACCGCCGCCAGACTGGTAACATTCTCTCGCAAAGTGACCGCTCTCACCACACTTGTAACAGCTTCCACCTCCTCCACCACCGCTACCTCCATAACCACCGCCGCCTCCTCCATAACTGCCTCCTCCATAACCACCGCCTCCATAACCGCCTCCACCGTAACCACCTCCGCTGCTTCCTCTCCCACCTGATCTCGCTCCGTAACCACCTCCACCACGATCTCCACGTCCGCCTCCGCCTCTTCCACCTCCTCCACCACCTCCACCGCCTCCACCGCGGCTGCCTTGAACAGGACCCTCGCCAGGGCCAGTGACATCAACGGCCTTTGTACGACCGTCGTTTCCAGACTCGATCTGGTACTCAACGGTCTCGCCCTCGCCGAGACTCCTAAATCCCTCGGATCTGATGGAGGATTGATGAACGAACAAGTCCTCGGCACCGTCGTTGGGGGTTATGAAGCCGAAACCCTTCTGGTCGTTGAACCACTTAACCGTCCCGCTTAGCCTCTCAGCCATTTTTGGATCTCTGTTTCTCTGAAACACACACACAAACCCTAACAGACCCGCCTCTCTTTTTTCTCTCTCTATGTGAGTGTGTTTTGACTGAGTCTTGGCGTTATGGGAGTAAGCGACTACTTATATCCAAACCTCCAGAGGCGTGTTTGGCATGTGATACAATCTGACGGACCAGCTGGAATAATATAAACCCTTCTTTTTTTAATTTATTTTTTTAAAATCATATATAATAAAAATTTGGATATTATAAATTAGGATTGTCACAAGTGAAACCCTATAGTTAAAGAGTTCTGACTACACAAAAATACATTATTGTTATTAGATTAATTCTACTCTGCATGTGACTCTATTACCAAAATTCTAATAAGTTTAAATGACTTTTTTAAAATTTAATTTTTATTGTAAAATTTGAACTTTTAAAAAATTAAATCTATTCTTTTGTTTTATTTTAAATTAATTTATTAATCCATTATAATTTTAAATCTCGATTAAAAAATTTACTTGAGAGGCTTCTATCATATAATTTAAGTTAATTTTTAATTCTATTATCATTAATTAGGGATAAATACACAAAACTTCTCTTTTCAGTATAACATGGAATCTCCTATTTTATGTGTAAATAATTCATTTTATGTTCTTAAGTTTTTTTTTTTTTAGTTTAACACAAAACAAATGCAGTTCTAAATAAATATGAACACAACAATACCACAAATGACTTCCTTGAAACAACACATGATTTGTGTACTTTTTCTAATTAATTATTTCATATATATATATATATATTTTTTTTTAATTTAGTAATTGTGATATTTGTTATACAAACATTGCACAACATTGCCGCCTTGCATAGTATTGACATAGTTGTTTTTATAAAAAAAAAAAAAAAAAAAAAAAAAAAAAGAAAGGTAAAATTTAGGTACATTAGATTTTTTTAATTGAATTCAAACACATGGTTGCATTAACCAATGAAATACAAATAATGTTATATTTTTCAAGATTATTTAAATTCAATGTATTTGAAATCAACTAAAAACCTAATGTACTTGACTAAAAAACTATATTTAAGTTTAATCCAAAAAAAATTGAAACATTTGTGGTTTGCCAAACATGTCTAGGCCTCTAGGGTTTAAAAAAATAATAAAAAATAAAAATTGGTTGTGATTTCCTCGTTAGCAAAATCAATATAATAAAATATTACGCCCTTTTTAATGTTGTGATTTGAGGGGGGGGGGGGGGTTTGGTTTGTTTTGGTTTCCAATTTTGGGGAATCCCAAGCGAGGAGTGGTTTGTTCTCTGATGAAATCAGACGGTTGGGGGGTTTGTACTGAATGGATATGAACCGTTTGATTGACTGTGGGACCGCAAACTTTTCTGTATTTTCGGTGTATCCAAAAATATCATCCTTCCTTTCCAATGTATGACAGCTAAAGAAAAAGGGTACTTTGGGAACAGAGAATATTCCATGTTTAACATGTTAAAAACTGTTACCTTCTCAAATTACTGGACTGGACCTAATATTTTTATTTTTATTTTTTTAAAACATGGTCAAAAATGGGAGAGACTGGTCAAAAGGTCAATTGAAGGTCAAAATATTGTATTTGATGGGACTTTTGTTGATAGGTCTTGTCACGTGCCCCCTCCAATCAAAAAGATTTTCAAGCTTCCGTGCACCATGTAAAAGATAAAAATCAATGGACTTGTTTAGTGTTTTGTTTTATTTTACGAGTGATTTTGAGTAATTTCAATTTTTTAGGGGTCTATTTCAGGTAGAAGAATATTATCTTCTGTGGAGGGAAATGTGTCACGTCTCACACCATTTGTGTGTTTTATCAACTGCGAGACACGGAGGTATATACGTCTTATATCTATCATAACGGATATTTTCTCTTCGAGTGATGCATATACCCGTTATAAAGTCTCTTTTAGTTGAGACCCACCAATAATTATCTCTTCTCATTTTCTTTTTTCTATTTGATAAATAATACTTTTCATTGAACTAAAAAAACAAAAGAAACAAAAGTTACTATTATCATATTCATCAATTTATAATAAATATTGTTATATATTGAGGTGTGCACAAACTTTGGATAAGCATTATATATATAATTTATATGTTGGATGCACGAGATATTTTCTCCAATCTCATATAGTATGTGATATAGGAAAAAATATTTAATGCTCCAAAAATACAAATAAATATGTATTCTTTCCCCTCATATGAATGGTGGGTCTCACCAACAAGAAATTTGTTGGATAGATGGATTCACATCCACCATTTATGTGAAAGAATGGAGTACGTATTTTTTGTATCCCAAGAGTTCACTCGTGATATAGATAGGGAAAATTATAGAATACTTTGAAAGAGTGAAAGTACATTAAATGGGGACTTCTTCCTTTCACATAAGTAGCGGGTCTTACTAATTAAATTTATAAGAGGACCCACTATTTATGTAAAAGGAGAAAGTATGCATTTAATGTACTATCGGGGTATTCTATAATTACTCCACCAACCATCCAAAAAATAATGTCTAGAGACTTGTATCTTAAGCTTAGTTGGTGCTTCCGGGTGTTTTCAAATTGTCCTCCACCAACCATTAAATTATTAAAAAAAATGTCCAAAATAAATACATCTACCAAAAAGTATGTTGAAAACTTGAAATATCATTTCTTGTGTTTCAATTTTGTTTTTAAAGATATAAAAATTACAAAGACAAGAATTATGTATAACCATCGATGTAATATCGAAGGTTGATTTTACGGATTGGGAAGGTGTTAGGCACCTATCTTGTCCAATGGAATCGATCTACTAGAACATAGAGGTCATAGACTCATGTTAGGTAAAATAAGCATTTAAACATATCACAAATAATAAAATTACATGTAACTATTAAAAAAAAAAAAAGAATCTGAAATTAGGGTTTGGAAAAATAGATTCATGTGAGCATATTCGAAGGAAACCCTAATTCTAAAGATATCATGTGTCTTTATATCATCAAAGTAAAACATGTTTTCAACCATATAAGGACAACAAGTAGAATGAAAGCAATGAGGGTTTAGGGTTTATACATGCATGAACGTTGATTACTTTGAAGTTGGATTCACGTCTTCTTTGAGACCGGGTTCATGGCTTCTTGGGAAGCACCTCCTCTCCTTAAATATTCTCATGAGCTTCCCTATTATTATTTTTATCTTTGAATAAATTGGTAGAGTGACTATTGGTTTGTTGTCAAATCGACTGTTGATTGAAAGCTTGGGCGATGGTTTGAGGCTCCTTACATTAAGGCTTCATGTTTAGGAGTTTTGAGGAGGATTTCTAAGCTATATTCTCAAGGAATTTCATGGTTTTTGAGGAAGAGTGTTGTAATTGACTAAAATAATCAACAATCACCTAACAACTCTTCTCAAAAGCATTCTTTTCTGAAAATTGAATATGCTTTGAATCATGAATCCCTTGTAACACCCGTCTATTTATAGGGTCATTCTACAGTACTCACACTTTTTTTGTGAGTATGGTACCCACTCAATTGGTACTATCAAATGTGATATAAGTACCATTATATGTGATGTTGGTACTATCCAATGTGATATTGGTACCATCTGATTTTTTATATATATTAATTTAAATAATAAATAAAAATGGTAGGTACCATCATATGTGAGGTAGGTACCATAATATGTGACATTGGTACCATTAATGTGAGATTTTATCTATTAAAGATACGGTACCCACATGGGTAATGTAGAATTACCCCTATTTATAGAATGGGGAAGCCTTGGTGTTTTGTAGTTGAATGAAGTTAAGACTCTCCAAGACTGATATTATTTGGTGATTATCTCATAAAATCATTGGATAGATATTGGTATCAGTAAAATCCAAGAAATGGGTTGAAAGATCAAGCAAAAAAGTGAAGTGAGTTTGGCCTTCATTGAGTGTCGATCAACACTTGAAGCTTGCCAAAAAGCACTTCAAACTGCTACACTGCTACTTCTGATCGTTATCAGTTTGCACTCCTTCTAGTTTTGTATAAGTTTTCTCTTTAAGTCACATAATGCCCGAGCATGTTTATATATTTTAAAATAATAACTAATTATTTTAAGTAATCAATTAATTATTAATTATTTAATGAAACAATCATAATTAATTAATCAAGAGAATCCAAATTAATTGTTAAAATCTTGATTTTGCTTGATCTTGCAATCTAGTAGTTGATTTAAGCAAGATATATGTCGTTTTGATTTGGAACTTCTAGATTTATTTTCAATTAAGTATTTGAAAATCCAAAAGTCAAAATGACAATTTTGCCTTATGTTAGGAAATGACATTTTTACCCTTGATGATGACGTTAAATGGAGATAGCAAAACATGGTGTCTGCACATAGATTTATGAAAGGGTGAAAAATTTTAGTTATCTTTTACTATATGAGAACTAATAAGTTAATCAAATTCAAACTTATTCGACAAAAAAAATAAACTATTGTATTCACGGGCATCGTTTGACTAATATCAAGAGAAGCAAAAACTCATCAAAGAAAAAAAAGAGAAGCAAAAAAGAAAAAGAAGAAGAAGAAAAGCTTCCGAAACGACATTCCTCCTTTTCTTTTTTCCTATTTATTTGATCAATGGCATCCCAAAGACCGAAAAATTCATCCTCCTTTTCTTTGGAATGAGATCCAATGTAATACCAAAAAGGTATTGTATGGGTGCAATACCACATTTTTTTTCATAACTTTTTTTTACTTTTTGTAATATTTTATTATCTTACCCTTCTGACATTTTTTGTTTTTTTATTTAAAAGCTGAGATTAAAAATTAACTTTTTAACTTTAAATCTCAACCATTCAAATGAATTAGTATTATATAGGATATCTCAATCCTTTTCTTTTTTCCTATTTATTTGATCACTGGCATTCCAAAGACCGAAAAATTCATATCAACCCATGATCAGTTTTTATCAATGTCAGACTTGTCAGTATTTATAACACAAGAGGTGCCTCCATTGTTTGAAAGCCATAAAAATGAGTCTCAAATTCACCTCAATGGACCACTTGATGCAGCTTA
Organism: Fagus sylvatica; assembly: GCA_907173295.1. NCBI lineage: Eukaryota > Viridiplantae > Streptophyta > Magnoliopsida > Fagales > Fagaceae > Fagus > Fagus sylvatica. Next base: position 10,021,361 of record OU015763.1, read on the forward strand.
AAAAATAGGAAATTGAAAAGGATTGCATGGGCTAGTGATGTTCCCAATAAAAACTTATCGGTGACCTCATTTCCCCCAAAAGAAAAGGAGGAAAAAGACTCCCTCAATACTTTTTTATTTTTTTTTTTTATTTTATTTATGATGTGAAAAGCAACATATGTGAAATGAAAGAAACACCTAATCAAATACCCTTGTGGGGGAAGTGAAAGAGATGTAGAGGAAGCTAGTGACAAACTAATTAATACAATTTCCCATTTGGGAAAAGAGGACAAATAGTGCATTATCAAGTTTATAAATGTGGATGTAAACAATAACCTTTTTTAGGATATAACTTGAAAGGAACCACTTATTACCAAAGACCTTGCAGGTCCAATAGTGCTGTCTATCTTTTGTCAAGGGGAGGAGATAAATGTCATTGGACACTACTCCAAGACCTCTCTCTACCAAAGTGAAATGATTAAATACTTATGTAGCATTTATCTTTTACTATCCTGGGGTTTTAGCTCAAAGTGGTGAAATTATAAAAAATAAGAAAGAAGAAGCTCAAAGTGGTGAAGGGCTGAGGGCTGGGGGGCCTGGGGGAAACGCTATATATGTTGATGTTTTAACTCTTTTGTCGTTTGGTCAAAAAAGAATCAAATTACTATAAAGTTGTAAATCTAACATGATTTAAGACAGTGAATGCTAAATATGATTTTTAATCACAAGAAAGAAAGCCCAAAGGAATATGAACTACATAAGGATTCCTATCCGATGTTATATTATAGTTAGAGATACTAATGTTGTTTCTTTTAGAACTTAAGATAAATTCTCTGAACAGTCCCCCACATCAGGATGTGGTTGGGTGTGTGAGTAGTTTATATACGATTCCGTGCATTTGTGGCATGTTGCTTAATTGAAAAAGGCATGTTGCCGCGTGTCTGATAGGGTGCCCTTTTGGGCAGTCTCACATCGGGACATGGTTGGGTGTGTGAGTAGTTTATATGCGATTCTGCGCACCAAAATGTTGCTTAAGCATTTTGGTGTGGCGTGTTGCTTAATCGAAAAAGATAAATTCTCTTAATGGAATGTTTGGGAGTTTAGAAAGGAATGAAATGATTAAATTTTAAAGGAATGGAATGGAATGGAATAGAATGTGTTTAATGAATAAAAAGGAAAGGAATGGAATGGAATGGAATGGAATAAAATGAAATGGAATAGAATGGAACTAAGTAATCTTGTTTGGATGTTTTAAAATAAAGGAATGGAATGTAAGTAACCGTGTTTAGAAGTAATATTTAAAGAAATAAAATTGAATTATTTTATAACAAAATTACTATTATACCCTTCATTTTAATCTAGTTTAGACACTGTAAGAATAATGTTATATATTTAGCATACAGTAGTATGCTCCCCTTTTGCGAACACAACAATGCACAACATAATGAATATAAACTCACGTTAACTAAAAAAAAAAAATGATATATATATATATATAGCCTCTGCCTATATATTTTTGTTAATTTTGCTATTGTGTTGATGGTATCCAAAAAAAAGGAGAGAAAAAACTTTGAGGTTTGAGATGATAGTAGTAGCACAAGAAGATGTGAGAAGATGAAGGTGAGGAATAGGGATAATCTAGTATTTAAGAAAAATATTAAGGGCATTTTGGTAAAAATTTCATTAAACAAAATTTAATTCTCTCTTATTCCTCACAATTTTGGGGGGAATGAAAATTGGGGTTTGGAGGGAATAGGGAGAAATGAGTGTTCTATTTCATTCCTTACACTTAAACTTCCAAACAAGAGAATGATTTTTCCATTCCTTCCTATTCTTTCATACTTAAACTTCCAAACAAAGAAAATGAAAGAATATTCTTAAAATATATATATATATATATATATATATATATATATATATATATATATATATATATATATATATATATATATATATATATATATTATTTTTTTTTTTCCATTCCTTTTCCCCCTCCCAAACAGAGTGAAGCTTTTCGGTTAAAACACGTTTAAGAATCATTATCTGGTTAACAGTTAAAAGTCTTGTGATTTAATGGTACTGTCTATTATCTCTATAGGAAAAAATATGGGTTTGAATCTCCCAATCCTACTTGTTGTAACTTTAAGTAAAAATATAAGGATCCCTATCTGAGAACACATTACAGCCCATTTTGGGCCTATGACAAACTACTATCTCTCTCTCCGTGGGGTCTGAAACTGAATGCCTGCATTTAGAGTTAGAGGGCTGATTTTGGTCCCTTCTAGGGGGAGGGGGCTAGATGATGGTGCACTTTCAAAGCAATGGCCCGTCCATATTTCTTGGTACCAACGCCCACACATTTAGCTTACAAGCTTGTAACATGGGCTTTAGCTGGTTATTTGATCTCGGGCTTATCATTTAAGGCCTGAAGCCCTGAAGCCTAGATCCCAGGTTATGGTCGATTCAAAATTGCTAGCCCCCTTATCATTCAAGGCCTAAAGACTTGTGTCATAACAACAATGGCCTCCAATCTGATTTCCACTTCATCTGGATTGGAAGAGGAGGGCTATTTATGTTATGTAGCCAACTGCCAACATTTGGATAAAAAAGTTAGGGTAAAATTATTTATAATTTCTTAGATGTAATATATTAAATTCTTTTTTTAATTATATTTAAATATATGGTTGCAATAATCAATGAAACTCGAATTAATTTTTTTAAAACAATTAAACGTAATGCAACTATATATTTAAATTTAATTAGGAAATTTAATGTACTATACTTAAAAAAATGCTATCTAACTATCTAAGTTTTACCCAAACGTTTATAGTTAATTATCTGGTAAAATCAACATCTAGTTTAAATTAGCCATTTTGAGTTTGTTACATGCTAGATTTGCTAGTTGTTTCATATTAGTTTGTTTTGTACATAGTTCAAACAAGGAGAAATCATAGGCATATCCGCAGCACAAAAGTTTAAAGTTTTAACCCATTATTATTATTATTTTTTTTTTATTGAAGTTTAAACCCATTATTCGATATACAACAAAATTTAACTTTCAAATATTGCTTCTTACAAAATTAAAATGAAAGGGTAAAGGGTTATAAAATAAAGCAGATTTTGGATATGAATTAAAACTTTTCCTATACTTTCTTTTGGCAGAGAGTTAGACAAATTTGTCTGAAAAAAAGGCCCATGCCTAGATCATGGTAAAGATTTAATTTCTACACCTTCTATTGGAACCATATCTCCCAACAGGCCAGTAGTAGCAAATATGTCAAAAGAATTATAGAATTTTTTCTGAGTACATTAAATGCGTATTCCTTTCTCTCACATAAATGGTAGGTTCCGTTAATTAAATTCATAATGAAACCCACTATTCATGTGAGAAAATGCACTTTAGAAATATTGTATAATTTTTCCAAAAACGGTTGCTTTCCAATTGCTTAAAAAGTCAATGGAAACATTTAAAAAAATGGAAGCATTACGAGCACTTTTATGAACCATCATGCTTTTTAACAATAATTCGATTGTGATGGCCTTACCTACAATACAGAATTTGGTAATATAATGAAATTATTACGAGCATGGCTATTGTGGTCCAATCATTTTACATATGCAGCAGTAGTAGTACTATTGGTTATTGTTGTTTATGAACCATCAGAGTCGTTTCTTTAAAAAATTAATAGCATTCTGTTTTCTAGTGTATACTACTGATCGTTTCAGCCAAGATCGAGTAGATAGGCATGAACCAAGTGATAGATGCAGTTTAATTGTAAGAAACCAAATAATTGGATGGCCAATATCAATCACTTTAATAACATGTGTCAAATTAAAGCTTCATAATGCAGTGTAAGATACCAAATAATTGGATGGCCAATATCAGTCACTTTAATAACATGTGTCAAATTAAAGCTTCATAATGGACAAGTTTTGCCCCAAAATTTTATAGACCAATTAGTACAAGCCTGATTCAGATACAGGCATTAGTAAGTACCAATTGAAGTGATGCACCAGGAAGTGGCATACAGCTGTTGTGCTCTGTGGGCTTGCTTCATTGTGAAGGTGTTATCAGACTAGCAGTGGTACAATGAGTGGTTGGGCGACAATGGCTGCTGTTGTGGGGATTGTAACTGTTAAATTACAATAGTACTAAGAAAAAATAAAGACTCAAAAGGGTTCAAAAGTTCTAAATTTAAGTAGATTTCATGGAATTGATACATAGCGAGTTTATTTGAGAGATGAGTTTGATTAAGGAAAAGATTTAGAAGTGATTGGTCTGTGTATGTTACAATCCATGTTAAACATTCTCAACTGCTATATTTCAGCTTCAATATTTAGTCAGGTAACATATCAGGCTGGGATTGCCTTCTAAAGAGAGGGTCATCCTATAAAAAATCCCAAGCACAACAATTTCAAAAACAGCCAATGCCTGCCCATTCAACGTGTAAAGTGAAAGACTAAAATAAGATTGAAAGACATAAAGAATTGAAATAATGATGAAAATGGATTGTTCCATTTTCTTCCTTCATAGAGATGAACACAGTTACACAATACTTCTAATTTATATACATTTTTATGAGAATCACTAAAACAAAACAAAAGTAAAGCTTTTTTTTTTTGTTTTTGGATTTGTTCTTAGCAACAGTATTACATTTTGATTGAACTAATGGAACCCTCTTGAACATCTGGACTGATATAGATCCAACCTACTTTTGGCTTCGGGTAATAGCGATTCAATCGATGGTACTTCGATCAGATGAACCTGCCTTGATGACCACTCAAGCACAATAAGCACTTTTTCTTGTGCAAGTATCTCACTGTCAGGCAAATGCATTGCAAGGTAACAAAGCAAAATCAGTGCAGGAATTTGTACCCTTTGCTCACCAAAGTAAACTAACTGAATTAAGTGCTCCGTCCCTCCTGCATCTATGATGGCTTTGCAATGATCAACATGTAGAAAATTTTCAGCACATGCAAACTTGTTAAGTGCAATGGCAGCCTCCATAGAAACCTCAGGTTCTCTTTCATCAAGCAGTCTCACCAAGGGCCCAACAATTCTTGTTTCCTTTACTCCGAAAGTCCTAGCCAAGTTTCCAATTGATTTGATGCAAGGTACTAGAAGGTCTGAGTTGGCTTTCTCCATAATATTAAGTAACTGATCAACTACAGCTTTGGCAGCAAGAGAAGTGGGCTTGAAAGCGGAGCGCCTTAACTCTGCGCTTTGCTCAGCCATAGCTGTGATCTCCATCAATGCCATGGCTGAATAGGATTGAACATCATCATGTCCTTTTTCTAAAAGAACAGCAAAGCATAAAAGTGCTCTTGAATATTCCAAGATGTTCTTACAAATAGCTACATTTCCCTTGCATAGCTGCCAAAGAGCTCTTGCCACCATTGCCGTTCATCTCAGCCTTAATGCTATCCTCCATTGGGTGAGCAATTTGAGTACTGCTTTGCTTATCCTCATCTTCATGTTCCTTTTTATCATTTGGAGTTAGATTGTTACTAATTCTAGGCATCACAACCGAATTCATAGGCATTTCTTGTTGTTTGCTGGCAATGGTGTCAAACGCAAGATGACTAACCAGCAACCGAATAGCATCGTTCTGCACAAATTGGTCTTGGCATTTGGGATGATTTGCAGCTAGTTCTGACATTGCCCAAGCCACCACAGCTTGAACCTTCACATGCCCTTCTTTGAGGATTTTCACAAACACTAAGCAAACACCAGCATTCACAAGGTGTTCGACGCTTTCCGGGTCACGTCCCAGCATGCCAATGGCCCTGGCAGCATTCTCCTGACCTTCCAATAGTCCTTCTTTAGCCAACTTCAGAAGGGCTACCACTCCACCTTCCTCAATAATAAGCTTACTGTATCGATCATTATCCTGAGCTAACGAAGCCAAAGAAGCAGCCGCGTCCGCACGGTCCTCTAACGATGACAACGCATTGTGTAGAATCGCAATTTGTTCCCATATAAGACATAAGATAGGCTCGTTGGCTGCTATTGGAGGAAGACCCAGAAACTCATCCGCCACTCGGAGCAGCCACGACACGTCCCCAATACAATTCTCGACCTGCATGCACGCTTTCTTGAACGATGCAGCTGTGATAATAGTGAACACCCTCTTCATGATACCATTGACACGGCACTTGTTAACGAGTGCAAGTGCTTTGTCAAGGACTTGCTGTGTGTTAACAATGATGCGACATGTTGGACGCTCATAAAGATCATTGCTTGCACGAGCTGCCTGGCGTAAAAGGCTTGCCAGTTTCATGGTCTTGGCCTTGAGCTCCAAGCAGTCTTGTTTAAAGCATTGCACCTTATCCGCAGCCTTGCTCACTCGGTCTGCCAATTGTATTGGCTTTGCCAAACTCTCCTTCAGCATCTGCACCATGTCCTAGAATTAGCGGACGCCAAAAACGAATAATTGGAGTTGGACACGTAGTTTAGAAACATAGCAAGTGCAATAGAAAGTGATTTGCAATATAGCAATTATATATATATAAGAGCGGATCATCCTCCTATGGGAATAATTGTTATTATTTTTTAATTAATGTCACATATGATGATAATTGATGGTATTAATGTTAGGTATGATGATAATATATTTTTTTTTTCTTTTTTTTGGGAAAAAAGATAGATTTTATTAAAAAGAAGAATTAAAAGATGATAATAATCTCACTTATGATATACTTACTATAACATTGGTTGATATCCTAAATTTTTATTTATTTATTTAAATTTATATATAAAAAAATTGAATAATAACAACATCATTGGATAATAATATAATAATAACGTGATAATAATAACGTCACATATGATGATAACTATATCAAATTTTGTAGTACAATAATTAAGATTTGAGTGAATACCATACCCACAACAAAAGAATGAATATTGTAAAATTACCCAGATAGACCCTGGAATATAATGTGTCAGTATTTCATGATTTTTCTTTTGAAAGAATAATATTGTACAGACGTACTAGTAGCTCATTTTGTAGGGGTTGTTTTCCCCCCTTGTGAGGGTTTTTTGTTCACTTTGTGTGGTTTTTTTCTTTTGCAAGTTGTTGATGTTCTAGATCTGGAGCCGTTGACCAGATCTAGACTCTTGGTGTTTGTTTGTTTGTTTTTTTTTTTTGTTAGATCTAGTGTGTCCTGTTCAAGATTTCTTGAGGCTGCCGTTTTTTTACTCAGATCTGGACTTTGTGCTGCTATGCTGTGGTTCCTTCAACAATGTTAGGACTGTTCTAAACTTAACCAAATGTTATCGTCTCCCTGACTCAAACATGATATCAATCAAGATGTTGTGTTTAGATTGCTGTTTATCGGCCCATGGCCCCTGCCACCGCCAGATGCTACTCTAGCTGCTGTGTCGAGTCTGTTTTCTTTATTTGTTCTAAGCTCTGTGGTTTGGTTATGTAATGTCTTTTTCTAGTTCTTGCTTGTGTTGTTCTGCTCTGTAGCTGGACTTGAATACAAATTGTTATCTTTACATCTGTAATCTTGGCTTCATAATATTAATAAATCTCTATTGTTTTATTAAAAAAAAAAAAAAAAAATTTAGACAAATAATCATTAAAAAATAAAAGAAAATTCATAAACGAAAATGAAGGTAAAACAAAAGCGAGAGATGCTTCCACGCTTGCATTGCACCATAATGCATATATGCCACCATGGCATCATCTATTCTAATATATAAAATGGAAATCACGATGGCTGGCTCAAGCTTTTGGCTGCAATTTTGTTTTGTGACAATTGACAAACCAAGTGAAATTGTCTAGCCAAAGTTGTTATCAATCTTTGTAGATTTATCAACCTTAAAAGGCTGTTTTAGCTGCTGGCTATTCGTGTAAAATGGATATTTAAAGGAAAAATTGCATAAAATGTTTGGTAGTTTTTTTTGTTTGAAGGAAAAATGTTTGGTAGTTAATGTTGGGTAATATTGCATATATATGGATGTAACAAGATTTAAAATATAAATGGATGTCCTTGATCCGTCACGTCTACATTCTACAAGTTATATCAGATAAATGTTAAACACAATGTGGACAACATTTATAACAATTTCTATGTGATGGACCACAAAATACACCTCTTTTTCTTTTCTCTTCTTTTTTAGCTCCATGGACCACAAAATGTCCCTAGCAATAACATTAAGGTTTTTAAATGAATAGTGTTAAAACTTTCGATTGCCATTATTATAGAAACTTTATAAATTATTAAAGGCATGAATTATCTTTTGCTTGGTGTCATACAAATCCTTCTCATGGTACCTGTGATTTAACAATATAATGTGTAACATACAGAAGGATAACAGACAATAACCGAAATTACAGTCCAAATTTGTTATGTTTATGGATAAAGATTAATAATACAATAAAATGGAACAAGATTAACAATATTTAAGACTTCTTACCTACCTAATTGGATTGTGGAATGAAATCGAGAGCCCAACAACCATGGCCATTTCCCCATGTCGTTTATTTAACACTATATATATTTTACTTAGACTGATATCTGATTGATCATATACAAAAATAAATATAGAGCTTTTAATTATTGTTGATTTTTGATAATAAAAAAAAAATTAAAGTTGATTTCTAACGTAGGTGATAGGTCACTAGATTTAGCTGTCAATATAAGGTCACTTTCTTGGTTTGTCCTGGTAGTTGAAACTTATGCACATGAAGTTGAAATATTAATTTGACACAATTTTCCGCCATTTTGGACTTCGTTCCTTTACGTCACTGTTATACATTTGAATCTTTCTTACTTTACATTAAAGAGGGGTCTAGAACTGTATTTGAATCTTTCTTACTTTACATTAAAGAGGGAAGCCATTTTTCAAATCAAAAAAAAAAAAAATACTTTACATTAAAGAGGGGTCTAGAACTGTATTTGAATCTTTCTTACTTTACATTAAAGAGGGGTCTAAAACTGTTGAGTACTACTAAGAACTTTTATTATCTTGGGTATCTTTCATCAATTTTTTATTTATTTTTTTATTATTATTTTGGGTACCAAGAGTGAGTCGTAGATCACTGTTGTTGTGTTTTTGAAGTTTAATTTGTCCTTATGGAACTAGCTCATTGATCTCGCGGTGAAAATTTTTGTCCTGGGAATGATCTCTGTTTTTCGTGGATTGTGATTCAAGGATGTTTTTCATGACTATTATTAAATATCATGAAAAACATGTTTGAATTCTAATTGAGACCTATGAGCCATAATATTTACCTATGAAAGAGTAAGTTGCAAGTTCGACACTGACTCCCATGATAGTAAATCCTTTTGGAACCAACTCTAAAGTCATTGAGTCCTAATAATTACCTATTATGTGTGGGATTAAGGGATTGCAGGTTCCCATATGATTAGTCTTGATGAAGTTTCAGATACTCATGTTAAAAAAAAAAAGTATCTGAAAACTGGTGATATATATTTAAGTAATACTTGCACTACTACAATCAGTTAGTGACTATAAATACCCTAAATTGGGGTTCATTGTAATACATAATTCAACATGGGAAAGATGTAAATGTTTAAATTTTCCATTGTAGACGGAGATCATTAATTCGAATCACGTTAATTCTCTTATTTTTGCTTTATCTCTATATCATTTTATTTTCTTCCTTCTATTTTAACACTAATTATTGGTAATGAATAAAGAATGTAGAAGGGAAAAAATAAAAAATAAAAAAGAGGCAAATTATAAGGATTAATTCTGCAGATTTTTATTTTTATTTTTTTAATTTAATGAATACAACACCTAAAAAAAGAAAAAAGAAAATTGCACCTAAGATGCTTGAAACATACGGGAAAGGCTGAGAAGTCTTCCTGGACAGACAAGGCTTACTTTTTTCTGCAAGCCATTGTAAATTTGTAAATTCATGTAACTGTTGCCCTATATATATATATATATATATATAGTCTCGGATAACTCTGATTTTCTAAGGTCACTAGGTTTTATAATGTAAGATACTAGAGGACATTTACATGATATTGATAGAAGCCCTTAAATTTCAAACCGTATGGACCCCAGTTTTCTCATTTTTCATGTCATTAATTACTTTGCAATTTTTTATGAAATCATTTTAAACATATATTCGTGCATGAACCTTGCCACGTTTTCAACCTTAATAAATTCCGATGATTCCGTACCAGCCCCATATGTAGAATAAAGTTACCATACCATAAACTGTATATGGACTTTTCCACAATTTCAATTCAAGCGTCGGCATGAGGTTCAATATCTTCGTGCATGTTTAATTATTTATAAGCATTTTTATGAATATTATTATTAGGGATAATTACAATAAACAATCTTGTGGTTGGCCCATGTTTCACTTTGCCTACGCATGGTTTGAAAATTGTTACTTTACCCAACTGAAATTTAAAACGTTAGCAACTGTAACCTACTTTATCTCTTTCCATTAATAAAAAACATGAAACATACAAAAATTTAGATCTAACTTCACGTTAAAACAATTTATTTATTTATTATTTTTTTTTTCTTTCAAGAAATTGAAGAACATCTAGATCAATAAATCCAAAGAAAAAGAAAAAGAAAATATTGAAATTGACAATAACATTTTCCATAACTTTGGATCTCAAACCTCTTTCTTATCCAAAATTTCATGGGTTAGTGCCCATAGCACAAAAATCCCTAATTTCTACTCAAAAGCCTAACCCTAGAATTCTAAATCCAAGAAAAGAAACCCAGCAATAAACCCACTGTAATGCACGTTAAAATTCAAATACATCCAGCAATAAATCCATGATTCAGACCCAACAAAAATTGAATAAAAAAGAAAGAAAAAGGAAATCTAGGGATTTCTTTTAAGAATACCCATACCAGAAAGTTCTGAATCTCCACAAACTCCACAATACCAATACCTGAAGGTTTTGTTAAGGAATCATAAACTCATTCAAAATCCAAAAAAAAAAATCACAAACCCGTGAATCAAAGCCAAAGAAAACCAAAAAAATAAATAAATAAAAAGAGAAGAAAAAAGAAAGAGAGCTTGCCCACTAGAAATTCGGCCAAACCAAGGGAATGGAAAGAGATTCAAGTGAGTTATCCACCTTCAATGTGAGCCAGAGCCAAGAAAAATCAAGCCTAAACACATAGCAAAGGAGAGAATGTTGAAAAAGGGGCGAGGTGGGTTCTTCAATTTCTGGAAAAATTAAAATTGTTTTATCATGAAGTTAGATCCAAATTTTACTATGTTTTATGTTTTTATTTGTTTTTATTAACGGAAATGGGCGAGATGAGTAACGACTGCTAAAGCTTTAAACCTTAGGTAGGTAAATTATCACTTTTCAAACCACGGGTAGACAAAGTGAAACACGAGCAACCAACATAGGGGAGTTTATTACTGTAATTCCCTTATTATTATCATCATCTGAAAAGAGAGAGCCTCTTTTATATGCACTGGTGCTGTTATTTCTTTTTTTTTTTTTTTTTTTTTTTTTTTTTTTTTTTGAGATATGATAGAAATTCTAATCTAAACTCACACACACGTATATTTTGAAGATCCCGGGGATCGAAACCCTCATATCCCTTTTTGGGGAAGGGATTACACATTGGGCCGAATACCCAAGTGCAGGTGTGTTATTTCAAAACATAGAACAAAATATCCAAACACGTTTGCAGCCTATATATGTAGGTTTTTATTTTATTTTTCCATGGAACTTATTTTTTTATTTGTTTATGTACAATTTTTTTAAATCCCATTTTGTTTAGATAAAACTATATTTTTATGGAAGAAAAAAAAATCAATAAATAAGTAAATCCAAACCAACATTTAAATGTTCAAATTGAACTTGTTAAATGGATAATGAGGATTCATGTATATGCTTGCATTTTTTTCTTTTTTCTTTTTGAGTTTGTTATATATCTTCTTTTGTTTTGAATTTTTTTTTAGATATTATTGCTCATGTAATTCTCTAGTAACATGTTTGAAGGTTCTATACTCTAATGTCTTGTCTATGTGCAAATTATGATCTGGATGGAAAAACATTAATGTGATGGCAACTTGTCTTCTGTTTATTCCATTCCCGTTTGATTAATAGTTGTCGCCTTCAGGGTAATTTGGTTCAATATGAAAGCTTCAGTTTCAAATAAAAAAACGTGACGACCCTTTGAATTCATGAAAGGGTCAAAATCCAATTGATTAAGTCATGGAATGGAATATTAAATTATTAATAGCAACAAAATGAGAAGGAATATCGGTATGAAAAATGCTATAGGGCATAGGCACTTATACAATTATACTTGTTAGAATATAAGCACAATGGGCTTAGGCTCAATACATTGTTTTGTAGAGCACTCATATTATTTATGTAGTACTCATATTTCTGAGTTTTGACTATATAGAGACACTCTCTTGTACAATATTATTTACTTAATATAATACATGCACTTTCAATTTTTAACAATACCGAAAAATGTTTGTATTGCAATAAGACTTAGTTGATGTGAGAGCTTGTGGAGTGATTACTCAGTAGTTCTAGAATATAAATAAATACATATTCCTTCATCTCACATGAATAGTGAGTCTTACTAATTAAATTCATGATGAAACCCATTACTTTATAAAAGGATTAGAGGAAAGAATACTTATTTATTTGTATTTTGTGACTAAGGAATAATTTCCCAACTTATGAGATAAGAATGGTGGCTTTGTCAATGCCTATGTACCACCAATGCATCAAGATTGATTTTAGCATCCCGTGAAATGTACAATAATCTTGCTGCTTGTCAATGATACTTTTTGTTTAGTGATGAGTCATTAATAACCAAGGGGGTAAAAACAACGAGGGGCTGTGATGATTGATATATGTCAAAATGTAATTCATTTATTTCAAAATGAATTAACCAGATTTTCAGAATTTTACTATGAAATCACTCTAAAAATTCTTAAAATATTGATTTTATCATCTAAATTTCAGAACCAATTAATTATCATCTCACCATAATTTGTAAAATATGCACACTATATGTATATATATAAAATTTTTTGTTTATTTATTTATTTTTAAACTCCCGTTCTCGTTCATCGTATGGATTAGAATACTATAAATAATACATTTATTTTATAATATTTAGAAGTATAAATATGTATTATATAAACATATCCCAAATTATACTTGTTTAAAAATACTTCAATTTGATTAATTTTTAATATTCTTATGGTTATTATAATCATTTATTGTGTCAAGGTGTGTGTTATCATATACGACAATAAAATTATCATAACTAATATTTTTTAATTCCAAGTTTTACTGTGTATACTAAACATCAATTCATATATGTAATTGTAATCTTGATTTCTTTTTTCTTTGATATATTAAGAATTTCTATAATCTAGATAAATAAATCTCAATGCTTGTATCTATGCATGCCTGTTTAATATATTATAAATAAAAATAATATTAAATTATTTTGATTATAATAAAATGAGAATATATATAATCTTGTTTGTCATTTAGCTTGAAAATTTGGTCAAAATTTGAAAAATATATACTAAATATATTAAACACGTAATTAGTTGGTTTTTGATAATATCTTATGAAATTATACCAAAATAACATAAGTATGCTTTCTAAATCGAAGAAGAAAATAATAATTTAACATATATAGTTGTTCTTTTAGTCCTAGATTTTTCATTCAAATCCAAATTATAGCCATACACATGTCTATTTACATTTTTTTGGCTTATTTTTATGCCGAAATTTTTAAACAGTTTTTAAAAATTTGAACCAAATTAAATGCATACCTATTTCATCAGTATATTATATTATTATAAGAGATAAATAGGTATAATGCATTAGGTTATTTAATTAAATTTAAACATATAGTTGTATTAATCAATAAAACCATATTCTTATTATATTTCTAAACACAATTAAATTCAACATAACTATGTATTTGAATTTTATTAATTACTTAAATTTTAAGATATTATACTTAAATTTTACTCATATTATTAACTACACATCTAGAAAGGCCTAATAATCGTTGTTGTGCAGCTTGGGAACATACCCCCTTCAGATATTCGAACTTTTTTTTTTTGCTAAATGTGCATCATATTACGAAGAAAGAAGGAACAAGTCTCTAATCCAAGCCTCTTTAACAGAGGGAGGGAGATTGTCCTTAAAACAACAAAAAGGAAGGCAAAAGGAGGGTGCAACCTTGGCAACAGAGTGGGCCACATGGTTGGCATCTCTTTTGACCCAAGAAAAAATACACAGAGGAAAAGATAAAGTTAAGTCTAAAGAAACAGAAGTTAAATGTCTAATCTTCCAGCAACTCTCATCCAAAGGATAGGCCAGCGCATCAATACAGGATTTAGCATCACTCTCAACAATGATGTTAACAAAATGTTCAGCAGCAGCAGCAGCAAGGCCAACGATATTCGAACTCGAACTATAAAGAGAGGACAAGAGGTACCACTTTGAGCCAAGAAGGATTTGTCTCTCTCTCTTTCCCAAATCCCAATACATCTATTAGAGACTTATTGTAATTTGGTACAGAAGAAAAAGCCTTTGTTTCTCAGTTTTTGGGAAGTTTTTTTTGTTTTTTTTCTTTTTCTTTTTTCTGAATAGATTATATTATAAAGAAATCAAGAGAAAGTCACGGGTCACACCCATCTTCCTTCTCCCCGGGTAAGACAAGTTTGCGTATCCAAATGAATCAATATTCAACATAAAGCAAAAACAGAATATTCTAGGTTAAAGAAAGGTGGGATAGCCATGATGGGCTTTTTTTGTTTTTTGTTTCCTTTGTTTTTTGCCTTTTGATTTTTTTTTTTTACCTAGATGGGCCTTTTTAAAGTGGAAATCAAGCTGACAAGCTCATCTCAAAGGAGAGTCAGTGTGTTGAATCCGAACTCACACCATTGGAAGAAGCTGGATGAGTCAGGAAGCCAAGAAACCTTTGGTGGGTAGGGGAGGGGAGGGGAAGGAGAGATTTTATTATTGAAAACCTTTATAGTATGTTAATTTACCATAATATTTGTTTAGTAAAGATACAATTAAAAATGACACTTAACCCTTGAAAATATATTATATATATATATATTATTTTTTTTTTCGAATTTTTTATTCATATAACCAGTTTTGGTTAGTAAACATTATTTGAGATTATTTTTTATGAGAATTTAACTTCAAAAACATGTATTTTTTACTCAATTTGTAATGGTCATAAATATAGAGAGTTATTTGTTATATATATCAAAACCTTGAAGGATATAATATTGTTTATAAAAATTAGAGAGAGTTTATGAGATATTCTCAAATCTCGAGGGAGTTAGTGTAATTTACCTTTTAGTAAATAACAAGGTGTAATTTCAAGTCAAATTTTATGTATGTAAAACTTAGTTGTTGCATCAAAGGAGGTGGTGATTTATATATTTTTTAGAACAAAGGTGTCTAGAGTTTTTCGAATTCTTGACTATTCCCTCGGACACATGTAGTCCACATTCGACTGTCTCACATACAACAGATATTACATGAAGGAATTATTTAAGGGTGGCCCAAGATGTTGGCTAGAGATTTCAATCCCAAGACCTCATAAATCTCATTAGACCTTAGGACTCACTAATTCAACCTCGGTTGAGATGGTGATAATTGATAGTGAGTGTAAGCGTAGTAGCCTCAAGTTAATGTGCCAATGTAAATACACAATTAATTTTTCTTAATTGTCAACATAATTGACTTTTTCAATTCATGAAATACATCTCTCAACTATTTTTAGCGTGAATATCCTATTCTAATTTTTTAAATTCCAATCACCCAATGCTAGTAGCTACTAGCCTTTGCCATCAAAATATGTCGCATCAACTTACGGAGAAGAAGAAGAAAAAGATTCTTGCCTTGTACTCATAAAGAAACATGTTTCTTTTATGAGAAGAACTAAAATTTATATCTCCTATTCCTCATTATTGTAACTATCAAATTATAAATAACTAAAAAGCATGTTTTTTTTCTTCTTCTAACAAGTGTGTCTAAATTTCTTCGAGTACCTGATTATTCTCTCGAGTGTATGTAATCCATTGTTATTATAAGCTTCAATACATATAATACCAACTATCATCTGAATTCACATTAAAGGACCATTTTATACGATCACAAACATAAATTGTTGAGCAACATTTTTGTACATAACAAAATGCAGTATAGTTCTATCTAATTTTGAATATTTGCAGCCTCTTGGTGAGAATGTTAAAAAAATATCATGAGAATGGCGTCCCCTTAGAGCATTCATATCAGCCTTTAGGTAATTTAATTTAGGTAATTTTAGCCGAATTGTAACTAAAATACATACTTTTTTCTATTTTAGAAACTTTTATTTATTTATTTATATGCACTGTATCAACCTCTCTATTTATTTTTCCATCATATTATTATATTATTTTTTCTCTTTCCAAAATAAGTAAATATATATATATATTTTTTTCACCATCCTTTTTAGCCATCATCACAACAACAACATAACAACTTAGCCATTCTCACAAGCAAATCCACCAATTTCATTTTTCACCCACAAACCACCCAAAAAAATAAAAAAAGTACAGAGCATCACATGAGAAAATTTCATTTCCACCCACAAATCACCATTTTCATGGCCACCACATTGTGGCCAAGCTCTCCAAAACCACTAGAGCCCATTGGAGTTGATACTATCGAACCGCCATAATGAACCCTGTAATCATCTTCACAACTCAAACCCATTTGCAACCTAAGCACCGTGAAGTCCAAAAAAAAAAAACAATTGTTACAACGATTTCACAGTGGTTGTTTTTGTTGCAACAACCCAATCCTCAATATTCGTCAATCTGTCGTTGCCACCTCCGTTGTAGCGATTTCAAGTCCTCAACGACTAGGATGCATGAATACTCTATTTTAGCTCACATATCTGTACCCGTATCAGTATCGTACATGATATCCAATATCCATTGTGGCCCATATATGTTTCTTAAAAATGATGTATCATCGTATTCATACCGAATACCATATCTATATCCATGCAACTTAGCTCAATGACAAGGAATGGAGAGAGAGAGATCATCGTATTCATACCGAATACCATATCTATATCCATGCAAATTAGCTCAATGACAAGGAATGGAGAGAGAGAGAGAGAGAGAGAGAGAGAGAGAGAGAGAGAGAGAGAGAGAGAAGAGAGAGAAGAGAGAGAGAGAGAGAGAGAGAGAGAGAGAGAGAGAGAAGAGAGAGAGAGAGAGAGAGAGAGAGAGAGAGAGAGAGAGAGAGAGAGAGAGAGAGAGAGAGATTATTAGAAACAAAAACCTTTTTTGAGCTATAGTGCCTGCTCAGATGGGGCACAATATTGTACCAAATATAGATTTTACTCAGTGCCTAGAGAGTGTAATGTTGCACTCTTTTGAGTTGTTCTAACTGAATTAATTTAATTAGGTTGATAGGAATGCTCCTAGGCATTTAGCAATATTTTTTTCAACCAAAAAAATTAACTCTTGGAAAATATTTTTAAAGAATCCCCAAAAAAATAAGTATTTTTTTATAAGGGTTAAATGTATTTTTCAAAATTTTGGGGGGTCATGGCCCTTCTAACCCATTAAGATAGTTCAGCCACTGGGTGCGAGGATGGAAAAGATTGGAACGATAGAAAGTGTGTGTCTCTACTAAGGGTGGTAAAAATTACTCAAACCCAATAACCCACCCAAACCACTTATGTATTACTATTACCCATCTATTTAATAAATGGATTTAATTGTGCAATCTATTACGATGCCTGTTGGGTAAATAACTTTCTACCACATGTGTTTAATATAGAGATGGAATAGTAGAAGGATAAATAATAAATTACTATTAAACCATTATTATATAAAAGTGATGGAATGGGAAAATGGTAGGTAATTTTATAATTTTGTTATCAATATTATTTTCTCTCCCATTTTTTTCTCAATTTGGATGAAAAAAATAAAATCCAGGTAAAAATCTCCAACCACCCCAATTTTTTTTTTTTTCAATCCCTTTCCATCCCAAACAAACTATGACAAATCACATTTTACATTTTTACTCTCGTTTTGCACCGGAACCAACACAGCTGCAAACAAAATGCAAAGTAAAAGTGAGTGAGGCAAAGTATAGGGCAACGTGCATTATACGTGTATATAACCACAAATGATCATCCAATCACCCAAAGTACTCTACAAGTGGCTTTCTATCCTTTTCTGCCAGAAGTTTCTCGGGTAGGTGACCAATAATTTAAGATGCACGAAATGTCCAGCTTAAGCAAAATGTACACATATCGTAATGTTGCTTGAAAGGCCATGACAAATGACTACTTGTAGTCTTGTAGTGTACTTCCGTATATACCTATTATTCCATTGTAATTTGTAAGAGCCTGGCAATGAAGTTTCCATGTCTTTATTTTTCCCTTTTCTCTAAAAGTTACACAATTTTTTATAGTCATTTTTTGTCTGTATCTTATCAATTTTGATGAATAAAAATTTGATCTCAAATTTCTAGTATGATACTATGAAGCGCTATTAGCTCATTTGCAGCTTAATAATTGACTCAAAGATTAACTTCAGAATTAGATTAAAATAATAGAGCAAAAGGAAGCTACTATTTGCTCCCATAAATTTGAGTTTGCCTGAAAAATTGACAAGGTTTGGAACTTTTGAAAGAAGAGAAAAATTGATTGAATCCTAAGAGATTAAAACTCAATGATGTTTTGTAATTCCCTTGTGGTTTATTTGAATATAAGTTGATGAAGGATCACTCGTTGTACGGTCAAATAGGTTTAAACAATCTGAGTTGGCACTTGCAAACACCTAGGATAAATAACTTAAGTGACACCGATGTGATATCGGCCTAGAACATTCCCAACCTATTCTCTAAAACACATAAAATGCTAAAATAGAGATTGTTGTTTGCAAAATAACTTAAAATGAAGCATCCAGCTGGTTTTGTATTCTAGCTCCCATTTTTACAAGGTGCTAAAGTAGTAGGTATTTTTACCTACTACCGTAGCTTATGTAAATGTACATTGGGTCTTTTTTTATTCATTCTTTCTCTCTCCTCTCTTTATTTTATCCACTCTTATAATTAAAAGAAAAAAATTATAAGATTATTATAATAGGATGTATTGTAAAATAAATAGTGTGATATGAGGTATTATATAAAAGTTGATAGTTAAAGTAAAAAAAAGGGGGTTTTAAAGAGTTAAAATACATAAATTTTGCCTAACTGGATAAGAATGCTCTAAGTCAATAACCCCACTCTAAATTTGTATTCTTGAAAATATTTTGTCAAGAAATCTCTTATACCTATGGTCAGTGGAGTAGAGTCGGTTAATACAACTTATACAATCCTTGTATTTCTCCTTGAATAAAGTATAAAATGAAACACATTTTTTTTTTTCTATTGATGAAATTTTGGTATGAATTTGAGTATTATTAATGTGTAGTTTTTAATCTGTGTATAATCTGTTATTTCAGATTGACAAAATTACAAATATTTTTTGTTGGAGCAAAAACTTCGTAACTCAAAAGTATTGTTAAGTTTACATCAAACATTTCATACTAACAATTACTATTTGAACTCCTTGATTTTTAATCCTCAAATTCAAATTCAAATTCAAATTCTACCTAAGGTTGTCATTTGATCTTTATATGGCGGCTTAAACATACGTTTTTTCCATCACTTTTATTATCACATTAAAAATTATGAATAGATTCCAGAAGTTAAGAACCTTGGATTGCAGAACATAAGGATCACATTCCGGATAAGACAGTCTTCATCTTTTATTTTTTTTTGGTCGTAGATGACATGCCATGTGCGGACAGAAAATCAAGGATCTTGCTCCCAAGTCACAGAAAATCAAGGATCTTGCTCCCAAGTCACGGGCCAACACTGTAAAACAATTAATGTGTGGATGACTGGATATGATGCATGATTGAAGATCGAAATTTGAAGGTATACGAATATAACTTATCTTATAACCCCAAGGGAGGTGGCCCAACTCCTAAAGGCTTTGGTTGCCCTCGGAGTAATGCTCTCTACAGACTATAAGCTCTAAAGTTCAATATTTTTTTGACTGCATTCAATTCTTTGAGACCATCGGAGTGAAAGAATTTAGTTGCTCCTTAAATTATCAAGGTATACTTGAGGGAAACTTTTTGCCGACTGTCAAGGGCTGTGCACCTCCAATATTAGTCAGAGCAAATGCTTTGAACACTTGGTGTAAAAAAAAAGTATATAACTTATTTTATAAATTTGTGATTCTAATTAATTCAACCGGAAAAATCCATTATTATCAAATAAAAGATTTAAATTAAATTTTGTCTATACTTAAAAAAAATATATATATATTGATAACAGTTATTATAGAATAAACATTATAAATTTAAAATGGGTAAATTATACTGATACCCCAAATGTTTGGTAAAACTAGACTCATTACACCCTATTTTTGACAAATGACAATCCGTTCAAAAATTCCCAAAACAATTCACATGCCGCTCCAAAAAATGGAGTGGAGTGTGAATTATTTTGGAGCTGTGTGTCAAATATTTTGAAGCGGAGTGTCAATTATTTTGGAAAGTTTGGAACGGAGTGTCATTTGTTGAAAATATAGTGTAACGAGTCTAATTTCACCAAATACCGAGGATGTCAGTGTAATTTACCAATTTAAAAGATATCAAAAAAAAAAAAACACTTTATTTTATAAATTTTTTCATAATTTGTTGAGATTAGAAATTATGTATGAAAATGTGATAACAATGATGAGTTTGTATTTCTATTGATCACAATTGATCATGACAACAAATAATAAAAAGATAGGCTAAATTACAAATTACACTCCTCTAAGTTTGGTCAAAATTCAATTCAGTTTTCTAAGTTTTGACCGTTTCAATTGAGTCCTCTAAGTTTGGTTAAAGTTTAATTTGGTCTTCTAAGTTTTGACCATTTCAATTTAGTACTCCAAGTTTGATTTTGTTTCAATTAAGTCATTTAACCTTTTAATTTAATCACACATTTTTTAGATAAATAATTTTTAGGGTAAATTACACTGATACCCACTTATTTTGGGAAAATTAGACTCACTACACCTTTATTTGGGGAAATGACACTCCACTCCCAAATTTGCAAAATAATTAACACTCCGCCCTTTTTTTCTTTTTCTTTTTTTATTAATTTTTTTAAGCAATACCTAACTAACCAAAGTTAAAAAGAAAAATTATACTCTAATTATTTTAAGTTTAAGTGAGAAATATTCCTTTAAAAATTGGAGAAAAGGGGGCTAAGTGTTAATTATTTTGCAAATTTGAGAGCGGAATGTCATTTTCGCCAAATTAGGGTGTAGCGAGTCTAGTTTTTCTCAAAATAAATGGGTGTCAGTGTAATTTACTCTAATTTTTATTAGTTTTTGTTTTTAAGTTTTTGAAACAAAATTAAATTTAGAGGACTAAATTGAAACGAAAACAAACTTAGAGTACTAAATTGAAACGGTCAAAGCTTAGAGTACTGAATTGAACTTTGACCAAACTTAGAGGATGTAATTTGCATTTTAGCCTAAAAAGATTATGAAATATAATGTCTTGTTAACCTGCTCAATTTACACTTGCACTTACACTAGCACTAGCATGGGTAATAATATAATATTCTGGGAGTACATTAAATGCGTACTCCCTTCTCTCACAGAAGTGGTGGGTCCCGCTAATTAAATTTATGGTGGGACCCACCACTTCTGTAAGAGGAGGGAGTACATATTTAATATACTCCCGGAATATTATATAACTAGTCGCAAACCTGTGCGATGCACAGGAAAATTATTGAAAATAAAATCTAAATTAATTTTGATTCTTTTTACTTTTTTTGTTGAATATGTTTTTTTTTTTTTTAGTTCAAAATGTTGTAGGCAAGATCGATAAAGAGACTTTACGAATCGGATTTAGGATAGATCCTACTTTTTGGTTTAAAAAAATAACTAAGAAAGTATTTACCATAGGATAATTAAAATTTAATATAATGTAATTTTTCTTTTGGCATAAGTTGAATATAGTCCAATTTTTATAAAACACGATTCATGTTTATATTTACCATATGGATCATGTTTCTATCCAAAAATAAAATAAATGATACTTAAAATAAGAAGAAGGATAAATAAATACATGGGCACATGATTATATGATCAAACCTAAATAATTTTCATAACTCATTTCAAGCTCACATGGTTTCATTATAACAAATCCATCCATCTTTCTCCATTGCCAGCAACAAAATTAAATGAAATACATAAAAAAAAAAAAAAAAACTCTAAAAATCTTGATGAAAATTGATAATTATGATTATTATTAAAAGATATTTATATTGTGTTTATATATGGAATATATGTTAGTATTAGACATTAATTATGATTGTGTTTTATATATGGAATAATATATTCTTATATTAAAGAAAATATGATGTGTCAAAATTCTAATGGAAGGTTTAATAATAGAATAAAATTTAAATTCAATTAGAAAATATATATTAAAATAATGTGGTGTAAAATTGTGAGATTTTAAAAATTTATGTGGCGCAATATGATAAGGTCAACTAAAAATTAAAAAGCTTCGGTAAAAAAATTTCGGTTTTACGTGTAGATTTTCCCACTAGCAGAATAAGTGTAGTGTACGATTTTGTTTTGTTTGCTTACACACAGTAAGGCATGGAAAGTGCAATGAAGATTCCAAGCAGTGTTTTTTGATAACGATTCCAAGCAGTGTTGGACACAACCAAGGTATCATTTTCATGACTGATGAGATGCCTCATCCATTTCTCTGCTACTATTCAGTTATGTCCATTCGGGTACGGCCCCTTCAAATCCGCTCATGGCTCTGACCCAACTTGTCGTCGTTTCCATAATTAATTCCCGCCAATTTTCACAATGGAGTAAGGATTTTAATAAAATAAAAATAGGTTAAACTACAAATTATATCGGCTAATTTTAGTTAAAATTCTAGAAAGTTATTTAATTTTGGTCAAAACGATGGAATTTAGCTTAAAAACGAAAAACTCAAGACTATTGTCCTGAGTTTTGATCATATCATCGTTTCCAATCAATTTGTCAAATTTCGTGCGATTCCGATTCTACAATTTGAATTTGGTCTTTGATCCGTTATATATTCTATATTCAACACTCCCAAATGTTTCATAAATAAATTGGTCATATACGCTATCTACTGTATCACATATATTCCAATATATTTTGTTTATTAGATGAACTAAAACTTTCTAAATCTTAGCTCTTTTATTAAAGTACAATTATACTTTTACTCAATTTACTTTTTGAGTTATATAAATCAAGAAAATAAACAATCTTAACACACACTCAATGACTCAAATGCTATATATATATATAAGCAAGCTATTTCGTCCACTCGTATATCTATGAGAATATATAAGTCATGTTCACTTCACTTGGTTGAAATAAGATTTTAACAAAGCTTCTAGAATATAGAGAATCATACAAATCTAAACATTATTCCTACAGCCCAGCATTCTTCCACACTGCCACCACACCGACTACATTGGCCATCAATAATACAGAAGTCATCTTCTATTTTCTTTTTCTTTTTGATAAATAGTAATATGGAAGTCTTCATCTATTCTCATTTCCTGCTGCTATATTTCTTAGACTTTTGATGTTACTAAAAAAAAAAAAAAAAAAAACCGAATTTATTGTACATTTTTAAAGGTATACAACTTCGTAATTCTTATTAAATGATCCAAAAATTACCTGTCCATACCAAACAATAAAATTAGAAAAAAAAAAAAAAAAAAACTATAAATTACTAAAACGAAATAGCAAATATCAATGTGATATGCACTTTATGACATTTTATCTTTTGTGACTTTGGATTCTAAAAAGATTGCCAGCTAGAGCACAAATGAAAAATGGGTGCACCCACATGTATGTTTATTCTTAGTCGGACTTAGAACTTTCCTATTAGAGTGTCGGATTGGATAAAGCCTCACCGACTAATATCAATAACAGATATAATATTTTTCATAATTATTAACAGGACATCATTTTATCAACAAACAAAAAAACAAAAAACTATTTCATAATTATTAACAGGACATCATTTTATCAACAAACAAAAAAACAAAAAACTATTTCATAATTATTAACAGGACATCATTTTATCAACAAACAAAAAAACAAAAAACTATCATCACATTTATTATTTATGTTGGCCATTGTGAAAAATGTTACGTGATATTGTGATAAGACTTATTAGACCAAGTGTAATGGCCATAAAATCAGAAACATCAGCTCGTGCCTCATAACTTTGTTTTAGAAGATGTTATGCACCAATTGAATCGCTTTTCTGAAAATTTTCCAAGTCATCATCATTGTTGGAGTTTTTTTTTTTTTTTTTTATTTATGGCTAGTAGATAGATGCTTAATGCTAATTATAACATTGTACTACTTCTCTGCATGTACAATCCTACGTACAGACGTGCTTTCTTTACCATCTATACTCAAATGGGGTTTGAATTTCTGTACTAAAAAACAGTATGATGCAAGAATCTGACACGATTCCTATGACTATGAGTTAGCAAAGGGCAAACGTTAAAATTGAGTACATTTTATCAGCGGAAATTCTTAGATTCCCTTCACGGGCTGGTGTTAAAAATTGTAACTGGAGTGTGTTTTGTGGTACAATATGTGTCAGTTTTGTTAAATATTCATATATTTTGTTTTTACAATAATTGACACACATTTACAACAAGCAAAGAACTGTCAATAATGTATCACACAACAGACACATGTTACAAAATTTTTATCCGTAGACTACTTTTACGGGAAATATGTAATTTTCTCTTTGCAAATTAAAGCAGTAGCTAGCTTTAATAGATTGTGACAATCATTTTTATTGTTAAAGTCCAATAGGGCCTAACTCAGTCTCAAAAGACGCCTTTTGAGATTGAGTTAGGCCCATTGGACTTTAACATGGTATCAGAGCAAGGTTACCCACTCCAACTAGTCCCCCAATTGTGTAGTATTCTCTATATTTCCAAACTCAAGCTTCCACCTCCTTGCTTGAGTTTGAGGGAGGGTGTTAGATATTTATTATCCACATTAAAAATAGTTACTCAAGCTTACACCTTCTTGCTTGAGTTTGAGGGGGGGTGTTGGATATTATTATCCCACATTGGAAATAGTTAGAATGGATAATGGGTTTATAAAACAATGGGCAATCCTCATTTCATAAGGCGTCTTTTGAGATTGAGTTAGGCCCATTGGATTTTAACATTTATAATGTACACAAAAGGTCAAATAATGTACTCCTACATGCTTGCTTGTGATTTAAATGGACCACACTATTTTTTTTTTATAAGAAATGGACCACACTATTTAGTATATTATCAAGTATATACTTGATTCGAATGTACATTTTTCTAAAATACTATAGAGATTGTGCTATCTAAATTTTAAGTGTGCATTTGGATTTGCGCAGAGATATGGGAAGCTATCAGGTCTAAGCTTCAAGTCATGGATTGGTGGAGGATGGTCAGCCAGACTGCCACTCTTCTAGTATTCAAAGACATGCATATATATACTGGCTGGCCATGGAAATAGGCTTGGCGCGCACTTGTAATAGACTCTTGAGTTGGGGCTAACAAGGTGATTCTCTATGTGTATTCAGCAGGGGTTACATTGAGAGTAGGGATCACTTGTTTTTAGAGTACTCTTTAATTACCTTGAGAATATACTATCAATTTGAAGCTATGTGTGATGTGTCTTACCAAATTAGACACTTGTCACTATTCAATCTAGTACCACCCCCTTCGTATATGATATTCTTCAATGGGGTGGTAGTACATTGAGTAATGACAAGGGTCTCAAAATCAGAAATCTGCTAAGTAACTGGGGCTATGGCAGTGTCACATATGCTTCCAAAGAAATGACAGAGTACATAATGGTGTTATCAAAATCAAAAGAAAGTCGTTTTCAAGCTATTAAATGAGATGTGAAAGCTTAAATTGGCTGCTACATAAAATTTAAGTGCTCATTGGAGAACAAAAATCTTGTGTAATTTGTGGGTTATTCCTTGACATCCTTGTACAGTTTGGGACTTCGGGTGTAAAGGCTATGTTAACTAAGGACTTGAGTTGCTGGCTTTAAGTTGTAGCTGTAGGTTTTGTTGTCTGCAGTTTTGGTTTTTTACTTTTACTGCTTGTTGTAAGTGTGTTGTGCTTAATAAAATCTCATCCACAAGGCATTTGGGCTAGAAGTGTCCCACTCTTCTTGTCCCCATCCCTTTATGGTTCTATTAGGGTGTGGGTTCAATCTACCATATTTACAAATTAGAATCAGACTAGAATGAGATTTCTATCACTAATCCTACCAATTATCATTGTGAAAGATATGCAATCATAATTGTTGAAAGGAAATGAATATATATATATATATATATATATATATGACAGCTCTGAGAAAACGAGCATGTCCTAAACTTTTTTTTTTTTTTTTGATAATGAAGATGTCCTAAACGAATAGTAGGATTAACAACCATAAAATCTCCATAATTTGGGTCTTAATCGACTGATGAATTATTTTAAAGTTTAAATATTTTATATTTGTCACACAGAATATTTACCTTTACGCCTGGGCTAAGTCACTATGCGGCCAGGCCAGGGCCAAGTTCAAAAGGTATTCTTAGGTGTATTCGTGACTGGGCTGGACTAGCAAATCTGTCGCTTTAGTTGGGCCGACCTGAATTTAGCCTCCATACTATACTAGTCTCCAACTCTCTTGTTACCTGTTTTGAGATACGGGCCTGGATTACAATATCTAGGCCCAAATTGAGGGGATAAGTTCAATCCTCCAAGCCTACCAAGGTATCCCGAGAAAAAAAGAATCCAATAAATATATTATTCAAACCCACAATATATATATATATATCTTTTTTTTTTTTCTTTTTCTTTTTTTCTTTTCAATTTCATCTATTAAAACACACAATTTTTATGCATCCTAAATTAGAGGAAAATATGAGAGGAAATGTAATTTATATGGGATTTGACAATTTTATTCATCAAATTTATTAAAATAATTCATTACAAAGATATAGAAAGAATTTAATACAAGATTTTTTTTTCTCTGCACTTCTCATTTACTTCTACCAAACACTTATAATTAAAAATGTAAATATGTTAATTTTTTTTTTTTTTTTTCCATCTATATTTCGACCAAACATTTGCTGCAAAAGTTCACCCAAAAAAAAAGAAGTTATAGCAACCGATACTGTGTGTGAGCGTGTCAATTGTCGTATTGATTCAGTAGGCTTACAATAAATATTAAAAAGAAAAATAATCCAAAAGAAAGAAATAAAACACTCGCTCTTACCTTGGAAGCCATTTGGAGATTCTGTAACCAACATGTTCACCATTCAAGAATAAAAAACCCCGTTATCTCTATTAAAACTTTAGAGTTCAAGAGTTATGGAACATATGTAGAAGATGTGGGTTGAGAATAGTTTGTTTATTCCTAAAGATCTGAAATGGCATCCTCCACCGCATGGGATAGTGAAACTTAATATCAACGCTGCCATTTTTCATACTTTTGCCTGTATTGCAGTTGTTGCTAGAAATGACTCAAGGCTTATTACTAAGGCATGGGCCAAGCCTTTCAATTCTCGGGATTCTCTGGTGGCTGAAGTAGCAGCGATTCTTTGGGTCATCCAAATTCTTAAAATGGAGAATTGGCATGCTATTACTGTTGAGAGTGATTCCAAGGTGTGTGTGAACATTTTGCTTCAAGATTTCTCTGCAAGTAGATGGAGTATTGTTGTTCTTTGTGATGATGCTAAAACCTTAGCTATTGAGTTTAGTTTTTGTAGCTTTTGTTGGGTTAAACGTGAGGCCAATATAATAGCTAATACGCTTGTCAAATTGATTCCTCCATTTAATAATACTGATTTTTTTTTTTTTATCCTAAAAATCTCTCATCCCTTGTAGAGGAAGCTTGGTTTAGAGACTTTAGCTGTATCCCTCTTGTTGTTGAATGAAATATGCATTTCTTAGCAAAAAAAAGAAAAAGAAAAAACCACCTTAAAAAAAGAAAAAGAAAAAACATCATTAATGAGAAGATTTAATTATGCATTTCCTAATCAATTAATAGAACATAGGAATATGGCTGTCCCATTAATGATGGATTGGTAAGTTAGACTTTCGGAATCACAATTAATTTTTATTTTTATTTTCTTAACAATCACAGTGTCCCTGATACATTGAACATTCGTGACATGGTGACATCCTGACATTGTTTTTTAAAATTTAAATACAAATTTAACTTCTTCTTTTTTGAGAAAAATAAAATAAAATTCAACTTGAGGGAATCAAATTAGGAGTTCAGTAAATTTATTAACAAGTTTATATTCGTATAGATAATGTTTTCCGAGGCTTCTTTAATTAAATATACTTTTTTCAGTTTTTCTCCCTCGAATTTTTTAGTGATTTCTGTACTTCGTAGTATTAAATTTTTCAATCAAATGCTTCAATTTTTAGAAAATGTTATAATCTAGTTCAAATCCTGACAACAGTTTTTCAATTTTTTTTCCTTCTAATGTGACATTTGCCATTAGATGTGACATTAACAGGAAGCTAAGATAGCAATGCGCGTGATGCACACGTAGGCTGATATCAATTAGCCCCAAATCAAGGGCCAAATCTAAGATAAGTATAACCTAAACCTGTTGGCCGTTGCTAGTTTCTTTTCTGACCCAAATACATTATAATGATTTAGAAAACAAAACAAAAAGCAAACAAAATTATACTTTTGCCCCATGTTTCAATATGGTCCCCATCTTTTTAAATATTTCATTTTAGTCATCAACTTTTTCATTTTAAAATGGTTCATATTCATTGGTGGATGGAAAAAAGTGAAAGAAATTTTTGAAACATCCCACTTTTAAATCTGGTTTTTAGTTCAAACCCTGATTATGTGGTTAATGATGGAGAGAGAGATAAGAGATGGTTTAATTTGAAACATCCCCTAATTATAATAACCTTTAATTTTAAATCCCTATAGGATTTAACCTTTAAAATCTCAATTGAAAAAATAATAACAATAATAATAATAACAACAACGGAACCCAAACAAAAATCACGAATCAACATGAGGAATCAAAAGTATACGAATATATTTGACCCAAAATAGAATGGTCATAATCCATATTAAGTGGGGTAGATGTAGATCAGCTATTTTGTTTAATTCAAATATGAGCAGATTGTTTTCATACAGGAACTTGTAATTAGAATCATATTGGATAAGAATGACATATGACTAAGTAAAAATGTGTTTCCATTAGTTCCTACTTTCTGGTTAATTAGTGGCAAATTATTCATGTCATGGTACACGTGCTAGTAGGGTGTTGTGTGTCATTTGGGATTAGTCAAAGTGCGCATATCTACGGAACGCTAGTCCAGACACCCAAGGTTATAAAAAAAAATTAAAAAAAATAGTGGCAAATTATTCAAAACCTACACAATAAGTCAAAATGTGAAACGGCAGTTTTGAGTCTTGACACCAAACAAAAATGTGTATTCATTGAATTCTTGGTGATGTGGGACAAGAGGTTGTCATCTGCGTGGCATTTTTATGGTGTTGAGTCCACACCACAAGTGGTCACTGCCTCACTGGTCACTTTCCAACTCCTTATCTGAAAATAGCTACTTGGCCAACGGTGAGGAATGAATGGCAAGAAAGGTTTCTATTCAATCATCACGGGCGAGAAAATAAACTTTTAGTTTCCTTTACTTATTATATGAAGTTGGATAGACATCATTGAATTTACATAAAGCTTATGGCATATTTGATTGACAAGCCTATTCCTTCCTTCTATGAAGTTAATAGTATAGAAAATCATTGAAGTTACATAAAGGTTATGACAGATTTTGTCGAAAAGACTCTAAATCTATGCAAAGTTTTCCAAGGAGCTAGATGTGATTCGAAGGCCCTTTGTTTCTTTTCTTTCTTTTGAGATTCTTCTTTTAGGGATATGGTGAACTCAATCTTTCAACAGATTTCTGACATATTAAGTACTAACTGCTCGAACAATGCTGATTTGGAGAGCAAAAAAGTCAAGAAATCCATGAACACAATTATGGCCAATAAGAAATTCAGAATTGCACATTTGTAGTTTAGTGAATATTTGAACATAAGAAATCCAAGTCCTCATCTATTTCCCCCATTGGTCCATAGAACCATCATTAAAGATATTTGATTAATATTATCTAAATTTAAATTTTGTTCTGCCTCACATGTTTTCAGAGAGGCAAATGTTCTTGCAGAAGACTTACCCAACTATTTTGTTGTAATCTGGAGAGATCCATTCCTATCTCTCTAATTCCCAACTCAAATTGTGAGTTGTGTGGCACTGAAGGCCATGGATCCTTTCCCTTTTATCATCAATAATATTCCTTTACTCATTTAAAAAAAATGGAGAAAATGTCTTGGAGTGTATTTGAATGAGGTTATTTTTATTGGTTTATTTTATTTAAAAAAAAAAAAGATTATCTAGAAAAAAGTGGGACTTTAAACAGTTATTTATAAATGAAAAACAAAAAAACTGATATTATCGATGCAGTTGGTTGAATGCATAACTCCTCAATTGATCTTGCAAAAACAATGATTGAATCTAGAAAATTGTTGATGTAGTTTGTTGCACACACAACTAATCAATGGATCCAACAAAAATTAGTGAATCTAGTTCACCGGTGTGGTATCAGCCACTAGCGCTACGAAGCTTAAGTCAATGATAAAACTTTCTTTGTCAAAAAGCCATAGCAATCTTTCTTTTTTAGGAGATCTTTTATATCTTCCTTGTTCCTTGATTTTCTCATTTATAAAGACGTTTTAGGCTATTACCTAATGGAAAACTATTTTCTTGAATTTTTGTGTAGTGGTAAATGGCAAGTAATGACTTATAACTATCCAGGCATAATTCACGAGAAGTGGTTAACTCGTTGTTAGTTACTTTTGTCTTTACTAGATTGCTACTTACTTAGAGCAACAACAGCAACATCGTCATTTTTTTCTCCATATGTGAAGAAAATAATCACTTTTTGTTTACTTTTTCAGATACACTCTCCACATACTCTCTATTCTATTTAAATATTCTTTATTTATCCATTCTTTATTCTTCTATCCCATTTAAATCTACTCTACTGATATTCATTGTTTTAAATTTACTATACTGATATTCATTGTTTATTCATGTGGAGAGCTACAGTAGCGCTTCCTTTGTGGAGAGCTACTGTAGGGCTTTCTTTGTGGAGAGCTACTATAGCATTTAGAGTTTGTGGAGAGCCTTTGAAGAGGTTGTTGGAGCATGAATTTTATGATTTGGCTCTCCACATATGGAGAAGAGAGCCAAACCAAGAGCCTATTGGAGATGCTCTAAGCTGAATTGTAAAATTATATCGAAATTAGTTGCCCCCATAGACGAGTTTGACTTGTTTTGCGCTGGTCAAGTGTTGAGAATGAGAATTTTTTGTTTAATTTTTGAAGTGTTGATATACTTTGTTTGAGTTGGAACTTTTCGGCTTGTAGTCGTTTTCCTTTTCAAGAACTGTTATCTGGTTCTTTATGGTTTTAGTGAGTTTCTTCTTTCTGAAGGTTAATAACTTAAGTAAGTAGTCTAATCCATAGTTATTAAAATTGGGATTCTACCTTAAATCGTTGGGAGGGTTTCGCAAATCGAATTATAGATTTGAATCGTAAATCGTAAGATTCTACTTTTCGTAAATAAAAAATAAATAAATAATTATAATTCATAACATAGGTTAAAGAATCATTGAAAAATAAATAAGTTTTGGCATAAAACTTATAAAATGCAATAAGTCATCAACTACTAAATACCAAATGACAAATTTCAAACTTCAAACTTCAAACTTTCAAGTTCCAAGTTTTAATACCACATAACCACAAATATACATAATGTTCCAAATAATAACACTACATAAATCAAAATATTTCCCAACCATTTTCCACAATGGTGATTTTGTGACAAAAGTAACACATTACTTATTGTTCAATGTGAATAACCAAGATCTAAAAACCAAGATCATCATTGATTTGATGAATGTTGTCCTCTAATGGGAGACCTTCACCATAAACAAGATTTTTATCTATGTCGTTGCTTCCATCTAAATCATTCATGAGAAGATCATCAAAATCTCTTAATTCATTTTCAAGTTCACAATCACTAAGATTATGAATTTCTTTATCTTTATCACCTAGCAAAAAAGAACAAATACAAATTGTATTCAAAATTTTATAAAGATCTAATAAGGAAGTCATAAGTCATAACTCACAAGATTTAAAACCCATTTACCATTTTCATCTTCCTCTTGAGCATCCCTATGAAAGACACTTGGCTTTTTATTTAATGGGCTATTCAGTATTTGGGCTACTAACATATTAAAAATCAGCCCAACACAAGCCAAATTCTCCTTGGAGGCCCAAAAAAAAAAAAACTCAAATAAATCTTGTACAGTAGAATCGTATAGAATCGGAAGAAAATCGGGGTTCTAAAGATTCTAAGATTCAAATCGGGATTCTATTAAGATTCTACCACCTTTAAGATTTAGTTAAGATTTGAATCGTTTTCATAATGTTGAATTGTAAAATCGTAAGATTTTAAGATTCAAATCGGGATTTTAATAACAGAAGTCTAATCTCATAGCCTAGTTGGGTCATCTTATGACTTGTGCTTCTTTCCATTAGGAGATTTACCTTTATCTATGGATTTAAGCCAATCTTAAAACTTTATCATTTCACCTTATGGTCTAGCGTACCCTTTCCTTATGGTATGTGTAGTTTGCTCGACTTTCTTGACCACTCTTTTGGTTTTGCCTGCCATTTTTCTAGGGTCTTTATAGTCTGTTTGGTTTTCTTAACCTCTTTTCTTATAGTATAGCCTACCATTTTCTTTAGGGTGTTTGTAGTTCACCCAGGTTTCTTGACCACTTTTAAGACATGGTCTACTCAAACAATCTCCTAATTGTGGTCATTCTTATAACTTGGTTTTCTTAGTTGAATTCCTAGTTGCGTTCATTCTTATGACCTAACCTGATCAACCAATCTCTCGGCTATGGACATTCTTATGACCTGGTTTGCTCGGCCAATCTCTTGCTTGTGGTCATTCTTATGGTCTGGTTTGCTTAGTCAATCTCCTAGTAATAGTCTTCTTATGACCTAGTATGCTCGACCTCATCATTATGACTCCCCACTGGCTCATGTTCCTCCTCATTAGATTGCTTGGAAGGGGACCTTGAGGAGGAAGGAGCCTTTATGTTAGGATTTTGTTCGTCTAAACCATTTTTTTATTTTTTTGCACACTCTACCTTTCACTTGTTGTTTGAGTGTAGCCATTCTTGAGAGGTCATTCAAAGCATTTTAACTACTTTTCCCAGTTGTAGTGTTTTTGCAAACGTTCATTGAACGAGTCTAAATCATACAACCTTTTGTCATCAATGGAAGTTCATGTTCTCACATATGGTGCCAACTATTGATGCATTTGGTTGCACACACAACTCGTCAATGGATCTTGCAAAAACAATGAGTGAATATAGAGCATGGTGTCAGCCACCAACACTAACAAGCTTAAGATAGAGATTAAGTTTTGAATAAATTACACTGACACCCCTTTATTTTAGGAAAACTAAACTCGTTATACCCTATTTAGGGGAAATGACACTTCGCTCTCTTATTTGCAAAATAATTAACACTCTGCCTTCTTTTTCCTCATTTTTAAAGGAATATTTCCCACTTAAACTTAAAATAAGTGGAAAATAATTTTTCTTTTTAACTCTGGTTAGTTAGGCATTGGTTAAAAAAATAAATAAATAATAAACAAAAAAGAAAAAGAAAAAGGGGGTTGACTGTTAATTATTTTGCAAATTTGGGACCAGAGTATCATTTCTCCAAAATAGGGTGTAGCGAGTCTAGTTTCCCCAAAAGAATTTACCCTAAAGTTTTCTTAAGCCAGAGTAATATTTCCTTTTTAGGAGATCTCTTTCGCCTCCCTTAATCCTTGATGTTCCTTTTTGTCGTGGTAAATGAGAAGTATCTGTCTTTGTTGGATTGTTACTTGCCAAGCCGAACTATGAAATTATATTCACATTTGAAATTTTAAGCTAAAAACTATGAAATTTATCTTTTTTACATGATTTCCTATGAAGATTGCATGCTAGTTAGTGAAAATTTGTTCCAAAATAATTAAGTAGATTAGGAATTGGAACATATCAAGGCTGCCATGAGGATGTATGTTGTGGACTGTAGGAGACTGTTAGTTGGTCGTTGCTCTAGCAGCAACAAGGTAGTTGCCTAGTTGGTTGAATTTAATACAAGCTTTCCATTTATTTTATATATATTTTAATACATATGTCTTCCCCAGCATGTGAACCTTTCCTAATTCTGAGTCAGATTCTTTTGAACAACGTAAAGTATGAAATGGATCGTGGGCGCATGCTTTGAGATTTAATCCAATAAAAGGTCTTCAACAAGTTCAGCACCAAATTTCAGAACACATACTACCAATGCTTGGTGATTGATGCCTCGGCTTTTTCATCTTGCTGACACAAATCACCGACCAACAACAGAGAGCCACAAAGAATTGAAAAAATATAATTAAAAAACAGAAAGTTAGAGACATCCTAAAGATCTGCCACTGCCTTTACATTCAATGTGTTCGTGGCATTTGTTAAAAAAGCATTTACTTAAAGGGGTAAAAAATTCCTTATCATCTTTCGAGATCCAAGGATATGAAATTGGTCAATGGGATGCTTAAGTGGTGAAGAGGAAATCTTTAAAGAAATTTTAAGTGATGTTAGATGCATGATGATGATGCACAAGAAGAAAATCAAGAGTTGGATCCAATGAAAGCTGTGTCTTGCATCTGAAGATTGGATTTCTCCTGTTTCTGATTGAACTTTTTTTTTTTTGTTTTGTAGAATTAAAAAGGGAAAATAGTAAATGTTCAATTATAAACTATAATGTAATTTCCCAAATGAATAAAAAATGTTCTTACTAATAATTCACCATTTATGTACGCTCTACACAATAATTCAAGATGTCTCCATAAGTTGGGAGCAGCTTGGGTCCAGTGCACAGGAGCACTGGACCCATTAAGATCATTACACTGTACAAAAACTGGATAGTGTCAAAATCTCAACGGGTCCACTGACCTGTACACTAAACCCAATCCTTTCTCCCATAAGTTCATATGCACTTGGGATATTTGTTAACAAAATTCTTAACTAATGTCTTTAAGACACTTGATGACAAAATCATTTTTTTTTAATTTATTAATTTATTTTTTATTAGGAGGATGTGACCTCTAAAAACATCTTTGGATGAACTTACCCAATTGTACTACAACGTTGTAGGTCACCACCTCAACTTGTTAATGTATATGATCATATTGTTTTTAAATTGTCTAACTTCAAAATTAAATTTGATTGCCTCTTGTCCTTTTGTTTGTTTGTTTATTTCAAAATGTCACTACCTTTTGTTTGTTTGCCTGTCAAAAAGAGTCACTGCCACCAATGAAAGTATTGTCTGGTTACATCGTAACTGCTCAAATATTAATTCTTTCTAAACAACGGCTGGTCGCCACCTACATTGGCAAACCAGCAACTCCCACTGATTACAAATTTTGGATGGAACATAAACTCCTAATCTTTTCAAATCTCAAGCTGTTGTAAAATGATGTCCTTAATTTATGAATAACTTGTCCTCTCTTGTGCTATTCAGTCATTCAAATCTCGAAGTTGTCATAAAAAAATTATCCTTTATTTATGGATAACATATCCCTTCTTTTGCTATCCATTTTCGGATGCTGGACCGTTAGATTCGAACCTTAAATCCCTACATTAAAAACATCAACAAAAAATATAATTTCACTTAAAGGTTATTTGCTGGACCATACTCTTATCCTATGACTATTATTACTTACATTAGTAGTTTTTGGATTCCTTCAACGTCATATTCAAATAGCCTGAAAAGTTGGATCATCTTAGCACATTGCACATGGGACTAGTTCTTGCATTTTCCTTTGAATAAAAACAAAAATTAGTGAAAAAAGGACAAAAAATAAAGAAAGAGAGTGAAATTAATAGAACTACAAATTTATATTACATGAGTTACAACATGTTCCAAGGCCCTATCTCTAAAAACCACGTATGCCCATAATAAAAAGGGCATCGTTTTACCCTGTTCTCACTTCTCTCTACTCTGTTTTCAACCAAAATGAGAAAATTGATCACAGAAAGTGAAGAACAAGATGACATAGACAACATTCTACATAATCTAATTAGCTACCAACACTGATCAGTCTCCCAATTCCTCCTAGTATATCCCGAAAAACCCGACATCGCTGCCGCGGCTGCCGCTCCGGCCGATGATGTCATAGTGGAAGCAGAACCATAATAAGGCCCCCTTCGATGGCTATAGATTTCTCTATCATAATTAGCACGCTTGTCGGGGTCAGACAACGTTGAATACGCTGTATGGATTTTCATGAACTCATTGGCCGATGTTTCTTTCTGGTTCATAGCCACCACATCAGGGTGACACATTCTTGCTAGCTTCCTATACGCAGCTTTGATCTCGTGGCAACTAGCGCTCATTGGAATCCCAAGTACCTCGTACAATGATGAAGTTGAAGCCATTTGATTGTGAAATCTCTTTGTCCCTGTTGTGTTACAAGCAGCAGTGGTTTTGTGTGAACGAAATTTAAGACTAGGTGGTGGTTTTGTGCAAGGTTGTTTGGTTTTGGTACTTTGAAAGGCTTTTGAGGGTGCGTGTTGAAATGGGTATTGGATAAATGAGCTTGGAGATGAGGCAAACATGGAAAAGGCTGGCTAGGTTGTGAGTTTGAAGTGTGTGTGAATGGGGCTGTTAATGGGTTTATATAGAAAGAAACAAACCTCGTAAATTCAGAATTTTAGATACAACTTGATAAGGTTTGCTACGTTCATCGGTGGAAAATAAATGTTATTCGAGTGATGGACCCCGGTACAATAATTATTGCGGTAAAAGTGGTAAAAGTTGGATTCAAAGTTGTAGGAAAAATAATTCACTCCATTTGAAATGAAATTGAGTGCGTCTATTTTACGGTCCACATTAAATATTATAAAGTTAACAATGTACAAATTGTTACGTTACGTCATGAATGACATGACAATCTGATTTAGGAAATGAAATCTGAATCATGAAATAAACAAATAAAGAGATTTTTAAATAAAGATGATCTTATTCCAAGTTGTGGTAATTGTGACGTTGAAAAGAAAAATAAAGGAAGGATAAATATTGTTGGACATCATTTATGGTCTTATAGGTGTGGATATCACCTATAGATGTGGACATATATTTATCAATTGTGAATTCAATACTCATAAATTATGGATATCAATATTTATAAATATCTATTATTTATTGATATATATCATATTTCATAAATTATGGATATTAACATTTATAAATATCTATTATTTATTGATATATATCATATTTTAAATAGTGGGTAATAATGATTTGAATCGATAATATGCGCGTATCACTCCCCAAATATTGGGTTAAATTGTGCGCGTATCACTCCCCAAATATTGGGTTAATTTGTGGGGTTAAGTCCTTGGATCTTTTAGTTATGGTGGACGATGATTTTCAAAGGCTTATCCATTGCATGAGCTGGGAAAAAAATAGAAGGGGCTTATCCATTGGATGCTGTACCATGCTGAGTCAGATAACTGTTAATGTGGATAGGCATATAGCCCTTCTGTCATAGGTCCCACTTTGCTTTTTTCCATTCCATAAATACAGGAGTATATTCTATGTAATATCTTTTTGGTATTGTATAGGTGTAATTTCATTTTTTAGTCTTTAACTTTTTTTTTTCACTTTTTTATTATTTTATCTTTTTACCCTTTTGACATTTTGCCTCTTTTTTTTTTTATTCAAAAACTGAGATTAGAAGTTAACTCTTTAACTTCTAATCTCAGCCCTTTAAATGGAATTGTACCCAATAATATTTTAGGTATTTCATGGAATCAAAATCCGTTTTTTCTTTTCCTTTTACAACTTTTTAATGTTTAAGATTAGGAAATATTCGGTCCAAGAATTTTTTCCAAAGTGATGCATGTTCAATTTTCTACGAGAAAATTTGACGGGTTTGAGTTATCTAGAAACTGATCCTTCTAGCTAGTTCTATGGCCGTTTGGTGAGAATTTTCACTGGAAAGAACAGGAACCAGCCAATACAGTTCTTTTAATTTGATTTTTTCTTATGAATTTGTTGGCTGAAATTTTGTTTTTATCTATTTGGTGGGGACAAATAGGAGGAAAATGAATGTTTATTGTTTAAGCAAAATTTAATTCAAAAGACAGATATTTAATAGAAGAAAGTAGAATACTCATTTTGAAAGATCAACATTGGTAACCATAGTCCACTACTCCACTTGTTTAATAATGAATAACAAAGT
Source organism: Fagus sylvatica (assembly GCA_907173295.1). Lineage (NCBI taxonomy): Eukaryota > Viridiplantae > Streptophyta > Magnoliopsida > Fagales > Fagaceae > Fagus > Fagus sylvatica. Next base: position 10,059,877 of record OU015763.1, read on the forward strand.
AGGACAAAATGGGTGGCTCTCTTTCCTTAAAATATATATTTTTTTTTTGCGTTTGTTTATTCTAAACACGTAACCGATTCTAACTAGTCTTTTTAGAAATTCATAACTGATTTTAAAAAATTTGGGACTAAAATTTGATTGTTATAGTTTTATATTTAGCCATACATTACATTACGGAGGAAACAACAAATTTAAATAATTTTTATTTCTTCAAAGAGAGGAGTGTATCGAATTGTGGAATTGGTTGTCTAACTCTAGTTTATTGGCTCCTCGTTTTAGCTAATTAGAACTACTTGGCTTGGATGCCATGGATTCTTTTTTTTTTTGGAAGCACTGGTCATAGACATGTATCATAAGTATGCTTTACAAAATGATATTTGGTTTAATAATTATGGTCTACTTAACATGTCATCATGTTAGCTAAGTCTCATAAAAAGAATCATTGGTAGTTAGTTTTTTATTTTTTGCTAAACGAATCCTTGGTAGTTAGTGTTGAGTCTGTTGCCTACCGTTTTATTTTTTTATTTTTTCTAATTCATTGTTTTAATAAGCGATTTTTGTAATTCATTTTGATAGTTTTCAATAGACAAATAATATAATGCTTAGTTGCCATTGTGTCTACATAAGATAATCAAACAGATATAGCTTTATTTTTTATAGAATTCTTTCAACTCTTATTCTCATGTTGCGCTAAAATGGGCCAAATTTGTCAAAATATACTTTCTTTTTTTTAGTTTTTCGGCTAAACATATCCTTTTTAATGTTAATTTGAAAAATAGGCTGATTAAAGATTGTCTTTAGGAGAGACAACTTTCAACAAAATTTTTAGACAAAAGTCGTTTTTACAAAAGACAACTAAGAAAAATTATAAACGAAAAAGACAATAAAAATCGTCTTTCACAAAGACGATTTGCAATGCAATCAGTCCATTTTTCAAATTAATATCAAAAGAGGTATGTTTGACCGAAAAATATAGAAAAATACATTTTTTTTGGGAAAATTGGCCCGCTAAAATGACCAGCAGTATATGATATAAATTGTCTTCTAGTGTTTGTTAAATCTAATCTTTATTATTTATTGAAAAAGAATCAGCAACGAAACTTTAATTGCATAATTTGGAGTTCTCTTTACATCATTCAGGTGCAAGTCCTGATCATTGCGCGTAGTTTATAATCTTCACTCTAAATATTCTTATGGGAGTCCAGCATACTTATCATTGTTTCTCAAAGAAAAAAAGAAAAAAACAGCTCAGCATACGTTTCCAATTTGTTCTTCTCTTGTTTTCGTACCATCCTTCTCTTCTAAAAGAAACATCTTAATCATTTTTTTTTGATTAAGTGAGAAACATCTTAATCATATTGCTTATAGTCTGGAAACTTTAAATGAAGAAATATCAAAAAGTGCGATAATACTCTGGAGAGTGGGAGCTCTTTTTCTACGGAGAATTTGGACCTTTTATTCCAGATTTGGGCCCTTAAAAGAAAGGGGAACGACCCCTAATCCCTCCAAAACCGTATAAAACTTTTCTAACTTCTTTTTTTGCTAAAAGTCAAAACTTCATTAAGAATCAGGAAAAAATATAGAATCTCTCAACCAAGCCTCAAACACAAAGGGAGTGAGAGAATTCTTATTACAACAAAAGGTGCGGTTTTGAAAAACAGCAATCTTGGTCATTTCATACAAAACTTTTCTAACTATTAATTCCTTAAACACCAAAATACATAATTGAAATATCAAAAAAAAAAAAAAACCTTGGGGAAGAACGTTAAGGACATTGAAGCAATTTCAAAGGCTTGGGCTCTATAGCCTCTATTGTTTACGAAGAAGAATGGGAGGGTTCAAGATGTGATTTTAGAAGGAAATTCAATGACGATGATCTGAGCTTTAAAATCAGCCGTCTAAAGGAGACTGGCTAGGCATGCTAAATATGTGGAAAATTAACCATAAAAAAAATATATATTGTGGAAAATTATTTGTGGTTGGATAGAAAAATGATCTAGATTATTTGGAACAACAAGTCATTGCTGATGTAACTCAAGACAATGAATAAAAGCTCTATCCTATCCTATCCAAAAAATAAAAAAATCAAATGAACTTAAATTACTCAATGAAAGGATGATGGATGCTTTGGTTGAAATTGAGCACTCTTTCTCTTGGTCTTGTTTGGTAAACTTGACTATCCACATGAAGGCTTGCAACAATGGAAAGGTCATTTAACTCATTTGGAGAAAAAGTCGTTTAACTTATTACGTGACGACTCAAATGATTGTTTATGTGTATGTTTAGTCATATGACATATTTAATTAATCATGTAACATTTTTTTTTTCTTTCTAAAATTCGATAGTTGGGAATAGTGGATTTGAACTCTTGATGTTTTTGTTGGAAAAACTAGGAGGTGTCAACCAGTTGAGCTACAATACTCTTGGCTTATGTGACTTTGTTTAAATAATACACGTGAATGATTTTATAAATCGCCATGTAATTGATTGGATGAGATTTTTCCAAACCGATTTAGAGATAAATTCTATCCATAAACTTAACCAAATGCACATACATCTATCCGTCCCGACAACTCCAATCTATGTATTAAGCATAAGCTTTACTACAGCCAAGTAGGCATTGGATGTGGAGCAATGCATTAATGTATGTATGTGACTTTCTTTTTCAAACGATAGGATTTCATTCATGATAATAGAAATGAATCATACTTTTGGGATTGATATCCCATGTAATTGGTATTGCATGCAATACCAATTGAGTGGTTGAGATTGAAAGTTAACTTCTTAACTTTCAATCTCAACCACTTAAAAAAAATTATTAAAAAATTCAAAAAGCAAAAAGTGAAAAAGTTTTGAAAATGTGAGAGGAAAAAAAAAAATTGCACCCATGCAATACATTTACTTTTGCATCCTCGAGGATATAACCAATCACGAGGATCTTCAATCCATAATTCCATATAGGAAAATCTTCACATTTCAGCCCAAAAAACAACTAATTAATGAGCTGATTCATCCCTGAATCCAATCATCAACAGAACAATTGGAGGAGAAAAAGTGAGATGGTGCACCCTTCATAGTGGAGGCTACTCGAGGAATCGAAAAGTTTGAAGTGGAATGTGAAATGTGATTGGTGATGGATGGTGGTTATGAAATCAGCTCTGCATAAGATGATGAACACATGTGATAACTTCAACTTTTTTTGGCGCACAAATTGAAATTCCAGCTCTTTCATTTCCTTCTTCCATGTATTTGTGTCAGAGTATAGGCTGTGTAGCAATTGGATTCATGTCTGCCTTTCTCCTGCCATTGACAACATAAATTATCTGACTTAAAAACGTTTAGAAATTGGGCTTAATGAACAATACATCATGTAATTTTTATGAATATTGAATTGTCATAAATTTTTAGATATTTTGTAAATTAACGAATAATGGGTGATATCAACCTTAAAATTTTATATTTTATTCAACACGTTAAATTAAATTATATTAGTACGTGAGAGTGAGACTTGCAGACACCTTTGGGCGATGGTTTTTCAATCTTATCTCTCATTTGAAGAAAGATCGGCACTTTAGATTATATACGCAATAATGATAGAGTTATTTTTTCAGGACAAGGCCAGATTTTGACTTTACAACTGCTTGGGTCACCTTAATAGATCTCATTGCCAATAAATATTTAGGGAGTTGTTACTAAAACGGTCTGTTAAGGCGACCATATTGCTTTGTTATTATGTGGATTGTGAAATATTATTTGAAGGTTTTTGTAAAAATCAAACAATTAGAGAAAAAAAATGTGGTTTTAAAAGTTTTTGACAAATTCATTACATTTTTCTCCCTCTTATTACTCCATGGAATCATGGATCATTACTTTCAATTTCTAATTGTAAACCTTGAAATTTGGAGGGGAAAAAAACCTTAAGGCCCAGGCCCATTGGGCCCTTGAACCAGCCTTAGGGTCCAAGGTTCAACCCATGTGAGTCTAGCCTAGGACTACATCCACATGTTGATCTCACTTAGTTCCACAAAGTAGCCCCTTTCGTGCACTAACTGGTATTTGACTATCTGAGTAAGGTCCTTTTGGACAAGGAGCACATGACCAAGGATGGCTGAACACCCACAAAGATAAGGCCCTAGACATCGGTTGAGGATGCATGGAGCTTAGTAATCGAGCATCCCTCGTCTTAAAATGAGCGCCTAAGAAAGGTCATTTATCTCATCATGAATCAACCATTTTTTGCATTACATGCAATAAAATAAGTTATCACTATAAACCAGGGGCGGAGCCAGCGAAAATGTTTAGGGTGGGCTAATTGCAAAAAAAAAATTCTTGATTGGGCTAAATTGCTTAATTTAGGGGGGGAAAAAATTCTAAAAAAAAATATAGGTAAAAAAAAAAAAAAAAACTTGGTTGGGTTGCCATAACACAGCTTCGCCACTGCTGTAAACTTCAAGTGTTGAAGAAAGTATCCTAGGAGCATGTGCCCTTAGCCAACTTGAGGGGATGGTGCACCATTATCTCCCACTTTATAAGAGCATTCGTAGCCCGCAATGCAAAATCCAAATTTGGTTAGAATAGATGATACTGTTCATAAAATTTCACAAAAAAACACTCTCAACCGGTGCTCTAAAATAGCATTTTGTTTTACATAATGCTATAGTAGCATCTATTTTTACACGTTACTGTACAAACTTGTAAACTTATTTCTCATTTTTTTATTCACTCTTTCTCTCTCCTTTTCTCTGACCTGCCTCTCTCTTTCCTTCTTTCTCTCTCTCTCTCTCTCACACAGTGCTTTGCTTTTCCTCACTCATCTCTTAGACTCTTTTTTTCTTTCTTCTCTCATTTTTTTTTGCTTTTTGTTTGAGAAGGAGTTGCCGGCGTGGGTTTGTGGTGGCTTGCCAGCACGGGTTTCGATTTTGCAACGAGTCTAATGGATGGGTTTCGATTTTATGGGTTTGTGGTTATGGGTTTGCCGGCGTGGGTTTATGGTGGCTTGGGTTTGTGGGTATGGGTTTGCCGGCATGGGTTTGTGGTGGTTGTGGGTTGAGGTGGGTGGGATTTGGTGGCCATGGGTTTCGGGGTTCGGCGATGAAGGTTTTCCGGCTTTGGGCATGGGATGTGCGATGGATTTGGGTTGCTGGTGATGAAGGAGTTCCGGCGTGTGTGACGTGGGTGTGCTGGGTTGCGTGAAAAAATATTATAAAAAATAAATATTTTATAATATTTTAATAAAACGTATTGTAAAATAGATAATGGGATGTTGGGTGTTTTGTAAAAGTTGGTATGTAAAATAGAAAAGTAGCATTTTGAAGATGTAAAATAGAGAATGGATGTAAAATGGGTTGGGAATGCTCTAAGAAAACTGGCCTCCAACTCCCACTCACAAACCTTATAAATACCCCCTTAATTCATTAACAAAGATATGCACTTTAGAATCCTATTACTCTACAATTTTCCTTTGAGTTATTCTTTCACTTACTTAATCTTTAAAGTGTCTTTGATGAAACAAATATTGCCTTTCATGTTTTCTGGTGGACAACTTGCTAGTCACTCTGTCAATTAAAATGAAGTTTGCAAATTGCAATACAACCACATTGCCTTCACACTGCTTTTCTTGATAGTCATTTTTGGTCCTTACATTGTTAGAAAATTTTAGAATAAATTACATAATTTCCCTATATTTTGAAGATGATTTTTAAATTAGATCTTAAGTTAAAAAAAAAAAAAAAAAAAAAAAAAAAAAAAACAAATCTAAAACTATAATCTTTTAAAACATTTTAATTTGTCATTGTAGTAAATTTATTAACAAAAAGTAACAGAAATTCACATAAATTATAATTAAAATCCTCATAGACCAAAAAAAAAAAAAAAACTTACAAATGACTTCAAAAATGTTTATAAATAAATAAGATGTGAGAATTTTGGCACTAAAATACCACATGGTCTTCATGTAAGTATGCAGCGGGTAGAAAAAACCAAATAGAAATAATTTTAAAAATTCAAGGTTTTTATTAAAAACATTTGCAATATAGTTTAACACTTCAACAGTTTAACCCCCAAACCCAAATTATAGGATAATTTTGTAAACATTTATAGGGTCGATTATGTGGCGTTAATAAGTTGCTTGTTATGTTAAAACCCAGAGAAAAGCCTGTCCACCACTAAAAGCAAAAAAGTTTTGAGCAAAATGCCGAGCAAGAAGAAGAGGAGAAGGGAGTCGGAGCGACCCACGATCCATCCGAGAAACAAGTACTCCGAAACCCGACCCGACTTCGCTCTATTAGCCTCTCTTTACCCTTCCTTCAACGCCTTCGTCTTCTACTCCCACGACGCTGGTCGCCCCAGAATTGACTGGACCGACTTCAACGCCACACGTGAGCTCACACGTGTCCTCCTCCTCCATGACCATAACCTCCATTGGTATTTCACTCTTCTCACTACTCCCTTCTACTTTTTATGCTTTTGGGTGCTCAAATTTATTGGAAAGTTTCTCTTTTTCTTTGAGAGAATTGGGTTTGTCTTTCTGGGTCTTTTTTTGCTTTGGTCGTGTTTTTATGTAAGTATTTATTATTAGTATAGTTATAGTTATTTACTTTATATGCTTTTGGGTGCTCATATTTCTTAGAAAGTTTCTATTTTCTTTGAGAGAATTGGGTTTGTGTTTGCTTTGGTTGTTTTCATTTTAAGATGTTAGTTTATGCACATGTTTTATATGGCTTAATATCTGTCCTCTATGTTTTACAATGTAATTACTTTAGTCATTACCTCTTATTATGCCATGACAATGTAATTTCTTTAGTCATTACCTCTTATTATGCCATGACAATGTAATTTCTTTAGTCATTACCTCTTATTATGTCATGAATCAAGCACATCAATTATCCTTGATTCAAGCATTATCAATGACCCTGTAGATCAACCATTGTGTATATATATCATGTATTGGGTTCAATGTAGCTAGTAGCCACTAAGGCCTTTCCGTTGTGGTCGTAGGCAAGCAGGACGAACCACATAAACCCGTGCTTCCACTCTCTCATTTTCTCTCTCTAAATCTTTTATTTTAATATGGTATCAGAGATACTTTTCTATGGCCTTCAATAGGACTCAAGTAGCCCACCGCCTACCATTGCTCAACTCAATCACTACTAACCATCGTTTGGGCTAGCACTGCTGACTGCTGACCAACGTTTGGACCAGTCATCGCCAGCTATTGTCCCGACATCTTTCATAATTACTTCTCTCCAAGCAAGGCACTTTCCTACTCTGTTTTTCACCTAAATTCCGATTTTGGGGTCTGTTTTTCCCATTTACTAATTCTTTTTGTGTTCAATCTATGCAAAACCCGCCAACTCGCTCACGTGCTTCTTTTTTTTGATAGGTAAATAGAATTTTATTAAAGTAAATCAAAAACTCCAACTAATTGCATTAAGTATGCACTCAGAGGAGGGAATATTTACACAGGAGCTAGAGTAGGATTGTAAGTAAATTCTAAAGAGATAACAAAATCAGCAAGAGAGCTTGTAGAAGTATAACCTCAGGCCCTAGCCCAATCAAACAAACTTCCATAAAATAGTTCAATGAGTTTAGTCTTCAATTGCTCCTTATCTTCAAAAGTGCTACTATTACTCTCCCGCCAAATAATCCACATTAAACTCAACTGCACCAAATTCCACACCTCAGAAATTTTTTTTCCAAACCAGTTGCGCCAACCAAAAAGAAGATCCACAATCTTTTCAGGCATCACCCAAAGAACCCCAAAAGACCGCAAAACAGAGCTCCATGAATCTGAAGCAATAGCACAATGAATCAAGAGATGATCCCCTGTCTCCCAAGCACTACAACACATACAACACCTCCCAGCCATGGTATAAACTCACCACGACCTTGTCCTCCGTCGATATTCCCCAGTTCACCAGTGTAGCTGTTCTCCAGCCATAGTAGCCACTCTTTGTCCACTGGTGCAGCCGTTTTCGATCATCGGTTGTTGTTGGTTGCTGCCATCGCCAACATTTTTACGATTCATTGCATATTGTGCTTAGTCCATTCTACATCTAATCTGGTCATTCATGGTCATGGTTTCTTTCATGAGATTACAATTCCAAACTCAAGATTCCACCTTGAGTTTGAGGGGGATGCTAGTATATGCACATGTTTCATATAACTTAAGTCTGCCATCTATGTTTTACTATGTATGTACCTTAGTCATGGTCCTTTAAGCCCTTATTATGCTATGAATCAAGTTATTTCAATTATCCTTGATTCAAGCATAATCAATGGCCGTTATATATACATACACGACAATTCAAAACAGTAAAAATGTAGCTACTAAGGCTTTCCATTGTGTACATAGGTCATCAGGCCGGTCGCATAAACCCTTGCTTCAGCTCTCTCATTCTCTCTCTAAACCTCTTATTTTCTTCCTTTTATGTTAACATAAGAATTGGGGTGAATGCCCCTGGATTACCCAGCAATTGGTTCTGGCAGGTGGGATCAGCTGTCCATAGGAGTTTGGATAGCAATGAGGATTGTTGTACAATAAGCTCTTCAACGTGCAATTCTCTGAGTGAAATTATCCTATGTTATAAAAAAAATTTAACATAAGAATTGGATTTTTTATTTTAGTTTTTACTTATATGCTTTTGGGGTGCTCAAATTTATTGGAAATTTTGTCTTTTCTTTAAGAGAACTGTGCTTGTGTTTCTGGGTGTTTTTGCTTTGATCGTGTTTTTATGTACGAATTGGAAAATTTTTGTTTATTGTGAGGTTACCCAGTTTCTTCATTTCGCTTATTCTTTCTTCGTTATTTTTGGATGAATGAGAAAACTTATCATTGCACAACCAATTTAGTATTTACAACATTTTTACAAAACCAGCGGCAAACAGAGCAACTACTCTACTAAGAAGAATCAAAAATAGATCTAGGAATCCTCCATGAGCAACAAAGAGCCCTATTCAAAAGAGTGTGCATTTAGTTATGTTTTTGCTCCTTCATATGCTACATATGAAGCAGTGGTGCTTATGAATTTTAGTGAGAATATCAAATGCACCCTTGGTTAATGTGAATGTTAAGGACCATGTTATGTAATTGACCAAAAGATAAAGTCTTGCCTTTGTGATAACATGTTATGTAGGTGACCTTAAGGGTGTGTTTGTTTGGGGGGAAAACACGAGATGCACAAAAACTGCTCCTCACTGTTTTTTTACACCCACTTTTACTTCCTCTCTCCTTTTTCATTCCACCCCCTTTTCCTTCTCCCCAACCAAACAGAACCAGCATTTTAGTAAAAATTCTAAATTTAGGTTCAAAGTAAACAGATTTTTCTTTTTTCTTTTTTGTTTCTGTAGGATGCTAACTTACATTGAAAGGCAATGTTTTTTTCTATGCAATTACATGAAGTGGTGAAAGTTTCTTGGAAGTATGCAATCCATTGTCTTCAGCAAATTCCATCATCACGCACTGCCTTTTTCTTTTCTTTTTGAAAAAATTCTTAGCCACCTCATTTTCTGATACTGCAGTGAGCAAGCCCTTCATTAATCGGATTTTTCATGAAGGCTATTCAATGTTTGGTAGAATTTTTCATGTGATTAATTTTATGTAAATTCAATTTGCTAGGTGGATTCCTGATGGCCAGCTCTGCCCTACGGTGCCCAACAGATCCAATTATATCCATTGGATTGAAGATCTTCTTGCATCAGACATCATTCCAAAGACTAATACCAGTGGAGATAATGTGAGGGGGTTTGATATAGGAACTGGAGCCAATTGCATTTACCCACTTCTTGGTGCATCTCTTCTTGGGTGGAGTTTTGTTGGGTCAGGTAGCATTTCAGTTTTGTAGTTGCTGTTAACCAATTCTGGTATGACAATTTGATTATTTCCCACACAGAATCTAGTAGTAGTTTAATTTTGCTGATCTCGGTTGCAGATGTCACTGGCATTGCACTAGAGTGGGCTGAGAAAAATGTTCAAAATAATCCACATATTTCACAACTTATTGAAATTAGAAAGGTTGAAAGTTGTGAAGATGGTCCTTCAACAGAAGAGTCACATGATGGTGAGTCAGTCTCTTGTGAAAGCAAAACAGAGTTGAGCGGGAGTACAGTTAGGGAGGAGGTGGATCCTCTGCCTTCAGCTTCATTTGATCCGCATTCTGATGCAAACAAGAGCTATTATGGGCAACCTGTACTTCTTGGTGTGGTCAGGGACGGTGAGAAGTTTGACTTCTGCATGTGTAATCCTCCATTTTTTGAAACCATGGAGGAAGCGGGACTGAACCCAAAAACTTCTTGTGGTGGGACTCCTGAGGAAATGATTTGTCCAGGTGGAGAAAAGGCTTTCATTAATTGTATTATTGAAGATAGTGCTGTTTTGAAGCAGTCTTTTCGGTATTATCTTTGACTATTAAACTGTTTCTATTAATCAGCCCTGTGTCAATGTACACTTTTGAAAATTTAGTTTTCTTGTAGGTGGTACACTTCAATGGTTGGGAGAAAATCAAACCTCAAATCCCTAATATCAAAGCTTCGGGAGGTTGGAGTCACCATAGTAAAGACTACTGAATTTGTCCAAGGCCAAACATGTAGATGGGGGCTAGCTTGGTCTTTTGTCCCCCCTGCAAGGAAGATAGTATCACCTCACGTGGCTGAGAAGAATGTCATGTCTTTCATGCTTGAGGTCTGGATATCTATTCTTCATTTTGTCTAAACAATGTCCTTATTTTCCCAATGTTAAGAAATTTATCTGGCTGGATTTAGTAAAATTTCTGTGTGTGAATTACGGATTGCGTGGCCAATTTACTTGGATTGGATGGCATTCCTTGCTTTTTCTACATTTGATGTTGATGATCTGGCCTGCTCAAAATCAGACCCCCTGCTCCCTCTCTTATTCTCTTGGGTACAAATAGCTAAGAACTTACTGCATCTGGGAGAAGAAGCTTCTACAGCATCATTGAGTATAACCGGAGGAAGATCTTTAGGAGTTTTATTGAGCACCATATAGTTTTACTCAGCCATTGCTCCCATACCAAAAGTGACAATGTCCTAGCATTCCTACTCTATGTTTATGCCTAAGAATGTTGTTCCAAAATCTGATATTTTCTGTTTCGTTAATTGGACTCCTCCGACATTCAGAGCAAATATAGTTTTGCTCAGCCGTTGCTCCCATACCAAAACTGACAATGTCCTAGCATTCCTACTCTGTTTATGCCTAAGAATGTTGTCCCAAAATCTGATATTTTCTGTTTCGTTAATTGGACTCCTCCGACATTCAGAACAAATTATCTTCTTTCTCAATTAGTATAAAGATAGAGATCATCTATTCCCTTCATGGGTAAATTGAAAAGAAAGATGCCTGTACCTTAGCTGCATTTATGCTCAGCCTAGCAATGGGCTCAAAACAGTTTTAAGGCTTCAAGCCAAGTTATGCATTGGCAGACTTGTATTATATCTACTATGTATGCATACATTTTTATCTTTGCATATGTGGTTTTAGATGCATTAGTTTATATCCATATGCTCAATTCATATTTTACCTTGTTCTCCCTTATGTTACATTTTGTGCTGTGTTCTTTTCAACTCTTAGGGTCTTCAACGCCAATTCAGTGCCTTTCATGTATTGCAATCAGTGGAATCCTTGTTCTGTAGTAGTGGGGCATCCTGTAAATTGAATACCTCCTCATTTATGGCTGACGTAAGTTTTATCACAGTTGATTTATCATTGGGTCTGATATAATTTGTATATTATATCACTGTGTGCTTACATGCAGCACAATCTCATTTTAATAGATCACTGCATCAAATGATCATTGTGATGCAATTTTGAAGAATGAGTTTCAACCTCTTGATGAAGCTAGCGGTTGTCAACCTGTACAAGAGACATCGAATAACTTATGTTTTCGCATTTCGGTATGCTTACCTCCTTTCTTGGCTTGATTAATGAGTTTGATAGTGGGAACTTGGAACTTATATCAAAATTGTACTACTTTACTCATAACAGATTTTTCAGCAAATCCCAGGGACACTACTGGTGAAAGGATCATTACAGCATAGAGATAACCCAATATCAGGTTCTTTCCCCTCCAACTTTAATATGTATTAAATTTATATTTTTATCTTAAAATGAAGCTCTTATTGTTGCATTCTAATCCTTTTTTACAGTTTTCCAATTTAAAAAGAAAAAACGAAATCTGGAAATATATTTTTCCAACTTAGCTATTCACAGCAAATCCTTGTTTTATCAATGTCTCTATGTATGTAAATCTTTTCTGTCCATTATGCTCTATTTAGGACCGTTTCTTCTTTTGCTTCCTGGCTTTGGACCAATTAGCATCTCCTTCTCCCCATAAACAAGGGGCAGAGAGTGAGGTAATGGGTTCAATCCCATATGGTTGTGACTTGTATATATCTATCAAAAGAAAAGGCAGGTATTGTTCTTTCTCAGACATCAGCAACTTCAAACCCTTTTTCCTTATGACATGCTACCACATCTCCTGGAAGACCAATAGCTGCATCTTACTTATTCTTTTTTCTTTTTCTTTTTTTTGTTAATGTCTCCTGGCTATGAGTCTTTTTTTTTTTTTTTTCTGATAAATAACATAATTTTATTCAACAAGATGGAATGAGTGTTCTTCACTGTTGTTTCATTCTACTTCAGTCTATAGTTTGTGACTTGTCTTCATTGTAAAAATTAATTATTTCTAGATCATCCCTATTACACTTTAATTTCATCATCCTAAATGTGTTTACTTTAATATTGCTGATCAAATTTTACAAGTAAAAGGGGGATTTTATTAATTGAAGACTGAGGTGACTTACAAACTAAGAAGCACAGGTACGTTTTAGGGTACGATAACGCGATATGACAATTCTTAGAAAAGTAGGGTATGGGTACGGCAGGGATATATATTTTATTAAAAAAATTTGTATATTATCATGCATATATTTTTCATATATTGATAAACATATGTAAATTTAAGAGCAATTATAAATAATAAAGTATATCTATTACCATTAAATGGTCTTTAAATTACAAATCAAGATCCAAAAGAGTAAATAAAAGAAGTGTACATATAGTTATACCTAAAGTTCATGTTTCCACCACTTTCACTACTTTTATCTATTTTTGTGACATATCAAAAAAAAAAAAATGAAAGAAAATGATTTTTTTTTTGAAAAATTTGGGCACGTCTGGGGTACGCAAGCAGAAGTACCCCAAGAGTACGAGTATCCAAAAAGTATCCGGTACAGGTACGGCTCCATTTTTGGAGTACCCATGCTTCATAGCTTACAAAAGAGTGGCTTAGTGGACTCAGTAAAACCATAGACAACATGAGATGCTACCTGTTGTTATCTGATCTTGAGCATTGATTTGCATAGCTTACATCATTAATTTGATTTGCCTTCCAAGCTATTAAGTGGAATAATTTTATTAAGTTGTGGATTATTTTCTTTGCAGGAGCATTCTCATTGATATTTCAAAAACTAGAGGAAGTTTTGAGATATAAATTTTGTAGATGAAAGGCCACCATAGAGTTTTACCAATTACTAATAAAAAATTGATAGATCTCAAGCTGAAGGCTTTGGAGCAGCAATAGTTCTTTGTTGTACATTCTTTCATTTTTACTTAACTTGTTTGTCTTCTTCTCCATTACCATGTTTGGACTTTGGAGCTACATCTTTAATTTGATTAATCACCCTTTTTCATACTCCCTTTCTCCTTGTCTAATGGTACTTAATTATAAACCAAATTGTTAATGTACCTATTTGTATTTTATGCACTTATTAAGCTATCATGGCCGACACTATTTCATGCTTTAAGATATAATCGATTTATCATTTTCCTGTAGATTTTTGTCATGCTGGAATGTCTTGTAGTAATCAAAGTTCTGAGATAACTTATAAAAAATGTCTCTTACAATAAATGTATGATGCATAATGGCATTCATCAAAGGATATCACTTTTTGATGGATCAAGCCGACAGATTTTAGTGCATTGAACTTTGGTGGTTAGGAAGGAAAATATGATTGATGGTTATAATAACACAGGTAATGGAATTATAGGTTTTAGATTCCTTTCGGATATTTTGTACATCCGGTATATTACATCTCTCACATAAAGGTGGATTTCATAGGTGAAAGAAGATATATTATACCGAGTGCACGAAATATCTTTTCCTAGAACATGTAACAAACTTATGACTTACATCCTAAATGGGGCAAACTACGTTACATAATTTGATCTAAAATCAGCAAAATGTAGCCTACATATGTGGGATGGCTTTCTCCATTTTGTTACATATGGGCAAATGAATGTGGGCACTATTGGTGTGTGAAGGCTCTCATTCCTTTATCTACAACCTAAGCGTAAGCCTTGCTTACTGATCCACTTATATAAGTACTCTTATTTTGATAAACATAAACAAATAAAGGCAATATTGGTTTCTCCAGCTAGTAAAATACATACTATGTAAACAGAAATAATATTCACAAATGCACAGATATTTGAGCAGTTTAAAGATTCATTCTTGTCCATGTTAAGGGGAAGAAGAATTTGTTGAAGCAAGAAAACATATAAAATTGCAGTGGAAACCAAAACCAGATACAACTTCTTGCTTATCCAGAAGATCGTGCAAACCAAACCAACTCTCCCACAATATGCCACTACCATACTCTTCCCATTACACATCATATATTACATCACAAATAAACACATCATAAATGTAAAAACAAGCAAATTAACAGCACATCCCATTGATAATAACCCACCAAATTTCATGGATATAATCAATAAAATTTAGACTTTCCCTTCAATCCTTGCATGTGTAAGCCCAACACAAGCATCTACAAAGTCCTCATCAATGAAATCTGTGGAGAAGATCTGCAACTTATCATGACAACCCTTGGAAACACATTGAGTGATAAACAACCTTGAATATTGGTGAATCCTTCCAGTCACAGGCTTAACACAAACAATAGGGTTATCAGGCTGTGGTGTTACTGTGTTCTCCACCCTATAGAAGAATTTCCTCGATGAAACTGGTGGCTGCTCACTCAAATGCTTCAAATTACTCTCAAATTTTGTTGATGGCAAATCTGTGTCAATCCAATTATCCTTCAAATACCCACCACTCCATAAGGGACTCCCAGCTTTAGGATGATCTGACTTCCTTGGCTTCCAGACACAAATAATTCTCTTTGGCAATAATTCAGAAACTGTTTTGCCAAACACATGCTCATCCTGGTGAATCAGAAACTCTCCAAGCTGATCCACCAAGTACTTGTCAAAGTCAGCAGGGTCTTGATGACCAAACTCAGTACGAACCTCCAAGATTATAATCTCTGACTGTGTCTCTGACAAAAACCTTTTGATGTCTTTGATGACAACATCAAAACTATAAGTTTTAAGGATTCCATGACACACACGACGATCTTCCTGAATCCTGATATCAAGGACCCTCGTCCCTCTCACAAGCTGATGATAGATGGACAAGGATTGGCATTGTGCAAAAGGTCGAGATATGCATGGAATGCCAATTTTGTTGGTAGCTGAATCATGGGTTCCAGGCCAAACTATCTGATTTACATGAAGCTTATCTAGGTTGAGCTCAGACATCCAATTCTTTCTATCTGTAGGCTTGTGTTCACAGCCTGGAAAGTCATGACCACAGCTTCCTTGGAGATCACAAAGGCTTTTCTTCTCTGTTTTGATTGTGTTTCGTCTCTCCATTTGCTTAGAGATCTGGGAACCCATTCTCTCAATATCTAAGAAGAAGAAGAAGAAGAAGAAGAAGAAGAAACCTATAAGAACTTCTTCTTCTTCTCCTTATTGTTTTTGTTGTTGTTATTGCTTTTGGGTTTTTGTTTCTTTTTATTCTTTTTGTTGTTGCAACTGGGATAGGCTATACAAAGAAAAAGATTAGGTTTATGGTTTTTAATATGAAACATTGTAACGACAAAAGGGATTTTATTATACGGTATTAGAGTTGTTTGTGTTATAAAAAAGACAGTGAGGGAGGTAACTTCCTTTTCTACTCCACCTTCCTTCCTCAATATTATCTTCAAGATTTTTCGTTTCTAATGATGGGACAACATTCATTTTCTTTGGTTAGGTGGGCCGGCTTTCATTGCATTATTGGTAGGGAGTTATAATCGAGATTTCTCTTTGGTTTGGTCCACTTGTATTGTATGGCTGTCCAAAATTATCTCTGTTTTTTTTTTTTTTTTTTTTTTTTTAATATCTTGATTGTGAGAGTATGATCTTCTGACGTTTCATATCAAAATAAAATAAATTTGTGAGAGTATGATGGATCCATGTCATGGAGTCAAGTTTCCATAGAAGGACTATAATTAATTTATCTGCATGAGTCTCATTAGAGGCCCTATATGGTAAAAACAAATTAAAAAATTAAAAGCATGCTTGTCTTACAGGTCAGCTCTATTGAATTAGACTCATCTATAATTGCTTCCTTCCGAGTCTTCTTTCTCACTCAATTTTTGTGGTCTTAATAATACACTACCTTTCTTTCACTGTAAGATTTTTTTTTTTTTTTTGAGGGTAAAGTTAGATAAGCTAAGTAGCTGTGTATTTTAAGTTTTTCAATTAAATTCAACTATCCTTAGAAGTTGTAACTATACGTATTGACCAATAAATCAATAAACCACATGCTTGTGCTGCATTTGTTGATAAATTATATGATTTAATTTAATTGGAGAACCTATCACATTTAAATAACTGTACCTAAATATACAAGCTGCCATTAGCGAGTAAGAGAAAGTTGGTCACAGAAAATTTACTGACATCTTTAAGCTCGGTATTTGGTTGTTTTGGCAGAAGCTTTTTCTTGGAGAAAACTTTTGAAGTCAAACAAATCAAGTGAGTAGGAAACGAAGCTTACAAATTTATGTTACTTTGGAAATTTCTTTGTTTGCAAATTTGTATTTAATTTGGAAACGGAGCTTGCAAATTTATGTTACTAGCAATACTTTCCATCTATTTTGGTGGATTAAATTGGAAAGTTCTATTTATATTCCCTTTTGCTTCTCCAACTAGACATATGGGCAAAAAACTCATAATTTTATAATTTTTTTGCAGAGCAGGACATTGTCAAAAATAGCCTATTGGGATAAACAATTAGGTCAACAATACCTCTAATTCGTTAAAAATGCAAATCCCATTTTACACTTTTTTTATAAAGGAAGTGATAAACTCACTATGTTCATGTGGTGCTATTCAACTTTATTCTTCTGCGATTCTACGCGCTTTGTGGCTTGCAAAAGACTTGGGATTGAGTAGGGTGGTTATTGAAGGTGATGGTAAAAGATTCGTTTTTGAGTTTGAAGAATTTTGGAACCTGCTTTGCTCCTTTTGGTACTAATGACATTAGTTACTCCCTTAATTATGTTGCACTTATATAAATAACAAGGGAGGCTATTTGAATCAGTTACTGTAAAATTTGGGAGGAGGTATTCCCTTGATTTCCCCATTCAACAAAAAAATCTAGGTGAAACTACTATTTTCGTTCTTAAATTTTGCATGAGGTTTGTTTTTTGTCCCTAAACTTTTAAAAAGTTCGGTTTTACACATAAATTTTGTACTTTTAAAAAAAAATTAAGGGATGAAATTCATGTGTAAAAACAAACTTTTTCAAAGTTTAGGAACGACAAAACGAATTTCATACAAAATTTAGGAATGAAAATAATACTTTTGCCAAAAATCTATCATCTTTATCTGGAAAAAAAAAGAAAAAAAAAGGGTTTTTGACCATCTCTAGGCCTAATCAGCTGCCACATGGACATGGCCATAGAAAACAGATTATTCTGATTGAAGCGGATAAATCCAACATCAAGGTCGCATGATGGGTGGTTCAACCACCTCATAGTTAAAGCATTTGATCATTGCCCAATTGAAGGAGATTTGCTCTATCACAGCCTTAAACACTAGTAAGTTAACAAACGACAAGTAAAATAAATAAATAGAGCAATAGAAATAGGCTTACAAAAGCTGATGAACAACTCTTGTTGGTTGAGGTCTACCAATTAATTAAATTAATCGGCAAATAAGTTTAGGGACATAATTTTTCATTATTTTTTTCTCTTAATTGTTGACATGACCTATTGTGATTAGTGTATAATAAAAATAGTGTCAATAGTGAATCCGTGAAAAAAGTCATCCCTGCATTGTTCATTAATCAATTAGATCCATTGGATCAAGGGATCAGCTCTGACATCTAGAGGTAATTTTCACCAAATTCTAACAAGAAATCCTCCAATGTAAACATTTCCAGTGATGCCAAATTAAAAAAATTTCGACATAGATACGTGCTACCCTATTAGTGAACAGAGATACAATCATCAGTACAGTTCCCTTCCTGCCAAAAAGATCAAGCAATCAAATTGTTGCAACTAATGTTTTAAAAGATGCTTTCAACTTATTATTTTTTTTGCTAAATTGCTTTCAACTTATTTAAAAGATATTAAACATCAGCCTACTTTACGGATGAACAGAATTACAAACCAGAGAAGGTAAAATCATTCACATGATTGAGAATGAGCTGAAAGGCCATTTGAAGAGTATGATGGTCCCGTAGGGATGATGACGTACCTTAAGTAATCAACCATGAAGCTTCATGGACCTACCTTGTGCATTTACAATCTAAAGTTCAAGGGTTAATAATACAGGTAATGACAAGTTGTAGTTTCTTTCTAAATAGTGATATTGTAAAACCAAAAGAAGGTAAAAGAGCAGATGTGACGTCATCAGAGCTTTAGCCCCAAATTCACCAGCATGACTTCATAGCAGTTTCCTCTGTTTTTCCTTCTTTTTTATTTTTGGCCTTTTCTTATTGCTTTGGTTTCACTTGACAATAAATAAGAGATGTAACATCGACTGGATTATATCACACTTCAATACTGTAGGAAAAAAAAAAAAAAAAAAAAAATTTAATTGGCATTTCAAACACACCAACAACTATATATAGACACACACAAACACAAACGAATGATTAGGACAGCACCCCATTTCTGGTATAAATCTTAACTTTTTTTAGGAGGAACCTCACCAAGGCAGGGCCCTTCAGACCCACACTTGGGTAGTAAATCTCAGAAACACGACCCCACCCGCTAGAATCGTGTATCAGGCAATCCAGAGAAAAATTTTAGTAGGATTGAACCCAGAATGTCAGAGTCTACAGCTCATCCCAAGCTTCCTATCAGCTAGGTTGTACCCTGATGGGTTGGTATAAATATTAACTTCAACTGACCATTTAGCTTCTTTTTTTTCTTTCTTTTTTTTGGCTATAGATAATTTCGATTACTGATTAGCACTGAGCACCTGACATGAAATCAATCAGCAGTACAGATAACAAATATTATACAAGTATAAAGCATTGCAAGAACATGAATTATCTTAATAGAGTCAAAACAGGTAATTGACTGGCTTTTAATGTATAAAGATACAAAATAATGCTTCTGGTTCAAATTATGGAAAACATAACCTGTGATACACCCAGACCTCCTCCAGATTTGGTTTTAGAGCACTTCATTTAACAGGTATGCTGAAGAAATTTCACCACCACTTATTGCTTTGAAATTCACTCAATGAAAGCAATAACCTCTCCAAAATAATAACAGAATAATAAGTCTGACTAATATAGAGCAAGAAGAGTATTCTATGAAAGTATTCACATAAAAGAAGTTTGAAAACATAAACAATTGACAGAAATAAAATGCATTTATAGTAATTTACAATTATCATTAATTCAGACAGTCATAAAAATCATAAAACATACCCAAAAATGCTTCTTTAAGATCTCCAAACTTGAAAAAGAGGGATAACAGCAGAATAAACAGAAAACAGTCACAAAATATAGTATCAAGTCTCTAACTGTTGTATCAATGACTGAATCTGTTGATTATATTTAACCAAAGCCAAGTGCTACCATTAAACAGGTTGCCCAAAGACCAACCCTGCCCTATCAAGCTGGTGTTGCAAAATATAAGCTCAGGCATGTTACATCAGGTGGGTCAACTTGTTTGGTAAGGGTGAGATGTCAATTAATTTGTAGTTTCCACTTATCAAACAAACTACAGAGCCAGTTGAACAAAGTATCAAATTAAGTGAAGGTACTTGAAAACTTCAATACAATTGCTTTTAAGAAAATTAAAGGAAATTTTATAAAGACAATGTATACCTATGGCTTTCAGTTAAAAACATCTAAGATCAATTAATGCCAGGACTTTATCCAGAATGCATTAGCAATGGTTAAAGAATTGATTAAATATATATATATATATATATATATATATATTGTGCTAAATAGAGTATATACACATAATCAATTCATTATTAACAGTTATACACAAGTCCGGTTGGAATGGGATTGGGTTGACTGTGGCCTCAACCCAGACCAACTTAGTTGGATTTTAACAACTTCAGCCCAAGCCTGCCAATTGATTGGATAACATTGAGGTTGGGCCAAGTACAGCCCACCCCAATTGCAAGCCTAATATGTTGCCTTGCAGAGAATACTTACAATTTACATGTCTGGTGTTCATGCTTTATGCACAAGGAGTAGTCCTTTCTTAATAAAATACTTCTTTATCTATAAAAAAAAAAGAATAACCTAGAGACCACCCCCCCTTCCCCCTCCTTTCTTTCAATTTGGATAGGTATAGCCTCCATATGAACTGCATGCCACCTAACCTGAACTGGTAACGCCTCATCTTCTACATGTGTGGCTTTCAAATGCCAAATTAAATAACATACTGCATTCCATGCAATAATCAAATGCCAAAAGCATGGATTCATTGAAATTCACAAAGCTCTATACTTGTTTTATTCAGGAATCACCAAGTCAAAATAATGATACAAGAGGAAGCAAAATATCTTCCTTGTGTCAACTCTCTGATTTTTTGGAATAAAATCTCACAAGTATTTCCGTGTGTAGATTCAATTGTATAGAATCCAATCCGAATCGAAGGCCAACTTGTGAAAAGTACAGAAAAATGTTACAAGTTGTGAAATTGACTAAAATATAATTTCTATTGGTCCCCCTAGAAACCACCCAGCAGAGGACAAAATAGATGAATGTTACCTTTCAGCATCAAGTAATGAAGAATCTTCTTCCGTCTGACCAGATAAATGTTCCAAAACTGAGTATATTACTTCTTTCAGAGGATGAAGCCTATCTGATACAGTGAAAGCATTCACTTTATTTTCAATTTCTATCCAACTAATGGCTCGCTCTTTCCTTACATGCCTCTCATCCATTAACTGTCTCACCTTCTCTACCGACTCCCATCTTCCAAGCACGGCATATATACTTGAAAGTAAAACATAGGGAGCAGAGGATTGTGGTTCCAATTCGATAAGATGTTCAGCCGCTTTTCTTCCCAACTCTATATTTCCATGAATTCGACAAACACCAATTAAGGCATTCAAAACTCGTTCACCAGGCTTACAGGACATCTTCTCGAGCTGTTTCATCAGCTCATCAAAACATCCAGCACGGCCCAAGATGTCAACTAAGCATGCATAATGTTCTTGATCAGGAACAATGCCATGGTCACACGTCATGGAATTGAAAACCTTAAGCCCTTCCAGTACAAGACCTGAATGACTACATGCATTGAGAATTACAACAAAGGTGATCCTATCTGGCTTCACTCCTGATCTTACCACGTCATCAAACATCTTCATAGCCTCCTCACCATGACCATGCTGCGCTAAGGCAGATATCATTGTATTCCACAACACAGCATCTTGCTTATCACCCATAAGATTGAAAACCCACTTGCCAATTTCCAAACTCCCACATTTTGAATACATGTCAATGAGAGAGCTCACGACTATAGTATTAGGCCTAAAATTAGTTCGTATTAAATACGCATGTAGCTGTTTGCCATGCTTGAGTGAAGCTATACTGGCACAAGCACAAAGGCAACTACTAAACGTGAATTGATCAGGTCTGACTCGAAGCATCATCATTTTCGTAAACAACTCAAGCGCTTCATGCCCAAGACCATTTCTTGCATAGCCAGCAATCAATGATGTCCATGATACAGGGTTTTTCTCGGGCATCTGATCAAACAGCTCACTAGCTGATTTCATATCACCCCATTTAGCATATCCCGAAACGAGTGTTGTCCAAACAAGGACATCCCTTACACTCATGTCATCAAACATTCTCCTCGCATCTCCCATCTCCCCACACTTTGCATAAGCATCAACAACCGAACTCGAAATCACCACATTTGACAAAAACCCAGCAACCAAAACCTGCCCTTGAACCTGCCTAGTAAGCTCCAATTCCTTCAACTTCACACAAACCGTCAAAACACCCGCAAAACTAAACTCATTATACCCAATTGGCAGTCTCCTCAGCTCCCTATAAAACTTCAAAGCCTCATCACAATGCCCACTCCGCGCATAAGCAATGACCATAGTGTTCCACGACACAACATCCTTCTCCGGCATTTTATCAAACAACTTCCTAGCCGGCTTAATCATCCCCATTTTAGCATACCCAGAAAGCATATTGTTCCACGTGTACAAGTTCCTCACAGACATTTTATCAAACACGTCGCGTGCCTCAACTTCGTCGCCACATTTGAAGTACGTGCTTATCAATTGGTTCGATAAAAACGTTGTTGGGTGCTTGAGCCCAGTTAGTTTCAAATGGAGGTGAACCCATTTGGCTTGTCTAAGAGACTTGGCGTTCGCGCACTGTTGCAAGAGATAAGCGAGAGATTTCGAAGGCAAGCGGAGGCCTTTGCGAGCTAAGAGCTCGAGTGAAGAGATGGCTTGAGAGAGGTGGCCTTGAGAGGCGAGGTTGAAGACAGATTGGACAATGCAAGGACGCTCTGAGAAAGGGCGTTTCTTGTTGGGTCGAGTGCGAAACGTTTCGTAAGTGAGCCTGAGATTTGGGGAAGGGAGAGAGGGCATTGCATAAACGTCTTCATCTATGTTGGGTTTGGAGGTCAGCTCCGCCGGGCATAGCCGCCTGTGATCATTGACAGCACAACGTTGGGCCCAGCTGTTGGGCTAAATGGAATGTAATTTTTTTTTTGATAAATAAATGGAATGTAATTTGGGTCCTTCTTAAGTCGAACTAATTATTTTAGTTATTTTCTGAAACAAACATATGTAACATGTCTATAAATTAATGCAAGAAAAAAATATATATATTACTTTCGATATTCATTATTACATCAAGTGATAGTTAAATATTTATGGATAAATTATACTAACACCCTAATATTTTGTAAAACTAAACTTGTTACACCCTATTTTCAACAAATGACATTTTGTTCCAAAATTTTCAAAATAATTCACACTCCACTCCAAATATGGATCGGAATTTGAATTATTTTGGGGGTGAAGTGTAATTAATTTTGGAGTGGAATGTCAATTATTTTGATCGTTTTGGGGCGGAATGTTTTTCTTAAAAACATGGTATGTCAAGTGTAATTTCACTATAAACTAAAGGTGTTAGTGTAATTTACCAAATATTTTTATCTAAGAAAAAAAAAAAAAAAAAAACTAATGTGTAATTATAATATTTTTATATATATATTTATTTATTGTTTAACAATAACAAAAGCAGCCATTTATACAAATAATTGTTGGCTATAGAATTGATTATTTGCTTTACAATTTGAAAAGTATTCGTTAGTGTCTAATGAAAAAAAAAAAATATATATATATATATATATATATATATATATATATATATATATATATATAATAAAATATAAAAATACCCCTAAGGTTTGAGCTAATGACATAAACTACCAAAACTTTTTGAAAATATTCAGTTTGCCCCCTAAGTACAAACATGACTTAACATCGTTTGTATACTTTTCCCCAAAAAATGGATGCACTTAGGGGGTAAACTGGATATTTTCGAAAAGTTTTAATAGTTTCTCTCATTAGCTCAAACCTCAAAAAATGGTTTCTACATCTTACCCAAAAAAGATTATATTCTATTAAGGATAATTTGGGGTTTCGATAAATTATTGATTTGGTTGTGTGTAGTAGACAAAAATTAATGGGTTTTGAAATCAAAAAGACCATGAGTTCTAATTAACTCAACTCGTAAAGTCTTTTGTCGTTAAGTAAAGGACCTGGGTTCAAAAAAAAAAAAAAAAAAGTAAATTACACTAATAACCCTAAATTTATAGTGAAATTACACTTGACACATCCTATTTTTTAAGAAAAACATTTCACCCCCAAAATGATCAAAATAATTGACACTCCGTTCCAAAATAATTCACACTTCAGTCCACTTTTGGAGCGGAATATGAGTTATTTTGGGAATTTTGAAGCGGAATGTCATTTGTTGAGAATAGGGTATAGCGAGTCTGGTTTCACCAAAAATCAGGGGTGTCAATGTAATTTACTCACATAAAAAGAAGAAGAAAAAAAAAAAAAAAAAAAAAAAAAAAAAAAGGTGAGAGGTAATGGAAATGTGAACAAATTTATTGTTAATGAAAAATAAATTAAGCTAATTTTTTGAAAACTTTTAGATTATAGATGAAGGAACAAATATATAGATAGAAGTGAAATCCATTAAAAAAAAAAAAAAATCACCAAAGAGAATGTGAATGTTCACTTTGTCTTCTTTTTTTTTATTTTTTTTTTTTTTTTTAAATGGTCTAAATGTTCCAATTTTTTGTTTCCCTACAGGGTCCATGCAACGGTATAAAGTAAAAATACTTCACCAAGAGATTGAACTAGGGATGAACAGAGAGCCCCACGCCCCTTGGCCAACACTAGGCTTGGGTTACGTTATTTAGTACCTTACCAAGAATAATGCATAATAGTTGCAAGCAGAAATGTGTATGACGCATGCCATATATATATACAATGTGTATGAAATTAGGCTTATGAGAAAAAAAAAAAAAATAATATATATATATATATATATATATATATATATATATATATATATATATACATATATATACATATTTTTGAAGCACAAATGTATATTTTTTTTTTGGGTAAATAAGGTAATATATTAAGAAAAATAGTTAAAGGGGACCAGCCCATCAACAAGGGCAAATAAAAGAATGGAGTTGATAAGTTGGGTCCCCAAGAGTTATAAAACGAAGCCCAATGGACAATATTATGAGCTAACCCATTAAAAAATTTAAGGCTAAAACAAAAGAAAGTCGAACTAAAATTACACAAAAGGCTTGAATGTCAGCCACAAATGGAGCTAATCTCCCAACAGAAGTTAGAACTAGAAGAGGAAATAAAATATATAACAGTTTTTGCATCTCCTTCAAAGATAGCAAGCTTGAAACCATGGGACACAGCCAAGGAGATAGCTAAAAGAGTGGATTTTGCTTCACCAACAAAAGGAGAGCACGAAAGATCTGAACCAATGTGGACCGAAATTAAGGAACCTTGGGGTCTCTACAAACAACTGAGAGAAACAAGCGGGATGCTCTAATAGCAGAGTCGAAGTTGATTTTGACCCAACCAAGAGGAGGAGGCTTCCAGGAATGCGGGATGGAAGGGGTTAGAGAGAGCCAAGCTTCATTGTGTGAGTTAAAAGTTTTGGAGATTTCCATTAACAAGAGCAATGTGATGGATATACTCATTTAAAAAAAGAAGCTTATTTAAGTGCCACCAAATTTGGTCACATGCGATAGAGGCTAGGAGAGCGAAAGATTTAACAAGGGATCTCTCAAGACCAATTAAGCACGAGTAGAGAATGGCTCGGATCCAGCTAGGGGCTGGTTTTTTTAGAATGTCTGAAAGGTTGATAAGGGAATTCAATGTGTCTCCATACAATAATTGCAAATGGGCATTAAAAAAGAAGATGGACAAGGGATTCACAAGGATGGCTACATATAGGGCATTTAGGATCCAATTGAAAAAAATTCCTTCGTGGGGAGGACTTCCCAAACAATTCTCCACATTAAATCTTGAGTCTTTAATTGATTTTTTGATTCCATAATAGCTTCCATTCAAATGAGGAAAGGGGACTAGAGTCTAAGAATCTGGGGTTTTGGTCGACAAGGTATGCCAATTTAAAGGTGAATTTCCCACTTTTGTTGTGTATCCATGAGATGCAATCAACAGTTGGGATAGAGGGGATATGAATTTGTTGAATGAGATTGGCAGTATATGGGTCAAAGTAATTATTAAGGAGCGGAGTATTCCATTGCTTTGTGGTTTGATTGATGAGATCAACAACTTGTTGAATTTTTGGGGTTTCAGTAAGTTTAGGAGAGTAAAGGAGATGGAATGAATGAAGGAAGCTTTGGGATTCAGGGTTCACGCCATATATTGGCGTAGTGGAGCCAATTGAGAAGCATATGCCTTTTTTGAGAAGAGGGAGAGACCTGTGAATTCCTTTCCAAATAGGAGAAGCATTCACAGTACCGAAGCCTACAAATTTATATTGGGTGTATGAAGTCTAGTTTATGAATAAGCAATAGCACCCTATTTTGCAAACAAATTTCAACACTCGGAATTATTTTCAAGTCCATCACTTATTTGGGAAAAAATAAATAAATTGGAATCTGCCTAGATTCACTTAATCATTTTTTTAAGAGAGAAAAAAGTGGAAGCGGATGTAGAACATCGGGATTCACTTTTGGAGAAAAAAAAATATTAAAAAAAAAATTAGAATCCAAACTTTGCAGGTATGGATTCCTTAGAACTCTAAAATTGTTTCATTATAACCCTAAAAACTTAATTTAATTTGTCAATTTTACTATTTGGAGAGGTGATACTATTATCAATAGAGTATAATTCTGTGGTTTTGATTTGTCAAAATAAAATTATGAAATTTAAAATACAGGATATGATGTATTAAAATTGTCAAACTAAAAACAATACAAAGAATCTTCAAAATTAAGAGAGAGAGAGAGAGAGAGAGAGATCAACGTGAAAGATGGTTTTTTTTTTTTTTTTTTACGGTACAAGGGATCAATCCAAACTCCCAATAGCATGTAAAGGTATGTTCCCAATGGCATTGGCTATCATCTCAAGTAGTGTTTAATGACGCTTAAGAAGCTTTCGAATTTCCAACCTTCATTCCAATTTTCAAATAAGATTTCTTAATATTTGTAAAGGTTTAATGACTGCTTTCACTTTCATGATATTCTTTTTTCTTTTTTGCATTTTTTTTAATGTATATGAATTTGTTACTGGTAAAATAGTGCGATTGGAGAGACAATGAAGAGAAAGTAAGAAAAAGAAGAAGAAGAAGAAGGAGAATATGTGGAGAAAAGAGAATGCATTGCAAGTTAGTTCATTAAACAAATTAATTTGTGTTGATATCAATTGAAAGCAACAATATGTTAAATTATGAATTTAACATTTTTTGATATCTAATTATGTGGTTTAAAATTTTACAAGATGTCTTTATTACTTATTAGTTGCATACATTGAAAGACAATTACATTCTCTAATAAGATGTATGTGAAAATGATATATTACCGGATAGATTATATGTTGTAATATAATATAATATAACATAACCTTTTTTGTTGTTGAAATTTTGAAATAATTGTGATCAATGACTAGTCATGTAAAGAAGAATCAAGGATTGATATTTATTGCTTAAAAACTTGTAAATTGGATATATCAGTCATATAAAGGGTAAAACTTAGGTACAGTTACTTAGGTTAGGTACATTATATTCCTCAATTGAATTTAAACACATGGTTGTATTAACCAATGAAACACAAACATTGTTATCTTTTAAAAAAATATTTAAATTCAATACAGCTATATGTTTGAATTCAATTAAGGAACCTAATGTACCTAACCTAAAGAACTGTACCTAAGTTTTACTCGTCATATAAAAATTTACCCCATATCACACCACCAATTTGACATTCCCCTCTCACAAATATCCACCCATCTCCCCACCCCCAACGATTGCACAAGACTGCCAAGCCCACACCGCAACCTGTCTCGCCTCGAGCCCAAGCTCCACAGCCCCAAAAGCAAAAATTAGTCCTACACTACCTATCAAGACCACCCCAACAATCAATCAAAATCCTAAGCACCCATTCAAAGTTCATAGATCCTTGACTCACCCAAAAATTGTGTGATGGCCAATCCGTCTTAGAGCCCCCCACCTCACTGAATCTCCAACTAGTTACTAGCCCACATCGCTATCCTCAACTCAAACCATAAAATAGGTGAGTAGAGAAAGATAACTGGTAACCGGGTTATGAGTAAGACATTTGGGTAAATTGCCAACGTGTATATGGGAAAAAAATGCCACGACATCAATATGTTAGCCTTGTTTATAGAAATATGACGAAGATAGATAAGAGGACCAACGATGCACGTTTTTTAAATATTAAAGACCACTTGCATTCGTTTCAAATATTAGGGGACCAAATGTATAATATGTAAACGTTAAAGGACCAATAATATATTTTGGGGTTTTTATTTTTTTATAATAATTTGATAATTGAGGGAAAAGAGATTTAAATGTCTCTGTTAAAAATATTAAAAAAAATGTAGGTTTTTTTTTTTGATAAAAAAAATGTAGGTTATACTATAACCCTTTCAGCACTATTATTTATATTATAATGTAAAACCGAAGCTTTTTTAACTTTTGGTTGACCTCATAATGTTGCGTCACATAAACTTTTGAAATCTCACAATTTTACACCTTATTATTTTAATATATATTTTCTAATTGAATTTAAATTTTATTCTATTATTAAACCTTCCATTAGAATCTTGACACATTATATTTTCTTTAATATAAGAATATATTATTCCATATATAAAACACAATCATAATTAATGTCTAATACTAAAATATATTCTATATACAAACACGGGTAAAACTTAGGTATAATTACTTAGATCAAGTACATTAAGTTTCCCAATTGAATTCAAACACATAGTTGCATTAACCAATGAAATACAAATAATATTATCTTTTCTAAGAATATTTAAATTCAATGTATTTGAATTCAACTAGAAACCTAATGTACTTGACTTAAGGAACTGTACCTAAGTTTTACCCTATAAACACAATATAAATATCTTTTAATAATAAGGTGGATGATTTTTTTATAATAAAACCATATGAGCTTGAAATGAGTTATAAAAATTATTTAGATTTGATCATATAATCATATGCCTATGTATTTATTTGTCATTCTTCTTATTTTAAGTATCCTATCATTTATTTTATTTTGGGATGGAAACATGATCCATATGGTAAATACAAACATGAATCGTGTTTTATAAAAATTGATTATATTCAACTTATGCCAAAAAAAAAAAATTATATTATATTAAATTTTAATTATCCTATGGTAAATACTTTCTTAGTTATTTTTTTAAACAAAAAAGTAGGATCTATCCTAAATCCGATTCGTA
Organism: Fagus sylvatica; assembly: GCA_907173295.1. Classification (NCBI taxonomy): domain Eukaryota; kingdom Viridiplantae; phylum Streptophyta; class Magnoliopsida; order Fagales; family Fagaceae; genus Fagus; species Fagus sylvatica. The sequence continues at coordinate 10,089,248 of OU015763.1, forward strand.
AAGTCTCTTTATTTATCTTGCCTACAACATTTTGAACTACAAAAAAGAAAAAAAAAAAAAAACATATTCATATTCAAAAAAGTAAAAGGAATCAAAATTAATTTAGATTTTATTTTTAATAATTTTTCTGTGCATTGTACGGATTTACGACTAGTTATGATTATATCAAAGCCATTGTCATAAATATATATAACGTGATAAATTGGCTCTTGGTTGAATTGGATGGCAGAAACAAATAAACAGTTTCATATAGGTGTAGGCGTGTAGCTGCCATCAGATAGTTGAATACTTTTTTTTTCTTTTTTGATAACAAAGATAGTTGAATACTTGAATATAGGTTTTGTGGAATTTATCGATCTCAATCAAATTAGCTTGATGATGATTGATGCAATATTGTGATGTAAACCGATATGATCTGGTGCACGACTAAAGCCATAACAAAGATGATCAAATGCAATTCAAGAATTAAATAAAATAAAAAGTCACTAATCTATATCAGGGAAGACGAAATGCGTCAGTATATATATTATTTTTATTTGGTTATTGTCAAATCAAACCCGACACATACCGTCTCAGTTAGCCACTTGGAAATATGAATTGATCAATATGTTACAATAAAAACTAGTATTTTCAACTTCGTGATATACAATGGTTTGACAATAACTTTTTATTTTTTCTGAAAAATAAAGATGTTTTGACAATAATATTATATCATTAACTCTTATGATAAAAAAAAATCTCTTATTAACATATTTTGTTTATTATATCAAAGCTGATACGTAGGGATGACAATAAACCCGCGACCCGCGGGTACCCGCCCCGCCCCAATTACATCGAGTTTTTTTGCCCCGTTTATGTAATAGGATTTCGGGTCGGGTTTTTTGAACCCGAAACGGGTTTTAATCGGGTCGGGTTTTATTGAAAAACCCGAATCTGACCCGAAGTATTTAAAAAAAAAAAACCCTAAAAATCCTAAAAAAAACCCGAAACCGTCGAGCCTCTCTCCTCAGTCGAGACTTCTCCGATCTCCTTTAGCTCTTTCACCCCATCGGACTATTTCTTAGTGCTCGATCTCCTGGCTTTGCATCTCGGCCGTGGCGTTCAGGTGAAGCCGCTATGTTGGGACGCAAGTTGTCGTGCTTCTTGATCTTACGTGGATGGCCACGACTGCGTGCTCTGGAGGAGGGTGAGGGGTCGTTTGGGTCCGTTGTGGGTTCGGTGGAGGGGACAGAAATGACGACGTCGTTTGCTATTTCGGTGGTTGGGATTTTGGGTTTACGACCTCGTTTTCGTTTAGTGACTGTGTCATCCATTTCTATGATTCTATTTTGGTTTGCAGAAAGAAAGAGACACAGAAAGTCTCCAAAGTCTACATGGGCTAATTTGAATGAATTGAATGGGCCGGTGAGAAATTCAAACAACCCAAATGTTAAAATTGCAATATTCTCTATGATGGGCCTTCTTTTATTTAAAACAAGAATATCATGACGGGTCGGGTTAAACAGGTACCCGTTGAAGCAGGCGGGGTGGGGCAATAAACGGGTTTTTTGGAACGGGTATCTAATCAAGGCGGGTCGGGGCGGGGCGAAACCCGACCCATACCGCCCCATTGCCATCCTTATTGATACCATGCCAATTGAAATTTGAATTTGTCATGTTTCATAAGTTAGTTGTATCAAACCAAAACGAATTATAAGCAATCATTTTTCTTTGATTGACTAATAAAATGAGCCCAAACCCTCACAAATTGATAAACCTTGATTAATTTGGTTTACATTCCCAAATAACGATTCATGTATTACACAAGCACAATCTAGAATAATAATTTCTTGTTAAAATTAGGTACAACAAATTTTTTCTTTCTTTGATATGTTTCACAACAAATTTTTGTTTCATAATTACAAACCTCTTTCAATTTTTCTTTTTTCCTTAATACAAAAGAAGGTAGGGGATGTTCAGTCCAAGAAAAAACCAGACTTAAATATGATCATAATAATACCTTACAAACCTCTTTCACTACATGTTTACACATTAAATCTAAATACTATCACAATATTATTATTGATCATTTCTAAATTGGTCCCTTAACTTTCAAAACTTATAATTTACACTTTTGATTTATTTATTTTTAGGCCATTTTATTTGGAGTGCATGTAAAAATTCCCAACTAGTTTAGTTTAAGTATACGTATGAGGCTCGAATTCATACTCTCAAAGAGAAATGAGAATCAAGTGGGAAGAGAGGGATACAACTGGACTAATGTCTAGTGTATTACACTTTTGATTAAAATAATGTTAATATGATTATTCAGTTATGATTTGTCACATTTTCACTATCAACTCTTTAAAAAGAAATGTAACTTTTTGTGTGGGAACAGAACTATATTTTTTGGTGGATTAAAACAAAAGATTTTTTTATTTTATAATAAAAAAAACCCAAAAGATTCTAATATTTGGAAGGACACAAATAACATTGTTGTAATACTTGAAGATATAAATTATAACTTTTCATAGTTAAAATATCTATTTATAATTAACCCAAAACTTAAAAAGAGTAGTATACTATATAGACATAATTTTAACCCAAAAGAAAGAATTATAATTACTCCCCATACAAAGCCATTTTGTACACTTAAAATTCGATCACTTCACTGGGTTCCCTTTAACCAAAGCAAACGGTCTAGATTTGCCACGTGATAATTGTCTCCCTATGTTTCCCAATCAAGCCATCAATTCCCACACGGACGGTCCAGATTTGAGGCCCCCTATCTCCCTTCACGTGAGTCTCGTAGAGCCACCATATTCATTGTCAAAACAGGCAACCTTTTTTTTCGCAATTCGCGTCCACGTCATCACGATTTGGCGTCTTTCACGATGATACCTGCGTCATTATCCACCGTCTGATCAGAACCCCGCAAACTCAATTCTCAACCGTCGATCAACTCTTATCCGTAATTCATCAAGGTAAGTAGATTATGAAATACCAACATATATGAAAGAGGATCCTTTCTCACTCTCAGACCCAAAAAACACACACATTTCCTCTCTCTTTCTCTCTCTAAGAGCCACTCTCTGTAGCATCCAGAATAGCGGGTAAGCTTTTTCTGCTATAATTTATTCTTTTATTTTATTTTATTGCTTTTTTGTTTTTGTTTTTGGTTTGTTTAATATGCTTTTGTGTTTTGCAAAACCCTAATAAAGACCATGCAGAACTCTTTGAGGATCTGAATTTGTTATTGCTAATAGTGGATTAATTGTGTCAAAGGAGAAAGATCTATTATTTTTTGGATATGATTTTGAGTTAAAAATGTGATTTTTATTGGGTTTTTTTTGAAATAAGGGGTTTGATTTTGACTAATCATTTGATGGTTATATTGGGTTTTTATTGATTATTAATATGTTTGGTGAAATGGGTTTTTCTGTGTTTTGGTGAATCTAGGGTTTTGAAGCAACATTTGAGGATTTTGTTATGATGGAAAATGGTGTTGGGATTGTTGATGGGTCTGAAATGGGAGAGAAGAGTGTGGAAGTTGGGGTGTTTGAGGGGAGGTTAGAAGAGGAGAGGGTTGTTGTGGGGTCTGATGAAGGTAAGGATTTAGATGGTGAAGACGTTTTTGAGGAGGCAATGAGCACCCCAAAGGATTTTCAGGAGGGTAGGGTGGTACCTGAATCATGGGATGATGGAGTTGGTGGTGGTGATGGAAATGATGAGGTGATTGGTGAATCGGGTTTGCGAGGGGTTGAGGAGAGTTTGAATGGTGGATATGAGGTTGAGAAGTTTGAGGAGGCGAGTGAGGTTCCGATTGTGGAGGCGGTGGGGAATATTGAAGACAAGGTGGAATATTTGGTGGGTGGGAAGAGTGTTGATGGGGTGGCGGCGGTGGTCGTGGATGGGGTTGATGAGGGAGGGACTGAAAAGGATGTAGAGAATGTTGAATTGAATGGGTTGAGGGATGATGGGGTTGTTGATGGTGGAGAAAATGGTGGAAAGGACTTATCTGAGGTTGGTGCTGGTGGAGAAAAGGAAGTATTGAAGGGTGAGAATGAAATGGATGTGAAGTCTGTTCTAGTGACTGAAAAGTATGAAGATAATAAGGACTCTGATGATGTGAATTTGGAGCAAATGCCCGTAGATGAAAAAGCAGAAAATGGTGGTAGTGATAAGTTGGGAGGAAGCGTTATTGAGTCTCTTGAAGAATCTGAATCAAATAGGGAGATTCTGAGTGAAGACGGTAATGGTGAGGAACTGAAGGAGAATAACTTGGGTGCTGAATACCAAGACAACGAGAGCAGGGAACTGAAAGATGCTACAGCTAGCCTTATTCCAAGCTTCAGGGATGATACCAGTGATGAACCAAGGGACACTTCATCGTATAAGGATGCAGAGCATCAAGATTACAGGAATGGGAAAGTGGAAGATACTCAAGCCAGAGTGGATTCCGAGTGTCATGCAGAAATGTGTGAAGTTAAAGACACTTCTGCTGATCTGCATACATCTGTGAACGAAAGTTCAGTGGATTCAGCGATTGAAAGCTCATCTTCTGCTGAATTGTCTAAAACTGAGAATTCTGAAAAGTTTCAGGGTAGTACAACTGATTTGAGAGCCGAGGATGATAAGGTTTCTCAACTTAAGCAAACTGATGAAGATGTTCATGAGGTTTCCAACAACCATATTGTGGCTGAGGCAACTAAAACGAAGGAAGAAAATACTCGGCAAGAGAAGCCAAGAGCTGGAGGTAATGGAACAGAGGAGATACAACCAGCACCAGAGCTTGCTTCTTCATCTGGAAAATCCACAAATCCTGCTCCTCCTCCTGCACGTCCTGCTGGCCTTGGGCGTGCTGCCCGACTTTTGGAACCTTCACCTCGGGTGGTTCAGCAGCCTCGCGTGAATGGTAGTGTATCTCATATGCAAAACCAGCAAATTGAGGACTCCATTAATGGGGATGGTGAAGAATATGATGAGACTCGTGAAAAACTCCAAATGATAAGAGTGAAATTTTTGCGGCTTGCACATAGGCTTGGACAAACTCCCCATAATGTTGTTGTGGCACAGGTTTTGTACAGACTGGGATTAGCTGAGCAGCTGCGAGGGAGAAATGGGGGGCGTGTCGGTGCGTTTAGCTTTGACCGTGCAAGTGCAATGGCAGAGCAGCTTGAGGCAGCAGGGCAGGAACCCCTTGATTTCTCTTGTACAATTATGGTCCTTGGGAAGACGGGAGTTGGTAAAAGTGCAACCATCAATTCGATATTTGATGAAGTTAAGTTCAGCACTGATGCTTTTCAAATGGGTACAAAGAAGGTGCAGGATGTTGTGGGAACGGTGCAGGGGATTAAGGTACGTGTCATTGACACTCCAGGCCTTCTCCCTTCTTTGTTGGACCAGCGCCAGAATGAGAAGATCCTCCACTCTGTTAAGCGCTTTATCAAGAAAACTCCCCCAGATATTGTATTGTATCTTGATAGGTTGGACATGCAGAGTAGGGATTTTAGTGATATGCCACTCTTGCGCACCATCACTGAGATATTTGGACCATCTATATGGTTCAATGCAATTGTGGTCTTGACTCATGCAGCCTCTGCTCCGCCTGATGGCCCAAATGGTACTGCTTCTAGTTATGACATGTTTGTGACCCAGCGTTCTCATGTTGTCCAGCAAGCCATTCGCCAGGCAGCTGGAGATATGCGGCTTATGAATCCTGTTTCATTAGTAGAGAACCACTCAGCATGCAGAACAAATAGGGCTGGGCAGAGAGTGCTGCCAAATGGTCAGGTTTGGAAGCCTCATCTGTTACTGCTCTCTTTTGCATCAAAGATTCTGGCTGAAGCAAACACACTTTTAAAATTGCAAGATAGTCCCCCTGGAAAGCCTTTCCCAAATCGAACAAGAGCACCTCCTTTACCTTTCCTTCTCTCATCCCTTCTCCAATCAAGACCACAGTTGAAGCTGCCTGAGGAGCAGTTTGGGGATGATGATGATTTAGATGATGATCTGGATGAGTCGTCAGATTCTGATGAGGAAACAGAATTTGATGAATTGCCACCCTTTAAACGTTTGACGAAGGCCCAGGAGGCAAGGCTCTCCAAAGCTCAGAAGAAGGCATATTTTGATGAGTTGGAATATAGGGAAAAGCTTTTTATGAAGAAACAATTGAAGGAAGAGAAAAAGAGACGGAAGATGATGAAGAAGATGGCATCTTCAGCAAAGGATCTGCCTAGTGACTTCAACGAGAATGTAGAAGAAGAAAGTGGCGGTGGAGCATCTTTGCCAATTCCCTCAGCTGATTACAACTTACCTGCTTCTTTTGATTCTGATAATCCTACTTACCGGTATCGCCATCTTGATTCATCCAATCAGTGGTTTGTAAGGCCTGTTCTAGACAGCCATGGTTGGGACCATGATGTTGGTTATGAAGGCATAAATGTAGAAAGAATGTTTGTTGTTAGGGACAAAATACCCTTATCTTTTTCTAGCCAGGTTACAAAGGATAAGAAGGATGCCAATGTCCAACTGGAAGTAGCCAGTTCAATAAAGCATGGGGAAGGGAAAGCGACTTCAGTAGGTTTTGATATGCAGACTGTTGGAAAGGATTTAGCTTACACTCTACGCAGTGAGACAAGGTTTAGTAATTATAGGAAGAACAAGGCAACTGCTGGTGTCTCAGTTACTCTCTTGGGTGATGCCTTATCAGCTGGATTGAAAGTTGAAGACAAATTGATTGCTAATAAACGGTTCCGGTTGGTTATGACTGGTGGTGCAATGACAGCTCGTGGTGATGTTGCTTATGGTGGAAGTTTGGAGGCCCAGTTGAGAGATAAGGATTACCCTCTGGGTCGTTCTCTATCAACTCTTGGGCTTTCTGTCATGGATTGGCATGGTGATCTTGCCATTGGTTTTAATATACAGTCCCAGATCCCTGTGGGACGGTCTTCAAACTTGATTGCTCGTGCCAATCTGAATAATAGGGGGGCCGGACAAGTCAGTATTCGCTTAAATAGCTCGGAACAGATTCAAATTGCTTTGGTTGGCCTTGTTCCTCTCATCAGAAAGCTAGTTGGTCATCTTCAACAATTGCAGTCTAGTCAATGATGAAATTAGGTTATACTGCAGCAGCTTCGCGGTTATAGGAAATAACTTTTAAATGACCATCTCTTAATGGTCATCATAAAGTGAGTGATACTAAGCTGCTTATTTCAGCTTTTCTCAACCCAAAAGAGTATCTTTCCTTGATTATAGTAATTTAGCTTCTTTGCTAGATATCAGCATTTGATGAATTTTGTTCCCTTTAAGCTACTGGACCAAGTGTTGCAGCTTGTTCAAATATGCTTTTGTTTAAATTATCTCTCTATTGGTGTGAAAATTCATTTTTTTATATGCAGAGAGTTTTTTTTTTTTTTTTCTTCTTTTCCTCACACCCCTTATGTATTCATGGTTTTCATTATCACCTTCTCTTAGTCTAGGATATGATTTCTTTTAATTTAGTTATTTTTGTTAATATGATGAGGATGTTAGAACAAGAGGTTTTGTTAATCTGTTATTACAACTGGTTCATTCATGAGATGATTGTAAAAATCAATAATATTGATACTGTTAGCATGCTGAAGACAGTTATGTTTTCTAGCTTAAATGGTGACCTGTTTCTTCTTTGGATTCACAGAATTCTTGTTACTCAAAGTTGAGGGCATGTGCCTTTATGATGCAAATCTTAATATACTCCAAGTCAAACTTAGTGTCCTATAGCTATTCTGTCATCAACATATTATTTGAATTCATGTTTCCTTGAGAGTATGAAATCCTTATTTATTTAGGCCCTCATGCCTTTGTTTCTTTCCCCCCTTATTCGAATGCTTTTGGGTGGCATGAACAATCCGATCAACAGAAAGTAGGATACATTTGGGAAATGACACTTCTATATTTTAACAATCTTTCAACCATAAATAAGTTCTCAGCCAAAAAGTTAAGGAGAGATTTTAAGAAGCTGTGCATAGAAAAAGTTAGTCCAAACGCATGTACAACTATATTTTAACAAACTTTCAACAATAAATAAGTTCTCAGCCAAAAAGTTACATCCAAACACAATATGTACTAGTTTGTTTATCAGCATCCCATTTTACCATTTTGGATTGCGCTGCCTTCCACTGTCCCGGTAGAAGATTCTGTCACTCCCAAAAACCTTTCTTTAATAGACCCTAATTACATATCAAGCGAAACGGCTGCTTAATGCCCTTTGAGGAATACTGAAACAACTAGTGGGAACTGATAAAATTCTCCTTTGAAGGTAGTCAGTCCCATATGATGAGATATATGTCTAACTACAAACATAGTCTTCTAAACATGCCAAGCATAGCTGTCAATCCTCGTCTTTTTTTGGTTGGCCCATTGGTCTATGGTCTCACACTACCTCTTCTTGATGGGCCAACGAATTTTCAGCCTCAGCTTTCCAAATGATACATCTGATGCCTTGGACCCGTTGTTGTTACCGCTTTCCTTAAGAGAATCCTGTGCCCTCTTAATAAAACCACTTCTGTCATTGCTACTTTTTAATAATTAGAAAAGTCCATTAGGTAGTCTCTAGTTGGCAGGTGCCAAAGATGTACTGTGATGAATATCACAACCTCCTCCAATTGATGTTTGTCTTGCTTGCGTTATTGAAGTTTACGTGTTTGAAGCTACTAGAAGAGATGAAGTAGCAAACATGAGTTAAAAGACAAGGTCCTTGAAATGAATTGACTTTGACATACTGTGGTGTTGTTTTAAGGACCCTGATAGCTGTCGGCAGGATAAAGTTTGAAATTTAATTTAGGGTCGACACCTTTTGATAAGGGCAGAATCAGAAATTTAATCTTGACAGCACTAGAGTTTTGAAACTATACGTGTGTTTTCATCTATATATATAATTTATATAATTTATTACGTTTTATTAAAAGAAATGATATATTTTTGTTGGAAAATGAAGATTGGCAGGCAAAACGTGCCTAAAGAGGGAAATTAATCTTAGTAAAAAAAAGAAAAAAAAAAAAATTGGGATAGGATAAACTAACCGCTGAGGGTAGGGGGGTCTTAGGTAACTTAATCTATCAAAAAAATTAATGGGGAGGATTGCCTTGTTACGGGTGAATTATTGTTTTATTTAAAAAATATTTTATATGAAAATATTATAATAATATAAAAAAACTTTTTGCTTTCTTTTTTTCTCTTTTATATGGGTTGTTATTATTAACTAAAGGAGGATGTTTGTCATGTGGAAAAGAAAAAATGGAAAAGCTTAAAGTAAAAAATGGTGGGTATATAGATGATGTGATGGAAGAGTAGTCAAGTGGGTCACATCATATATATATATATATTATATATAATTTCATAGGGTTTAACTTTCAAGTCTAATATCTATATAATTATTTTATTTTATTTTTTTTAGAAGTTAGGACATTTTTGGAGCATGACTGAGTTATGGGTGGACACTTTTTAAAATTGAGGGTGGACACGTATCCACCTTGGTCACAATGTAGCTCCGCCTATGGCTGTCGGCGGGAGCAATGGACAACGAATATTTTGTACTACTAGCTTTGCGATGGAAGCTTGTTTGTGAGCCCAATCAAGATGTTCAAATAACATTTATATGTGGCGGCTGTAGTGATTTGGGATGTCTTCTGTAATAACTAGGCAATGATGCAAGGAAAATTATTCAATAGTCCATGAGTCCAAAAAATGTGTAGTCTCTCTCATAGAGTGGTGGGTCTTACTGAATAATCACTCCAAATACAATCAAGCAAGTTATTATATTCTGATTTTATTGGCTATGATCAGGAATCTGAGGAAAGCCCAGAAGTCCATCAAAGACTTCCAATCTGTTTGTGATATTATATTATGATTTCCGAGTTTTGGTTTAAAGTTATAAGAATATGTTTATAGGTCATCAATCGTGTGCAACATTAGCAGTGCCCGAGTGAGCTTGTTGAGTTTCTTGTTCTCACAACCTGTCTTTCCCACTATAATGTTCAATCACTTTACTTTTAGAACAAATGATAAAAATATTAACTCTACTTTTACTTAGAAAGAGTGGGGTGCAAAGTCATCTTACTTTTACAATAAAGTGAAAAAAAAAAAAATTAACTCTACTTTTGCATTAGAAAGAGTGGGGTGCAAAGTCATCTACTTTTACAACAAAGTGTGGTTTAATATCAATAATGTAATGGTTTATCCTACAGGCCACAAAAACCATTCTTTTGAGGATAGGGATTGATTGATTTACCACAAAGCAAAAGGCTTAAAGGCTTTTCAAAAGGAGCTTTAGGCATAAACTCCTTTAGTTTAAAACCAAGCTTTAGGCTTGACGTAGACTGTAGAGCTTTTCTGGTAGGATGGTATGAATTATTGAATTATCAATGTGGCTTAACTCAATCTCAAAAGACACCTTATGAGATAAGGATTACCTATAAATTTATATACCCATTACTCACTTCAACTCTTTCCAATATGAGATTAATGATATCTAACAATCATGCCACAAAAACCATTCTTTTGAGGATAGGGATTTGATTGATTTACCCCAAAGCAAAAGGCTTAAAGGCTTCTCAAAAGGAGCTTTAGGCATAAACTCCTTTAGTTTAACACCAAGCTTGGGGCTTGATGTAGAGCTTTTCTGGTAGGATGATATGAATTATTGAATTATCAAGCTGGAGAGCTAAAACTAAAAGTAGAGGAAAATCAAGAAATTAAAGGAGAAAGAAAAGAAAAAGAAAAAAAAAAAGAAAGTATATATTAACGATTTCAAATGAATCTCACCAACAGTTTTCGAAAATCCGAACTATCCAATTACTCCACGACAAGCACAACACATTCAACAAAGCAAAACAAAAAGATTCCAACAAATTAACAAAGTAGTCGAATTTGGTATAGAAATATAGAAGGACTATGACCCTTTGAAAGAGAAGGAGACTTCATTATTATAGCTCAATAATGAATAGCCACAACATGGTACTCAACGATAGCATCCCCGGTAGTAAAATTAAACAAATGCGTCTTTGCTGTTGCAAATCCACGTGCCAATCGGAAAGCACCAGTACCACCAATAATTGGCATCTCACGAAGCGGTTTCAACGCTGCATTCCTACCCAAAACAGTAAGGCTGCTACCATTGAATTTCCCAGTTGTGAAAGCAAGGTTCATGGCTACAAGTAGGCCTAGTTCTTGTTGGCCAGCTGACCCATATAAGCCTTGAGCTCGACCCACAAGCTTGGAAGTGGGTTCAGGCCCTTCTGTGAGAGGGTCATCAAATATGCTAACTAGTCCGAACAAGGTTGGTGATTTCATGGTGATTGATGCTTTGGCTACTTCTACTGCACTTGGGTTTTTGCCTGATACTATGTCATGGAAGTAGAAATGGAGCTGAGAGACTTTCTCTTTGGAATATTGGATCTTTTGGAACCATTCATCAACTTCTTTGGGATCTTCAATGGTGCTGTGCACCAATTGCATGGCCATGGCTAGTGAGAAAAGCAATAGAACTTGAGCTAGCTTTGCCATTTAATTATTCCCTCTCTCAGTCACACAACAAAGGTTAGAGCCTTAAGAGGATAGGGAGGTTCTTTATAGTGGAAGAATCAGAAGCATTGTATCCACTTTAACTTTTGTTTTGTCCATTGTACGTATCATGTGGTTGGTACTAACTACTTACCATACCTCATCATGAATGAAATCTCAAAGCTGAAGCTTTTACTATATATATATATATATATTAAAACGGAAACTGAGAGAATGTTCAATTTTAAATATCCTAATTTTCTCCCATAGGATTATTAACTCCGTAGAATTCTGGCCAAGTGACAGAATTTTACAGAAGACTTCTTAGAAAAATATATTTATTCTAAAACTTATCTCTTTGTTTATGGCCATTAGGAGTCCATAACAAGGAAAAAATCTTGTTTGTAAAATTTTTCTCTTTGTTTATGACCATTGAGTCTATAACTTGGTAAAAAGAGATCACTAATCATTATCAGGTTCTTAATTTTACTATCAATCTCTCTCTTTTTTACTCTAATATAATTCCTCTTCATTAATGGGTATTGTCTATGCTCATTCGGGTCTTTGGCCTCTTGGCTGCTTCTTAAACAGGGTCGCGTGTATATTTTAGTCGAAAAGGTAGTAGTTAGTTTGACTCCCTCTTATTGGCTGTTATAATATGGCTTGAATTTAAGTCGGTGGCTTCTTCTAAAAGCACTAGGAGTCCAAGTACTACTTGGTGTGTTGAATGCCGCGCACGCAAAGGAATTTAATCTTTGTCCTCATTGTATTAGTAAGGAAACACTTACGGGATCTGTATTGATTTTGATAAATTTGGTGTGTTTTGTGGTAAGAGCATCTTCACGAAATTTTTTTAATTTTTATCTCTATATGTAGAGATTTCGGCCACTCTCTGTTCATTTTTTCAGATACACTTTACAGCAGACTCTCTATCATTTCTCTACTCTATTTAAATTAGTCGCAAATCTGTGCGATGCACAGGAAAATTATTGAAAATAAAGTCTAAATTAATTTTGATTCCTTTTACTTTTTTTGTTGAATATGTTTTTTTTTTTTTTTTTTTTTTGTAGTTCAAAATGTTGTAGGCAAGATCGATAAAGAGACTTTACGAATCGGATTTAGGATAGATCCTACTTTTTGGTTTAAAAAAATAACTAAGAAAGTATTTACCATAGGATAATTAAAATTTAATATAATGTAATTTTTCTTTTGGCATAAGTTGAATATAGTCCAATTTTTATAAAACACGATTCATGTTTATATTTACCATATGGATCATGTTTCCATCCAAAAATAAAATAAATGATACTTAAAATAAGAAGAAGGACAAATAAATACATGGGCACATGATTATATGATCAAACCTAAATAATTTTCATAACTCATTTCAAGCTCACATGGTTTCATTATAACAAATCCATCCATCTTTCTCCATTGCCAGCAACAAAATTAAATGAAATACATAAGAAAAAAAAAAAAAAAGAACTCTAAAAATCTTGATGAAAATTGATAATTATGATTATTATTAAAAGATATTTATATTGTGTTTATATATGGAATATATGTTAGTATTAGACATTAATTATGATTGTGTTTTATATATGGAATAATATATTCTTATATTAAAGAAAATATGATGTGTCAAAATTCTAATGGAAGGTTTAATAATAGAATAAAATTTAAATTCAATTAGAAAATATATATTAAAATAATGAGGTGTAAAATTGTGAGATTTCAAAAGCTTATATGGCGCAACATGATGAGGTCAACCAAAAGTCAAAAAGTTTCGGTTTTACATTATAGTATAGATATACTTTATTTATTTTTTCTTTATTCTTTTATCCCATTTAAATATTATATTTTTTATTCATTCTTTATCATTTCTTTATTCTTTCTTTTTTAATATTTAAAGATCCCAACGGTCATATTTTTCCAATAGTTATATTTATTAGCCTAAAGGTTTCAATACCTATCAATTGGCTAATTAATCCAAGAACATTTATATAATTTTAATGATAACCATAATTCTAAGATAAGAGGGAACGTTGAACTGAAATAGGTATGACAAGATACGTTAACATCAAATAAGCTTGAATTTATTATTCTTCCATTTGATTCAACTGTGTTAAATCTATATATACCTTAAGAAATTGGATATAAAATAAATTTATCCATATCATGTTTATAAATTTGTTCATTTTATATCTATCTAGTTATATTGTTTGAACATTAGATTATATGCCCAGTCTTATGTATGTTTGCGTATATGTTTATGCATAAAATGTGAAATAAAGCTCATCATTAAAACAAACTTGAGTTTATTCAAAGGAAAAGCCACTACATTTCCCACTACATTTTTTTTAGGGGATTGGGCGAGAAGCCAATTCTTTCACCTCAACAAGTAGCTTTTCATACTGCTTCTGAAGCTCAGCAGTGGTCTTGCTTTGCTCTGTGGACTGGGTTACTAAATCATTAGCATAAGAATCCACGAGCTTTTTTAATCTTTTGTTTTCCTCCTTAAACTCCCCTACCTTCTTCTTATTCTCTTTAAGCAACATTTGCAGAATGGTAACTTGGAAATGCAACGCTCGAACTTCATGATTCCTAACATGCAGATGTCATCCCATGTTAGAAATAAAGGTAACACACTAAATTGTGAAAGCCATTGAGTCATTAATTATTTGAGGATCTGTCCTCCCAGCTAATACCTTTCCATCTTCCGGAGTGCAGAGACCCACGGCTACTGCAATTGCAATTACACCATTTATTATCACGGAATCAGTTACTGTGACAGGGCTGTTTGGGGAAAGGAAGTAAGGACGCAAGACTTCTGGCATTGCACTAGGTGCAACATTTAGATTAATTGCTTCTTGGGTGTTTAGAGAAGAAGAGGAAGTCATATTAAAAAATCTAATGGGAGATTAAGTTCAAAGTTTGAAAATGATGAAGTTCATCGAAAAACAAGTGTGTTAAATAAACTTCAGAATTTTTCTGTGTGATTAAAGCTATCATCCGACTCTCGAGAGAAGTTTGTGTGATTAAGCTGTCATCCGACTCCCGAGACAACTTTGTTGAGATTCGAGTTTTAACTTATACGGAAAAATGCATTGCCTCAGGAATCGATGCGTTGGCAAGTTTTAACTTATACGGAAAAATCACTAACTCATGACTCGATGCGTCGACAAGTTTTAACTTATACGGAAAAATCACTGACTCAGGTCTCGATGCGTCGACAAGATCGTCTTTTTGAAAAAGCAGATATCAAATCCTAAATTATCGGTGTCTCTGGCGTGTGAGAGTGGATAAGCTAGACACGTAGCGCAATAATTGATTAAATCTGAACCGTTCATTCACCCGTGTGACACATAACGCAATCTGAACCGTTCTTTCAACCGCGTGTCTATCCTATAAATTCACTTATCTTCTCCATTGCATATCGCACCTTTCAGATATTTCTCTCTCATCAATTCTTCAGATTAAACTCTAAAAGGATGCAGCGTCATAAAAAGATTCAGAAAATCAAAAACTTAATCTTCTCAGATAGAAGCAAGATTATTATTGATCAAGTTTCCACGAAGCAAGATTACTCTTGATCATGCTTCTTGGTTGAAGTACCTCTCTCATACACCAGGTAGATGGGAAGATCTTTGGAATACACTCTTAATATATCTTCCTCATCCAAATCGCTGGAAAAATCCTTATCTAATACTCCTGCAACTTTGTATGAGAAAAGAGAGAAAGAATACCTCATAAATGGGTATCCACCCATATTCTTTCCAGATTGCTTAAATCATTAGCATTTAAGGACCACGGCAAGGAACATCATATCCTTTCATGAAGAATCATATCTTACAACTATGGTTAAAGAACACAAACATGTAAATGTATTTGTTTTCATTTTTTTTTTTATGCCAAAGGGGAGAAATATGATATATTGGTTGTTTGTTATTTGTTCTATCTTTGAGCCAAATCAAGGAAAAGAGAAATGTGTTATGTTTAATTTTGGTTGTATAACATGTTGAGTGATGATTGGAGATATTGAATATAATATTTGTTTTTCAATTTTCTGGATTTATTGATTAAATAATAATCAAAATTGAAAAAGAGGTTAAAAATCAAAAAATGAAAAACTGCCAGGTACATCCAGACGATTGGATTGGGAACCAGGCGATTGGATGTCCCAACTTAGGCGACCCTACCCTGTATCAGGCGACTGAGTTAAGATAGAAAGGTATTTAGGCTTGATTCAGAGAAAGGAAAAAAAAGGGAAGAGAGAGAAAGCAATCGTGAAAATGAAAGAGAAGGAAAAAAAAAATAATAATAATAATAAAAAAACTTTAAAAAGGGCCGATTAAAACATTTTTTTTATTCAATGAAGAGTGTATAATAGCTTTTTATTTGTGAAAAGCTACTGTAGCATTTTTGGCAATTTGAAGAGCAAAATGAACAGCTATTGGAGCATCATTTCTTCATTTTGTCTCTCCACATGTGGAGATAGAAAGCCAAATACAGTATTGCTGGAGATGCTCTAAATGTTGTGTTTGTAGTGATAAATGTATGTTTATTGTTGTAAAAATAAAATGTGTGAATTTCGGTAACATTAGTGATATTTGTGATAAACTTAAATTTACTATAAGTTACACACATTTTACAACAACGAACACAATTTTTATCAAAACACATACAAATATTACAATTTTTTATTTATCATATATTAACTAATTTATTTTTGAATTTTAGTATATATCTTTTTTAATTCTTAAAAGATGATTTTTTGGTTTGTTTGTTTTGTTTCATACTTTGGCCTATGCTAGGATAAAATCCTAACTAGATCCTGACTAGGTCCCTGAAGAGTTATATATATTTATATTTATTGGTCAAAACCTATAATTTATTAAGAGTCCTTATAAAATTATTAGTCCATATCTTAACTTTATATTTTATTCCTAACTTAATATATTATTGGTTTAAATATTGTTTTGGTCCTCAACCTTTGGTCTTTGTGTCAAATTGGTCCCTAACCTTTCAACTGTATCAAATTGGTCCTCAACCTTTAAACCTTGTGTCAAAATGGTCTTTGTCATTAAGTGTTGGATGGAAAATACTGACGTAACTAACGGTTTATTTTTAATTCTAAAAATGTCTGGCGTGGCCGACCAACTCAAATTTTAATAAAAAGAAAATACCAACTTAAATTAAAAAAAAAAAAAATCTAAATATCAAACTCACGTGGGTGGCAACGTGAGTTTCTTAATGAACCAGAATCTTGTTAAAAATACATCAATAATCAAAATACCAGGATTGATTATTTGATCACTTAAACAGTAGCATAGGAACAAACTATCCACAAATTTTCATTCGGTCTATTCCTAAACTTATCAAATATTCAACAAACTCGTATAATTAACAAATATGTTAACCAGTATTCAACCCAGGCTGTCCTCTATACTTTATTAGACAATCAATCATGCCATCAAATACTAATAAAGCAGCATAAAATTACAAATAAATAATTAAATAAACCTCAAACACAGAATACCCTTTAACCCAAAAGAAACCTGGAATGATATAGAAGAGGACAGAGAATTTGAAACTCTAAACTCTAAAGAGTGAGCGGCAAAAGAGAGACGGATAAGAAATATGTTGGACCAGAATGATTTCTCGGGATTTCTCGGATTGTCTCCCTTTTGAGTAGAGGATCCAAACCTCAAACTCAACTCAACTCGCTTTTCTTTTGAACGTTTCTATTAATTTTGGGTTTTCTTTTTCTTTTCTTTTCTTTTTTAATTATTTTTTGTGTCAGAGATTTAGACGGTCTATATTACGGGGGGAGAGGAATGAACGGTTGTGATGGAAGTTCACGGTGGTGATGGGAGTTCACTATTCATAGATGCGGAGGAAAAAAGAAAAAAAGAAATTAAGATGGAAGAAAGAAAAAAAGAATTAATATTCAGAATATTATTATTATTATTATTTTTTAAATTTGAGTTGACATTTTTTTAATTAAGATTTGAGTTGGCATGTCATGTCAGACATTTTTAAAATTAAAAATAAACTGTTAGTCACGTGAGTATTTTCCATCCAACACTTAACGAAAAAAACCATTTTGACACAAGATTGAAAGATTGAAAACCAATTTAACATAGTTGAAAGGTTATGGACCAATTTGACACAAAGACCAAAGGTTGAGGACCAAAATGATATTTAAACCTATATTATTCCAATAATAATAATAATAATGAAACTACAATTGGTTAAGAAAAAATACAAAGCCTCCTATTTCAAAGATGAGTTCAGAACAAAGTACTTACAAAGCCATCAAGATATTAAAAAAAGAAAGAAAATTGGAAACAAATAATTGTGGGCCATGTGGTTGTTACGTGGTTGGGTTGGTGAGAATGGACAAGCCAAAATTTGATATATGAAGTCTTGATTTTTTGAGTAAGTGGGAATATGATCTATTCATTTTAGGTGATTTCTATTTTGTTTATTCTATAATTAAGATTTTATTTTTTAGATTGAATAGTACACGTTGTTAAATTTGTAATGTTTAATCTAATCCATAAAATAGATAAATTTCAAATACAAATATTATTTTTCGAGTGATTCACGTGGGTTATGATAGTGACTACCAACACACCAAAAAATAAAAGTAAAAATAAAAACGAGGAAGAGAAAGAGACAAGAGTAAGAGAGGAGCAACTGGGCGCAAGATGAAATGAAGATCAAGGAGGAGGAGGAAGAAAGAAAGAGATCGGTGTCAAGGGGCGAATGATGACATTAGCACAATCGATGAAGTGGGAAAAAGAGAAGGTTTGATATTGGTCCAATTTTTGTTTTTCGAATAAAATGGCTGATATTCCTCGTTAAGGCCGATATACTTCAATACAACCTGCTATTTGAAGCGGTACGTTTCAATATGTGATTTGGTATCGGTCTACGTACCGATGTGGATTTGGTACGAGTCTACGTACTGATATGGTAAATATTGATTGTACCGACCAGTACAGTATGAAATTGTTAACTTTGGCATTGATGCTTTTCACTGATGCACTAGGCTCTCTCCCTCCATCTTTAACCCATTATTCACTCGCAAAGTAACATTGGTCTTCGTTTTATGTCTTAGCGCCAATGTTGTTATTATTATTATTAAAATCTAGAATGTGGCCTCATGATTATATGAGCAGGAATGGTGTAGTTAAGTAGTTTATTAAATAATTTTTTCTTTTGAACTATGTAAATGATTATGAGCAAATGTCAAACAAGATGTTATATATATGAAAGTGTAAATTTTTTTATTGATTGGATAGGAGTTTCTCCAGGAATGTGCACAGTGCACGCCTTGGGACTAATTTATTTTGGAGGGAATTAATGCATGTATGTGATCACCTAAGCTCTTGAATGAGTTTTGGCTCTAAGAAAACCGAGTTTAATTGGTACTCTTCTATTTGAGAATGCAACCTTGAGAAGTAAATAAAGAATTTGCATTAGAAATTAGGTTGTTGGATGATTTTTGGGTTTAAGAAAAACTGGGTTTAATTGAAATTTTATTATTTAAGAAATCCAAAATCTATCAAAACTAGAAAACCAAAATTCAGAGTTGGTTTCTTCCCCATTATAAATTGTTAATATATTATAGAAACCAATAAGAATGCTGATTACGACTTGGAGTGGAACATGATAATTTGGACGGCCTTTGGATGTAATCTTTTACCAAAAACTTATTTACTTATTTGTTGAAAATTAATTGATTAAAGTATATTTGTATCTAAAAAAAAACTTTTGAAAATTTATTTTTTATTTATTAAAAGTTTATTAAAGTATGTCATACCTTAAAAAAAAATTAAATTAAATTTTTTATATAAGTTTTAGATGAATCTCATTAATAGTTTTCGAAAATCCAAAATATCCAAATTATATACTCCACAACAAGCACATCAAATCCAACAAACCAAAAACTAATAGTGTGTTTGGATGAAGAAATTATTAAATACACAAAATTTTGTAAATGATGGGATTTACATCCACATCATTTAAAATCCCGTTAATTAGTAATTCTATTGTTTGGTATAGATAAAACTAAAAAAATAAAAAACCTCTCTTACTTAAACCAAAATTTATTTTTTTTTCATACCAACATAAGATAATTAATTAATAAAATCCTATTTCATATTTCTTTTTCGTATAAGCTTCAGTTCATATAAATTCAAAAAATTATATAATACTCCTAGAGTACATAAAATATGTACTCCCTCCTCTCACAAAAATGATAAATCCCATAACGAATTTAATTAACGAAACCCACAATTTTTGTAAAAGAAAAAAAATACAAATTTAATATACTTTTAAAATATAAATATAATTATCTTATAGATTCTTAAAAAAAAAAAAAAAAACTATACATTCATTCAAAGTGCACTGCACCCAAGGAGAGCACCATCTCCAAGGCCATCAGTAAAAGACTACTCTAAACTAGAGTATAGATTGCTATCAAGTATTGACCATCACCATTTACTTCGTTGGTAACGAAAAAAAAAAAAAAAAAAAAAATATTTGCTACTTTACTGTTTTGTTGGTATTCAGAACAAGAAGATTTTCTCATATTAAGAGAAGAACAAAAAAAAGATTTGCAAGATTCCAACAAATTACAAAGTCTAACAAAGTAGACGAATTTGGTATATAAATAAATGAGGACTATGACGCTTTGCAAGAGAAGAGACTTCATTATTATTGGAGGGGAAAAATTTATTCGGACAAAACATTTGTGAGGACAAAATACAACATATTACGTGTTCGGAATTAGACCGAACACATCCTACATAACAGACCCTATACTCTTGGAGGCAACATATTACTTGTTCGGAATTAGACCGAACACATCCTACATAACAGGCATGTTCTGTTCGGTTTAATATTTAAATGAGAGTGTCGAGCTACGAAATAAAAATAAGGTATAAAGGATTATTCTGGAATGTTAAATTAAGAACGGATTAAAATATCATTATTATAAAATAGTAAACTTAAAGTGAAATCAAAGCAAAAAATCCATTGCATTAAATGCTAATCAAAATATCAAGGTAATGTCAGGATTATTCTGAACCAAAAATGGGCTGTAAAACAGAGAGCATTAATGCTCTGAAAAGAAAGAAGGAGGAAGAGGATAAAGGAAGAAAAGAATAAGATATTTTTAAAAGAAAAAGACTATATATATACGAGATTCATCCCAAAACAGGGGTTCCAGATTCAATATATTCTCTGAGAAATACAGTTTAGTAAAAAGGAAAGGCTTGTTGTGGCATTTTTTCTTTAAGTATGGGATTACTAACAAAATCTTCGGAGGGCTATAGGTTAACCCCCACTGGGTTGACCACGTCATTCTAAGTACTTGTTTTCTTTTATCTTGCAGTTTTTAGGTCCACATTCTGTTCGGAAATAACCACATTATGTTCGGAGAGGCTCGTATCTGTTCGGCTTATGCGCAGGAAGAAACATTTCTACTTAGTGTTAATTAGTTTTTCCATATCCCCAAAAAAATCCCACCTACAATTGGCGCCGTCTGTGGGAAACTGCTTCTTAACACTAAGTTATTTTTAAGTTGATTTTTTGATGGCGCGATCCGGGCCTGCATTCCCTCCACCCTCATCCAATCAATCAGAAGGTCTCTCTCGTTCTGAAAGGTCCTCCTCGGGGTCATCCTATAGACCCTCCCACCATACCCCACCATCAACCTCAACCCTCCCTTATACATACACCAATTCCAGTCGATATGTGGAAAGTCAGAGGTCAGTTAGGAATAACCCAAATGCGCCATCCTCGTCAAGGTCCCCAACCCAAGATAGTCAAAGTATCATAGCTGACCTCCAACGGCAGATAAGCGATCTGAAGAGGCAGGTTAGAGATAAAACTCCAGTAAAAGAAAAACTGAGGAGAGGACGTGAGGAAAACAACCGAGAAAACTCTGAAGCATTCTCAAATGCACATTCTGAATCGAAAGCAGAAACACCCTCTCGAGCGAAAGAAAAACCCAGGATCTGTTCACTCTAAGCCTCCTAGTAAGGGCCCCAGTCAACACCCAGGAGGAGATGCTTTGCCGCCCAGGCCCCCAAAGAAAAGAGGCAACCGGGGAGAACAAGGGGCTGTCTGGAAAGCACTCGATCAAATCTCTTCGTCACCTTTCTCCGAGGAGATTGAACGTGCTAAGCTACCACCAAGATATACAGCACCTGCGTTCGAGATGTACAATGGCCGAACAGACCCCATTGCCCACATAGGTCATTATCACCAGAGAATGGCCTTATCTCTGCGCAACGATGCCCTTATGTGTAAGCTCTTCCCGTCCAGTTTGGGAGAAGTTGCTCTGCGCTGGTTCAACCAGATCGACCGAGGTACCATCTCGTCCTGGGATCAAATGGCTGAAGCATTTGTTGGAAGATTCATAACGAACAGTCGAAAACCCAAAGGTATGGACGCTCTTATGACTATGAAATTAGGCCATAATGAATCAATAAAAAACTATGCAGCCAGGTACTCGGAAACTTATAATGAGATAGATGGTTGTGGAGAAGATGTAGCTGTTCCGACCTTCAAACTCGGCTTACCTGTTGATTCTGGTCTGCGTCAGTCATTGACTAAACGCCCTCCCAGCAACATGAAAAAGTTGATGTCTCGGATAGAGCAATTTATAAGGTTGGAAGAGGATAAGGGCAACAGCAACACAACTAAAGCTGAAACTCCTGTTCGGCAGCCAAACTTTAAATCACCCGCTCAGACGAACAAGGTTCCCAGAGTTGCGACAGTGCCAAGCAACTTCGTCGCCCCATCATTCAAAGCACTCAGCACAGTCTTTAAAGAACCGATCTATCGGATTCTAGAGAAGATTAAGGCAGAACCTTTCTTTGTCTGGCCACCAAAATTGCCCGGCGATCCCGCGGCTCGGAATCAAAGGCCCATGTGTTCCTATCACCGTGAACGGGGCCATCTCACTGAGAATTGTTACAAGTTCAAATCTTTCTTGGAACAGCTGGTATCTGATGGACATCTGAGCGAGTATGTGAATCCCAGCTTGACCGAACAGGAAAAGGTGAAGCACAGTGAGAGCCGACCAGGAAGCTCGGGAACAGCCCCCACAGGTGTAATACATGTGATACTCAGTCCTCTGTGCACCTCAATTAACCCGGCATCTTATCGGTCAGATATTCAGAAGGCTTTTCACCTTAGGCAGAGTTACAGGATTTCGGATTCTGCACATTTGGTAACCAAGCTGTGTTCGGAAGATCATGTCATGTCAGTTAACGGGACTATCTCATTCTCTGATAGTGACTTGCACGATGTCCAACTGCCACACAATGATCCCCTTGTCATAACGCTTCGTATTGGAAATTACGACGTTAAAAGGGTTTTAGTGGATCAGGGAAGCTTCGCCGAAGTAATGTATCAGGAGCTCTACGAAAAGTTGGGTCTAGGGAAGTCTGACCTGTCCGAATTCAGTACTCCAGTTTTCGGTTTCTCGGGAGAATCAACAATTCCTTTGGGAAAAACAACTCTTCCGGTGCTGGCGGGACCAATCAACCTTCAAACTGAGTTCATAGTGGTTCAGGCCCCCTCACCTTATAATGCCATTATGGGAAGAAGTTGGTTGCACAAGATGAAGGCCATTCCTTCTACCTTGCATCAGAAGTTGAGATTCCTTACCAAAGATGGTGTCATGGAAATAAACGGTGATCAGGTAGCGGCCAAGCAGTGTGTTCTGGCAGCGGCTAAGAAAAGCAGCCCGGGGAGGGCAAACCCAGCAGGAATATTATGACAATTACAGTCACCGGGGACTGTGGAGGGGGAAAGCATCAGACAAGAAGAGGCCGAAAAGGTACACTTCGACCCATCTGAGCCCGAACTTTATTTTCAGGTCGGCATAAATCTATCTCTCTTTGACAAAAATGAGTTGGTGACCTTACTACAAGAATTCCGAGATGTGTTCGCCTGGTCGGTTTATGACGCCCCGGGGGTATCACCTAGCCTTGCATGTCATTCCCTAGCAATGCCTCTCGATGCTAAGCCCGTGCAGCAAAGGCGTCGAAAACTACCTACAGAGAGATCAGATATAATTATGGAGGAGGTCCAAAAATTGTTGGCCGCGGAGGCAATTCGGCCAGTTTTATATCCAACTTGGTTGTCCAACACAGTGGTGGTGCAGAAAAAGAATGGGAAATGGAGAGTCTGTGTTGATTTCACCGACCTGAATAAAGTTTGTCCGAAAGACCATTTTCCCCTGCCCAGAATAGATCAGCTGGTCGACTCGGCAGCCGGACATGATCGAATGAGTTTTTTGGATGCGTTTCAGGGGTATCACCAAATTCCCATGACTTTGTCCGATCAGGAGAAAACAGCTTTTATTACTCCCAGGGGGGCGTATTGCTACAAGGTAATGCCGTTTGGATTGAAAAATGCAGGTGCCACCTACCAGAGGATGATGACCACCATGTTTGGGAATCAAATCGGAAAGACCGTGGAGGTCTATATTGATGATATGTTGGTGAAGAGTGTCAGAAAGGAGGACCATTTGGCTCATTTGAGAGAAGTCTTTGAGATTCTCCGAAGGGATGGGTTACGCCTCAACGCCTCAAAATGTCTGTTCGGTGTAAGATCAGGAAAGTTTTTGGGCCATATCATCAGTAGCAGGGGGATAGAAGCTAATCCGGACCAGATCTCTGCATTAGTGAGCCTTGAAGAGCCCAAAAACACCAAACAAGTGCAACGCCTGACTGGCATGGTGGCTGCTTTAGGTCGGTTCATCTCTCGATCGGCTGACAAGTGCCGTCCTTTCTTTCAGCTGTTAAGGAAGAAAAGAAATTTCTTATGGGATGAGGATTGCTCGGTTGCTTTCCAGGAATTAAAGGCTTATCTTGCATCTCCGCCTTGTTTATCCATTCCTTCTCCGGGAGAACCACTTTATCTTTATTTGGCAGTGTCCGAGCATGCGGTAAGTGCAGTTCTCGTTCGGGAAACACCCGATTGTCAGAGGCCCATCTTTTTTATAAGCAAAACCATGACTGAAGCAGAGTCTAGATATTTGCCACTTGAAAAAGCTGCTCTGGCTTTAGTCCGAGCAGCGAAAAAGCTCCCACAGTATTTCCAGGCTACTACGGTAACCGTACTGACAGACTTACCTCTCAAGGCTTTGCTGCAGTGTTCGGATTTCTCCGGAAGAATCACCAGATGGGGGGTGCAGCTCGGGTCTCTCGGAGTGGAGTATAGGCCGAGAATTTCAATCAAGGGTCAAGTTTTAGCGGATTTTGTGGCAGAGTTTCAAGGGAAAGGTTCGGAACCTGAGCCAACCAGTAATCGGGGACTGGAGACAACCTTAGTCCCGGCCGAATGGAAGTTGTTTGTAGATGGTGCATCAAATGCCATGGGATCAGGAGCAGGGACAGTGCTAATCTCCCCGGAAGGATTGCTTGTGGAGCAGGCCGTGAGGTTAAATTTTTTGGCTTCAAACAATGAGTCCGAATACGAAGCCTTACTGATCGGATTGAAGTCTGCCAGAAGATTGGGGGTAGACCGGTTGCGGGTATTCTGTGATTCACAATTAGTGGTCAATCAGATTTCAGGGGAGTATCAAGCTCGGGATGAGCGGATGGCATCATACCTCCGAGCTGTTAAAAATTCGTTATCTGCATTTGAATTCATTCAGGTGGAGCAGATTGGAAGGGAGCACAATTCCCATGCAGATATTTTAGCCAAGTTAGCCACGGCCAAGGAAACTGATATGGAAAGAACAGTGACAGTGGAAATCCTAGATTCTCCGAGCTCTCAGAATGTTGAGTCAGACGTTCTCAATATCACAAGACCAGCGGCAAGTTGGATGGATCCACTGGTGGCATATTTGCAGAATAACCAGTTGCCAGAGGATCAGAAGGAAGCCGACATTGTCAAGAGGAAGGCCCCAGGCTACTGGCTTTCTAAGGAAGGGAGCCTCTACAAAAGATCCTTTTCGGGGCCCTACTTACTCTGCGTTCATCCGGACTTGGTCAACAATCTACTCTATGAAATCCATGAGGGTATCTGTGGAAGTCATACCGGAGGTCGATCATTGGCTCACCGAGCAATGTCACAGGGTTATTGGTGGCCTTATATGCAGAGTGATGCTGTTCGGTACGTAAAGGCGTGTGATAAATGTCAGCGATTTGCTCCAAAAATCCATCAGCCTGCTCGGGAGCTTAATCCTTTATCCAGTCCCTGGCCTTTTGCCCAATGGGGAATTGATATTGTGGGACCTCTGCCCCGAGCGCCAGGGAACAAGAAGTTTCTAATTGTGGCCACTGATTACTTCACAAAATGGGTGGAAGCTGAGCCGTTGGCCCATATTCGGGACACGGATGCAAAGCGTTTCTTCTGGAGGAATGTAGTCACCCGATTTGGGATACCCCGGGTAGTGATATCGGATAATGGAACTCAGTTCGAAGGCAAGGTTTTTAAGGGATTCTGTTCGGAGTTGGGAATAAAGAACTTTTTCTCTACACCCGGCTATCCTCAAGCCAACGGACAAGCTGAAGTATCGAACAAGGTGATTCTTGACGGGATCAAGAAGAGATTAGAGGAGGCAAAGGGTAAATGGGTTGAAGAGCTTCCGAGTGTGTTATGGACTCACCGAACAACTCACAGGAGGTCGACCGGAGAAACTCCGTTCGCCCTGGCGTATGGTGTTGAAGCTGTGATTCCACTAGAGGTCGGCCTACCTACTACCCGAACAACAGAATTTGATGCCGAACAAAATGAGGATAACCTTAGAAAAGATCTGAATTTGGTAGAAGAAAGAAGAGACATGGCCGCTATTAGGTTGACCTCCTATCAGCGTCAGATGAAAAGGGGGTACGACAAGAACATTAGGCCCAGGAGCTTTTATGTTAATGATTTGGTGTTACGCAAGGTGGTAGCCAACACCCGAAATCCAAATGACGGTAAGCTCGGACCGAACTGGGAAGGACCCTATAAGGTAATTTCATTTGCCGGTGTAGGGGCGTACAGATTAGAAGATATGGAGGGAAAGCCAGTCCCCAGGCCTTGGAATGCATGTAATCTCAAAAAATACTTTTTCTGAATAAAACTAAATAGTAAAACGGAGGTATTATTAACATTGTGCTTTATTTTGTATAGCTTCTTTGATTAGAACTTGTCATTTCATGTTAATATTTGAGCATCATATCCTAATAACTTTTGCTTGGAAGGAACTTAACACTTCTAGGGGAGTGGTTAAGCTTCCTTAAAATAACAAAAAGGTTGCTCGGCAGGAACTTAACACTTCTAGGGGAGTGGTTAAGCTTCCTTAAAATAACAAAAAGGTTGCTCGGCAGGAACTTAACACTTCTAGGGGAGTGGTTAAGCTTCCTTAAAATAACAAGAGGTTGCTCGGCAGGAACTTAACACTTCTAGGGGAGTGGTTAAGCTTCCTTAAAATAACAAGAGGTTGCTCGGCAGGAACTTAACACTTCTAGGGGAGTGGTTAAGCTTCCTTAAAATAACAAGAGGTTGCTCGGAAGGAACTTAACACTTCTAGGGGAGTGGTTAAGCTTCCTTAAAATAACAAAGAGGTTGCTCGGCAGGAACTTAACACTTCTAGGGGAGTGGTTAAGCTTCCTTAAAATAACAAAGAGGTTGTTCGGAGGAAATGTATGATTACTGTATTTATGCATATGTTGTTCGGATTTACAATTTCACAGGAAGCATTGAATCACATATGATAGGGAAGGAGCTGACTCTCTCGGCCGAACTAAGGTATTTTCGTTTCATTTTTATTTATGTATATAAACAGGGAAAGAGTAAGGATCAAAATATATGCTCATATTAGTTCGGAGTTACTTATGTGCGAGTGTTTAGTTCTAATATACGATACAGTGTAAGAAAATCCATAGGCACATAAAAACAAATTAGAACTTAAAACATTCAACATTAAACTGTATACCAAAGGGTACATATATATATGACCTCCCAAAGTTAAAATGTTTAGTTCGGGAAAAGATAGAACAAAAAAGAGGGAAAAGACAAAACTGAAGCTATTATATAGACTGAGGGCATGCGGTCATTGTCCCGAAGAAGGACCAGGAACGTCAGCTGTTGTTTCAACAGGCACTGACTGTGGTGCTTCTTGTGTTCGGCCCGTTTCCGCCCCCTCTTCGACCTCTTCGTCTTCCTCATCCTCTTCATCAGCTTCTCCTTCTCCTGCCTCTGCTACTTCATTGTCCGAATCCTGAAGACCTTCCTGGGGATAAGGGATAGGGGTGTTCGAGCGTAGGAAGAGCTCCGATGTCTCCGGATGCTCGGTTTTAGTCAGGGCAGATTTCCATCCCTTCCTAAAACCGGTGTTGTACACCATCCGGAATTGAGTCCGAGCTTCCTCCATAGCCCCGTCATACCCCGACTTCTCGCCTTCAACTCTCCCTTGAACCTTGCCATCTTCTATGGCTTTCTCAATGGAGGCAATGCATTCGGACTCCAATTTCCTTACCTTCTCCCTCAGCTCAGCCAATTCGACTTCGGCCTTCTTCCTACTTTCCTCTTCGGCTCGAGCTAGGGCCTCGGCCTTTTTCCTGCTCTCTGCTTCAGCTCGAGCCAGGGTTTCGGCCTCCTTCATCATGTTGATATTGACGAAGTGTTGATCCTCCAACTTTTTGTAGTCGGTACTTTTCTTCTGGAGTTCGTCGGTCATTTTGAGGACCCTCGACTCCATCGCAAGAATGCTCTGGGTAGCCTGAATGGACAAGAAAGAGGTTATAACACAGTAACCAAAAAATAATAGTAATAAGTGGCAAACACCACTGCAAAACAAAACTAACATTTCCTTACCATCATCATTCCTCTGGTGCCATGCCGGAAGATCTGGGCCGAGCTCATGCCATCCCACTGGTTCATATCCCCGGGCAAACAAGCTGCTCGGGCTAAACCATGAGCAACATGGGCCGAAAGTTCCGTCTCTGTTTCGTCCAAGACTGTGTCATGGATGGAGATCGGACCATCACCAAAAAGGAGTCTAGGCACCCATGGCTCAAAACTGGCCGAAGCACCTTCGGCTGGCATAGAAGGAACGTCACTTCTTCTTTTCTTCTGTGGAGGGGCTAGGTCCTCTCCATGGTCGGATTCTTCAATTTCGTGGACTATGGGAAGCGGTGAGGGAAGCTTTTCGGGAGTGACCTGGGCAGTCTGTTCGGACGAAGAAGACTCTGAGGTAGCCTTTGTGCTTTTCTTTCCGGCTCCTTTGCCTCGACCCTTCCCTTTTCCTTTAGCTGCACCAGAGGAGCTTCCACCTGTAGCTCTGCCCATTATCTCGAATGGGTTGATCGGCGGAGCCATTTCGGAAACTTGCCCGACTGGAATGAACTCCGGATCCTCTTCTGAGTTCGGAGTGTCTGCTGGAACGGCCAAAACTGGAACAGTGGTCTCCACTCGGACTTCTTGAGACCTCGGAACCGTTGGGCCTTCAAGAAATGACCTTATCTGGGGCTCGTACCTCAAAAGCAGAGGTGCCGAACGCGGCTCTCCCCTCTGATCTACGTAGATATTGGTCGATAGAACTCTTCTCACCAGATCGGAGTCTGCTTGACCCTCGTACACTGCCAATCGGGACGGATCTGTGAAAACACCAAACGCATTTATAAACTTACAATACAGGCAAGGCAGATAGAAGCAAATAAAGTAATAAGTAACGAAAATGTGTTCGGTTGTTTAATAAAGTTTGGTCGATTACTCTAAAACATGGTTGTTAGGTGCAAGTTCCTAACCTGGTTTCCCGAACGAGCTTCGGCATTTGGACTCCGTGTACCAATCGCCCGAAACCCTCAGGTAGTCCTTGTCGTACCCTTTGTTGGTGTCCGGGAGGCCGTTTACTAATTTTTGTTGAAGGTTTCTGGCTTTGAGATAACATAAAGTTTTGGACTCTTCTCCCGGACACATATACTGATAAACTTTAAGAATTTCCCCAACCCGTAGATTTGTCCCTAAAAGACGGTTTAGGGCTACTACTCCCATGATTATTCGGATAGTATTGACAGACACTTGGGAGGGAGTGGCATTGACAATCTGTAAAAAGGTGGTTAGCAGAGGATGGAGTGGAAACCTCACTCCACCCTCGACTACTGCCATAACCGGCAGCATAATCTCATCATCGTTAATTACTGGGAAATTCCTTAATGTCGTAGTACGCTAAACGAATAGATGAGGGAACTCTGTACAATTCCCTGAACCTAGCCATACTCTCTTCGGAGTTTACTAACCGAGCCAATTTGCTCGCCCTAGACCTCGATTGAACCCTAGCCATACTATCAATCTAAGAAACTTTGGAAAATACAACAAACTAAGAGGGGAAGAAAACTTACGCGATAGCGTTACCAGAGACGGTGGCAGAGAACGTCAGGGAGCTTGGAGAAGACGATTGCAAGAGGAAAGGGGGAGAGATAGGGTGCTGAAGAATTCAAAGGGGTGAGTAATGATGGGGGGATTTAAAAGATAAGTAAACTTTCCCCCCAAAAGCCCCGCCGTTTCAGTTTTTCTTGGAAAGGCGCGATTCAGAGGTGGCGTGTTAAGTTTGTTTTTGGGAAAATGTGTTATTGATTCCGACTCCTTCGTTATCCATACGAAGGAGCCGAAATCAGGGGGTAATTGGAGGGGAAAAATTTATTCGGACAAAACATTTGTGAGGACAAAATACAACATATTACGTGTTCGGAATTAACCGAACACATCCTACATAACAGACCCTATACTCATGGAGGCAACATATTACGTGTTCGGAATTAAACCGAACACATCCTACATAACAGGCATGTTCTGTTCGGTTTAATATTTAAATGAGAGTGTCGAGCTACGAAATAAAAATAAGATATAAAGGATTATTCTGGAATGTTAAATTAAGAACGGATTAAAATATCATTATTATAAAATAGTAAACTTAAAGTGAAATCAAAGCTCATCCATTGCATTAAATGCTAATCAAAATATCAAGGTAATGTCAGGATTATTCTGAACCAAAAATGGGCTGTAAAACAGAGAGCATTAATGCTCTGAAAAGAAAGAAGGAGGAAGAGGATAAAGGAAGAAAAGAATAAGATATTTTTAAAAGAGAAAAGGCTATATATATACGAGATTCATCCCAAAACAAGGGGTTCCAGAATTCAATATATTCTCTGAGAAATACAGTTTAGTAAAAAGGAAAGGTTGTTCACTGGCATTTTTTCTTTAAGTATGGGATTACTGACAAAATCATCGGAGGGCTATAGGTTAACCCCCACTGGGTTGAACCAAGTCATTCTAAATATTTGTTTTCTTTTATCTTGCAGTTTTTAGGTCCACATTCTGTTCGGAAATAACCACATTATGTTCGGAGAGGCTCGCATCTGTTCGGCTTATGCGCAGGAAGAAACATTTCTACTTAGTGTTAATTAGTTTTTCCATATCCCCAAAAAAATCCCACCTACAATTATTATTATTTTTTTTATGGGAGATCGAAGAGACTTCATTACTATAGCTCAATAATGTACAGCCACAACATGGTACTCAACAATAGCGGTGGTAATATTAAACAAATGTGTTTTTGCTGTCACAAATCCACGTGCCAATCGGAAAGCACCAGTTCCACCAATAATTGGCATCTCACGGAGCGGTTGCAACGCTGCATTCCTGCCCAATACAGTAAGGCTGCTACCATTGAATTTCCCAGTTGTGAAAGCAAGGTTCATGGCCACAAGTAGGCCTAGTTCTTGTTGGTCAGCTGACCCATATAGGCCTTGAGCTCGACCCACAAGCTTGGAAGTGGGCTCAGGACCTTCTGTTAGTGGGTCATCAAAAATGTTAACTAGTCCGAAGAAGGTGGGTGATTTCTTGGTGATTGATGCTTTGGCTACTTCTACTGCACTTTGGTTTTTGTCTGATACTATGTCATGGAAGTAAAAATGGAGCCGAGAGACTTTCTCTTTGGAATATTGGAGCTTTTGAAACCATTCATCAACTTCTTTGGGATCTTCAATAGTGCTGTGCACCAATTGCGTGGCCATGGCTAGTGAGAAAAGCAATAAAACTTTAGCTAGCTTTGCCATTTAATTATTCCCTCTCTCAGTCACACAACAAAGGATAGAGCCTTAGAGCATAGGGAGGCTCCTTATAGTGGAAGAATCAGACTCATATATCCATTTTATCTTTTGTTTTGTCCACTGTACCATGTGGTTGCTACTACTTACCAGTTACCATACCTTTTTGCTAAATGGTACTAACCTCTAATATCTAATATTAATATATTAAAACGGAAACCGAGAGAATGTTCAATTTTAAAAATCCTAAATTTTCTCCCATAGCATTATTAACTTTGTAGAAATTTGGCCAAGTGATACAGAGAATTTACAAAAGACTTCTTCAAAGAAATATCTTAATTCTAAAACTTATCTCTTTGTTTATGGCTATTAGCTAGGAGTCTATAACAAGGAAAAAATCTTTATTGTAAATTTTTTGATGAGTAAATGACAAAAAGTAATTTCAAAAGCATAAATATCCCTTTTGTCAGTATCAGTTTAGTTCAGCTCAAAAGACAGTGGGAGAAAAATCATGTTGGAAATTAATTAACTGTAAAAAAAAAAGGCAAGTGGAATCAGGCTGGAAATCATTTGTCTTTGATCTACACGACATATCTATAATACAAACAAAAGTAACCTAAGTGTTTCGCAATTGTCATTTTGGGCTCTTTGAGCAAAATTGTCAATACCATCCTGGATGCCACTTTGATTTAGTTAGAAAAACGAAATATTTCGATATTTGTACATAAGTGTACCATTTCGGGTTTATATTATATACAATAGCTGATCTAGCATGGGGGCAGTGGGGACACAATTTAAAAAGCTTATAGGTTCATTCAAAATTTTATATTATTTTAAATTTTCCGCCATTAGATTTTTTGCATTTACTTCCACTGTGTTTTTTTGTATAAAAAAAAAATATTATAGGCCACTTTGAAAAAATAAGAAAAATGAAAGAGCTTACAGCAATAATCGGGACTGGGTGGATAACAATGAGTTCTTAATTGTTTTTACGTAAACAAAATCCTAACTCTGTCCCTGATTATATATATTTATATTTATTAGTCAAAGTCTATAATTTATTAAGAGTCTTTATAAATTATAAATCCATATCTTAACTTAATATATTAAACCCTAACTCAATATATTACTCCAATAATAATAATAATAAAAAAGAAACTACACTTGGTTAAGAAAAAAACAAAGCGTCCTATCCCAAAGATGAGTACTGAACAAACTATTTGCAAAGCCATCAAGATATTAAAAAAAAAAAAAAAGAAAGAAAATTGAAAATAGATAATGACGAGTCAATATATTGAGCTGAGTGTATGTAATGAGGAGACGACCTCATGACACCTATGAATATCCATAGCCTTGGGTCAATACGTCTAACTGGCCTAGGAGTCTCATCAAGTCACTAGGTGATGACATGACTTGACAAACACACTTGAAGGTCATCATATTCAACGTACAAATATCATATGCCTAATAGTGGAAGGAGTCAGTGTCATGTCCTGGAAATCACGGGACCCACTTCCCATGTCCTGAAGATCTTGGAGGACGACCCACATCTTAAGGATCTCGGGAGACGACCATCACGTTCATCTGCATGAATGCTTATCTGCACCTTTCCAACAAAAGAATAGGGGTCAAGTCTTTTGTTTCCCCGAATATTAAATACAATTTTTTTTCCTGCAGAAAAACACTACACGATCACTCACATTTGGATAGTGGATTCAACATTAACCTCCTAATTTTACATATTTTCTCTTTTAAAATATGTATTATCCCAATTTTAAGAATTAATTATGAATGATTTCTTTATAAATTACTAAGACTTGAAACCTGAACATTCAGTCTAAAAAGTATAATTAGATTTTTTATTTTGCCAGGTTAATTTTAACTTAATATACAACACTACTAACTCAAAAATAAAAATTATACAAACAAAATGTTACCCAAAAAAAATAATATAGAAACAAAACAAAAGTTAAAGTTAAAGACTAAAAGACTGCTCAACAAAAACTAAAACAAAACAAAATAATATAAACACTTGCACAATAACTAAAAGACTGAAAGTTATAAGAAAAAGTGTTAAGACTTAAAGCTATTGGACTGTTAGGGACAAAATTTAAATGCCAGGGGGAGCCATGCCCCCCCTTTGGCTCCGCCCCTGGCCATTCTCTCTCAGTCACACAACATAAGGGGGGATAGGGAGGGTCTTTATAGTGGAAGAGAATCAGAATCATTTTCTCCCTTTTCACTTTTGTGTTATCCTTTCTTTCAAGTGGTAATTGGCGGGTTTGGATTCCCTCAATGCATGGGAGGAAAACATGAACTCGACACGAGTTTATTTAGGACACGTGTCAATCTATTGTTTTCTTATTGTTCTCTTTAGTGTATCTATATTATAATGTAAAATCGAAACTTTTTTATTTTTGGTTGACCTCATCATGTTGCGTCACATAAGCTTTTGAAATCTCACAATTTTATACCTCATTGTTTTAATATATATTTTTTAATTGAATTTTAATTTTATTCTATTATTAAACCTTCTATTAGAATTTTGACACATTATATTTTCTTTAATATAAGAATATATTATTCTATATATAAAACACGATTATAATTAATGTCGAATATTAAAATATATTCTATATATAAACAAAATATAAATATCTTTTAATAATAATCATAATTATCAATTTTCATCAAGATTTTTTTTTTTTTTTTAAATTTAATTTGTTGCTGGCAATGGAGAAAGATGGATGAATTTTTTTATAATGAAACCATGTGAGCTTGAAATGAGTTATGAAAATTATTTAGGTTTGATCATATAATCATGTGTCTATATATTTATTTGTCCTTCTTCTTATTTTAAGTATCCTTTATTTTATTTTTGGATGGAAACATGATCCATATGGTAAATATAAACATGAATCGTGTTTTATAAAAATTGGACTATATTCAACTTATGCCAAAAGAAAAATTACATTATATTAAATTTTAATTATCCTATGATAAATACTTTCTTAGTTATTTTTTTAAACCAAAAAAGTAGGATCTATCTAAATCCGATTCGTAAAGTCTCTTTATCAATCTTGCCTACAACATTTTGAACTACAAAAAAAAAAAAAAAAAAAAAAAAAAAAAAAAAAGTAAAAGGAATCAAAATTAATTTAGATTTTATTTTCAATAATTTTCCTGTGCATCGCACAAGTTTGCAACTAGTTAGAGCACTAAAGGAAAGCCAAATCGTTAATTGGCAACCATACCTCATCAATGTCATCATCAATCATCATCATGGAGAGGCATTAATTAAAATAATTTTATATAGCAGCCAATAAGAAATCAAATTCACAATTCATTCTTAAATTTTGGAATCAATTTCAAACTACAATAATGTTAAATCCATATTTTTTTTTGCATGAAGAAAAACACATGAGTCACATGCATCTACAGAGTTTGACCAAAAAAATCACTAGTTTTATTTTCCACCTACCATAGCCGGACTTTTGGCTTATGGGTTTACGCCATTTTGAAACATGCAAAAGGGTTAAGAGTTAAGACAATAAGCAGATCAATTAGGACCTTGATGCTTCAATCTACCTGTCTATCATCAATAACTTTTTGAGGAACATGTGTGGTTAATTAGGGCCGGTCCAATTATTTTGGGGGCCTTAAGCAAAATTTTAAATTGGGACCTTAATCATTCAATGTAAAAAAAAAAAACACTTATTGAAGCTAATCATAGTCACTAACCCAGCTATCATATTACTTCAAACCCAATACAAATATATATTTATAAAAAAGACTCAAGTCCAACAAAAATCTACATCATAATTCAAGTAAAAGACAAAAAACAAAAATCTACATCATGATTCAAGTTAAAAAAAAAAAAAAATTAAAAAGTAAAAAAAAAAAAAATAAAATTAAAAAAATAACAAATCAACCTACAAGTTGTCAAGTACAATAACATCACGTGGGAGTTGGGGGCTTTAAAAAAAGGATTCAGATCCTTTAGAGTTTCTAGGGTATTCTAGAGGGTAGAGTTCTTTAAATCTTAACTTTTCATTTATAATAAAGGGTCAAGAAATTGCCACATCATCAATCCACTACTAAAAACCTAAATTAGTATTTCAAATACATTAAAACACTTCTTAACTGCTAACGTTTTTTTTTCCTCTCTGTAGCAGACATCAACACAACAACACATCCTGCCATTTTCATCCCTCAAATCTAAAAAACTCTCGTCAAACTTCATTGCCAGAGAAGAAACCTTTATTTCTTTAATGTATTTTTTTTTCTCTGTTTACAACTCTCTCCATTCTCTTTATTCATAAATTTCTCAATCTTTTTATCCCCAAATGGTAGATCTATTAAAGTTAAGCTCTAAAAATCACCCATGAATAACCATTGAAAGGCTAATGGAGGCAAGGTATGTTTGCTCCATTTGTGAGTTAAAAAAAAAAACTGAAAATTTTAAGAATGAGAAGGAATGCTTGGATTGATGATTTTATGGAAGAGAATGGTATTATTTTTGTTGTGTTGATGTGAGAAACGACAAAACAAAAGAGTAAAAAGAAATAGAGTTTGGTAAACGTTAGCAGTTGAGAAGTGTTTTAATGCATTTGAAATACTAAATTAGGTTTTTAGTAGTGGATTGATGATGTGTCAATGTCTTGACCCTTTATTTTAAAATGAAATGTTGAAATTTAAAGAAATCTATCTTGTAGAGGATCCTAAGAACTCTAGAGGATCTTAATCCCTAGAAAAGATAAAAGGGAGGGAGAAGTGATGGGTCTGCTGGCACATAGTTTTGTCCTAACCCACATAACTTTAAAGTGTTTATTTACAAAGAAGTGAAAAGAGGATAAAGAGAGAGAGAGAGAGAGAGAGAGAGAGAGAGAGAGAGAGAGAGTTATAAGAAGAAGAATGTTTGTGAGTTTTGTGAATTTTTTTTTTTAATGTTGGTAGAAGCTCTAATCCAACTTAATGTAGTTTTGTCTATAGGATTCTATGTTCTTTCTCTTTTATAATTTGAGGGCCTTAATTTATAAGAATTTTTGTTTTTTTCTTTGGTTCGGGGTCTAAAGCGGCGGCTTAACTCGCTCAAGGGTTAAGCCGGTCATGTGGCTGATTGCACATTTGCACTATCATCAAGAAACAGCTCAAACAGAAAACAAGAAGTTTACCATCAATAATTAATGCGTTATTCAAAAAATTAAAATAAGAGAGTTTACCAACTATACCAGAACCTAGCTACTATCTATCTAGCCTCACTGCAGGAGCAGGCACAAGCACAACAGCTTAATAATTGCAACCGTCGTCTATTCTATGCATGAGAAGGTACATTATTTAGTGGAGGGAGTGGAGAAGTTGATAACAACATTCGATCCACTTCTGACAGCTAAGGAAGCCCAACAATCTAAGAACAACAATATCAACGAAATAACTTTCATAATTTTTTTTAGAGGTTGTTGAGTTGATAAATTGTGGTTATTATAACATTATTTTTACAAAGATCATTATTGACATTAATTTTATTATATATTAATCACAATTTGTCATCCCATAATTATAAAAAAAATATTGTGAATTTGGTTTTTGATAAAAATATTGTAAAATTTATTATGCCATTACTCAAATATTCTTCAAAAAAGTGTACAAAATCGCTAACATATTTGCATTTTATTAATACATAGAGGGATGAATGGAAAAATTGAAATGTAGCCAATAGTTAAAAGAGGAAAATACAATTTTCCTATTATTTTTTATGGAAGAAGAGACTCATTATTATAGCTTAATAATGTATAGCCACAACATGGTACTCAACAATAGCATCCCCGGTGGTACTATTAAACCAGTGTGTCTTTACTATCGCAAATCCACGTGCCAATCGGAAAACTCCAGTCCCACCGATAATTGGTAGCTCACGGAGTGGTTGCAACGCTGGATTCCTGCCCAAAAAAGTAAGGCTGCTACCATTGAATTTCCCAGTTGTGAAAACAAGGTTCATGGCCTGTAGTAGGCCTACTTCTTGTTGGCCAGCTGACCCATATAGGCCTTGAGCTCGACCCACAAGCTTGGAAGTGGGTTCAGGCCCTTCTGTTAGTGGGTCATCAAAGATATTAACTAGTCCGAAGAGGGTGGGTGATTTCTTGGTGATTGATGCTTCAGCTACTTCTACTGCACTTGGGTTTTTGCCTGATAGTATGTCATGATAGTAAAAATGGAGCTGAGAGACCTTCTCTTTAGCATGTTGGAGCTTTTGGAACCATTCATCAACTTCTTTGGGATCTTCAATGGTGCTGTGCACCAATTGCATGACCATGCCTGAGAAAAGCAATAGAACTAGAGCTAACTTTGCCATTATCTCTCTCTGTCACACAACAAAAGGGAGGATAGGGAGGCTCTTTATAGTGGAAGAGAATCAGAATCATTTTCTCAATTTTAACGTTGTTTAATTTGTCCTTTTTATCATGTGCTTGGCAACCATACCTCATCATGGAGATGTGCTTACATTAATTAATATAATGTTATACAGCAGCCAATAAAAAATCAAATTCACAATTTATTCTTAAAGTTTGGAATCAAATTCAAACTACCACATTTCTTTTTGTTTTCCGGAATATTAAATACAATTTTTTTTTTTGGCCGGAAGAAAAACACTGCACGCTGTAGTAGGTCACAAGCATCCACATGGTCTGACCAAACAAATCACTAGTTTTATTTTCCACCTACCATAGCCGGATTCACTGACTTTTGGCTAATGGATTTTACCCCATTTTGTAACATGCAAAAGGGTTAAGAGTTAAGACAATAAGCAGATCAATTAGGGACTTTAATGCTTCAATCTACCTGTCTACTATCAATAACTTTTTGAGGAAGATGTGTGGCTAGCTAATTGCACATTTGCACTATCATCAAGAAATTTCTCAAACAGAAAACAACAAGTTTTACCATCAATAATACAATTATTCAGCCCAAAAAACAAAAAAAAAAGTTTACCAACTACGTACCAGAACCTAGTATATATCAATGAATGAGAATGTACAATATTCAGTGGACAAGAATATCCGGTCCACTGCTGACAGCTAAGTAAGCCCATCAATCCAAGAACATCAATGTAATAGACAACAAATTTCATAATTTTCTTTTTTATAATTTGTTATGGTGATAAATTGTAAGAAGGGTGGTGCACTGTACTGTTAAGTGGGGTCAACTGGCCCATTGAATTTTTTGTTTGAAGAAAAAAAAATTACCTACTTATATATATAAATATTTTTCGGATTTTTAGAAGTTAGATCCCACTAGAAAAAGGAAAATGTTAAAGGTGAGGTCAATATTATTAAAAGAAAAATAATTTTTTATCTGCCTAAAAAATTTAAACACCCTACTCAACTATATATATAATACTTCAACCACAACATATCGACAATATCTATTTTCACAACTTGTAATGGGTTTCTAGTCCAACACTAGTCAAAACCATGTGTTGTTTCTCGTAACCAGACATTGTGTATGCACGATGCATGAACACCAAATTCCAAATAGCTAAAACGAAGAAGAGAAGATTAGAAAGGCTTGTAGTGAATCTCTGAAGTATTGTTTTCTCCCAGTAATCCCCGCAACCATATATTGAATTTGAAGAAGTGTGTATTTTGAAAGTATTAATTTTCATCTTTTTACACTTTAATGAAATAGAATAAAATTGTAATTTCACATAATCCAAAATCCAAGATTGATCCGTGGATTCAAATATTATGTTTTAATTTGTCAATATTGAATTAAGGATGAAAGAACTGATCTCAAATCAATGCAAAAACCAAGATTTTATGAAGAAATTCATTTTAATTGGTTTAATTTAATTTAATCATAAGTTCACATTCCTAGGATTATTTGTTAAATTAATTTAATTTTTTTTTTCAATAGATTAAATTTAAATTATTTATAGAATAATTCTTATTGGTTGAAACAGTCGAATATAGTGAATGTTAATGAATGAGATAATTGCTGAAAAGATTAATTGATAATAATAGATAATTATCTTAATTGATAATACAATACCCAATAATTTTTAATTTAATTAATTTAAGTGATTGAAACCTAATCAGAAAAGAAGTCCTCGAAATCACAACTCTTTTTTGCCGACCCTATATAAAACTTACAGAAGTCATGGAAAGAAGCTAATTAATTGGAAGTTGGTTAAGGACCAACCTGGCGGCCATAATTAAAGATTGACCAAGATTCATATTTTGATCAAAGAAAAGGTAGTGGAGTCATGATTTGATAAAGATTCTCAATCTTTGCTATATGAAAGAACCTCATCATCATCAATACAGGAGGGGCGGCTAGCACCTGTGAATATTTGCTACCAGCTCCCCGAGAAGAAGGAGAGACGGACCACGAAATGAAGTCAAGCTTAGTTTCAAGGTTATTTCTTTTGAGTATATCGGATCCATATATATATCTTGGTTCATCAAAGGTTCTAAAAGGAGAAATATTGGAACTAGGTTACTATCAAAAGAATTCCTTAGGGCCACACTTCCTGGTGAAAAGCCAGCGATTTACCTTGATCTGTGTAGGAAAATCTCCGAGGGTGCACCATCCTCTGGGATTAGTTGAGGTGCGCACAAAACCTGGTTATCAAAAAAAAAAAAAAAAAACTACTGAAACAAAACCTCTCCCCCATTAAGAGTGATTTTGTTTTTGCTAAAAGACAGATTTTGTAATCTATTAACACTAGATCAAGAGATTACATCGCACCACCACACACGTATTCCAATCCGCCAATCTGGGACACTCAAGAGGCTCCATCCCACAAATGAATGCTCAGTTTTATTTTATTTTATTTATTATTATGTGCAAAATTGATTGTAAATTTGTGTAATTATGGATGCATGTTTAGGGATATGTTGAATGAAATGAATGCTCTGAAATAGTGTTAAACATTCTTTGAATCAAGTCTATTTTAAAAAGAGGTCGAAAAATCCATTTTTTTAAGCCAATTGTTAATAGTAAATAGTGTTATGCTGCACTATTTTTCTGCATTCTATTTTAGTTGTTGCAAATTTCAGAGGATATTCATGTCTATATTTCACTGGAATATGCATGCTTGATGCCTTTGATGATTAATCACTGTTTATCTTTATTTAATTGTTGCGAGTTGATTTTGTTGAGTCGGTGAACTATAGAACATTAGATCTTAAGAGACTTATTTAGGTTAAATTGGATACCTCGGAACTTAATTTTTAGTTAAATTGTAATTCTTATTGCTTTCTTAGTTAGATTATAACTAGGACATAAAGCCTTGTAACTTGGACCATGCCTTGTAACTTTCTTATTTCATAAACATCTTTTGTACTATTTTTCAATATTAATGAAAATAGATATATTTTTCTTTTTAGTTTTTATTAAAATTAAGTAGCAACTCCATTGTAAATTCCATTAAACTTAAGGAAAACAATAAACCTATATTGAATCACAGTTGCGTTTTGAGAAACTATGTTTAAACCAAATTATTTGACTCTTATTC
The DNA here is from genome assembly GCA_907173295.1 of Fagus sylvatica. Classification (NCBI taxonomy): domain Eukaryota; kingdom Viridiplantae; phylum Streptophyta; class Magnoliopsida; order Fagales; family Fagaceae; genus Fagus; species Fagus sylvatica. The sequence continues at coordinate 10,130,354 of OU015763.1, forward strand.
TTTTAGTTCAAGGGTCATGGTTCACACAGCACCTTAATCACTTTACCTAAGAGCTTAAGCCTGTGTTTGGATCCTCTACTAAAAAGTGATTTCACGGATTTTTATGCATAAAATGCATTCTGCAAAAAATTTGAGGTATTTGGTTGGGATTTTGGATTTTGATTCTAGCTTCTACTTTTAATTTTTACTAAAGTAAATGGGACCCACTTACAACAGTTTATTACTCGAATGACTCTTTTTTCTCTCGTTTAATTTTTCTCTTTCTTTCTTTATTTTCCTTCCCTCTCTTTTATTCCCTACTTTTTCTCTTTTCTTGATGTGTTCCCTACCTTTTCTCTTTATTTCTTTTATCATAAATGGTTTGTGTATATCTTGATTGCACACACAATACACATTTCTCTATATTTTTTTATTACATTGTTCAAATTTTATAAAAATGTGTGCAAGGAGATGTGCACAAATCATGACCTATTTTTTTTTTTTATAGACATTAATTTAAATCACAACGTAATACTTTATTTCTTTATTACGTGCATTGTTAATTTTGTATTGGTAGTAAATGTATTTTTAGCCTTGTATTGAGATATTTAAAAAAAAAAATGTTAATTACATAATGTATACTAATAATATATTATTTAATAGGAAGAATGCATTCTTTAAAATACCAACCAAACACAATTTCCTTTCAGCATAATCACTTCTTATAAATAATTTCAATATTTTACCAAACGCACTATTTTCAACAAAATGCATTCTAGAGAATGTATTCTCGAGAATGCATTTTAGTAGGAATGCATTCTCTAGAATGCATTCCCAAAATAGAGGATCCAAACGCAGCCTAAGATTAATGCGACTTCAACTTTGTAAAAAGAAAAGAAAACTTAAGATGGACTAAGAAATAAATAAGAATAATTTATAAGATGAACTAAAGGATAAATAAGAATAATCAAATATATATTTTTTATTAAGAATAATCAAAATCTTTGAAACACATAATTTTAAGTGTCCCAATTCCTTTGGAAGAGCATGCATTGAGAGAATGTGCTTTTGTTTTAATTTATTTATTTTATATGCGTCCGGCGTATCCTATGTCAATTGAGAAATATAAAAGAGATGGAAGAAATTGAGAAAGTGGAGGTTAGGGTTTTCATGTGCTTTGGCACTATAGCCTAGGTTCACAGGATGAAACCTAATAGGCTACATCTTTATTACAATATAAATGTTGTGACTTGTGAGGTCCTATTTATAGGACACAAATAATAATAGTAAAACACTTCTAAACAATGTGGGATTCAATGAAATTTATTCCTTAACATGACGTAGCATAATTAACGTGCAATGAATCTTTGGAATATGATGTTTTTCATTTCAAAATCCATCTATTTGTCCAGTTTATGTTTTAGATTTTATTTTCTGAATCTAACCGTATGCATGACACTATCACATTATTTAAAATTTTAAATGATGTGATAGTGTATACACAATTAGATCTATAATATTTAATCTGAATTATAAAATGGACGGAATTGAGGGATTTTGAAATAGAGATGATCCTTTTCCAGGGCCAACAATTTTCATAGAATAAATTGGGAAAATTACATTTTAAATCCTATAGTTTAGGGGGTGTAATAAATTAAATCATATAGTTTCAAAAGTAACAAATTAAACCCTGAAGTTTCAAAAAGTAACAAATTAAACCTCACAGTTTCAAAAGTAACAAATTAAACTTTCAAGTTTAAAAAAGGAACAACTTAAATCTCAACTTATATAAATAAAATAAGGATTTAATTTGTTACTTTTTTAAAGTACTACCTTTAATGGCATCGATGCAAATCTTGGTGCCACTTTCAATAATGATCTTGTTTAAACTTCTCTGATTTCACCAATTCAAGTGCCCCTTTAATGGCTGTAGTTTCGGCAATAGTGGTTTAGTAATGTCAATATATAATTGGTTCAGATAAAAATTAATAAAAGACTCAAATTTAACTGTTGTGAAAATTATTATTACGTAACATTACGTTTACATGTTATTATATGACTTGACATCTCATCAACAAAGAGTCATCAAATATCATCAAAAAGGGTGAACATTAAAAAGAGCCTCAAAAGGTTGTTTCCTTTTGCATGGCAATGATCTCTAACCCTTATTATGTGGTAAACACATCAGCAGTTCAGCACTCAGTTGTGCTCTCTTTAACCCTGCTCCTATTATCATGCAGGTGGAAGGGAATCCAACAAAGCACTCATGGTTGGAAAATTTATAATTTATTTTTTTATTAATTACTAGGAAACATTTTGAAGATAGAATAATTGAAAAGTTAAAGATTTTGAAGGGGTGCGTCTAAGCATCTTGGCATCTTGCATGCATCAGGATTAGGACTATAGGATTCTATGAAATGAGCAGCCACTGAAACCATTAGGTCATGATCGATTTATTGTTGTTGCACACTTGGCTATGTAATTTATAAGGGAGCTGTATATCAAATTAGTGTTAAGGAATATTGTTTAGAATCTCACATTGTTTAGAAATGTTTTACTGTTGTTATCGTTGTCCTATCAAATGGAACTCAAATCATATTGTAACACACTGAGAGATTAATAAAAATGTAGCTTATTAGGCTTCATCTTGTGGACGTAGGCTTACATAACCGAACCAAGTGAAGCCCTAGCCTACATTCTTTCTAAATCTCTTTTCTCCATTTTATATTTGTGTTTAGATTATAGATTTCCACAATTAGGTTACTTAACTTTTTTTTGATAGTTATGATAGAATTTAAACCTATGGCGTCCGCTCATGATGGTTACTCTTAACATCAGGCCAAGACACCAATTGGTTTTTGGTGTAGGCGGGATTTGAACCCAGATCCCTTGTTCGACGACAAAAGACTTTACCAGTTGAGCTAACTGGAACCCACTAATTAGGTTACTTAACTCGTCAAGAGCACATAAGTTAATTCAAATTACAAATCACTAATATATTGTTTATGCATTATAAGCAATTTAAAGTGTTGCTTAATTCTAGGGAATCAATATTGTGACCTAAAATTAGGTTACCAACTCATATCAAACAAATAAAATTAAACCAAAAGACATAGCAAATATAATTCAAAGTTTATTGCAACAAACCAAAGTTAACCACAATAATTTAAGGGAACATATATGAAAAGAAATATAAATATGAAAAGGGTAAAGGGCTATTAAAAATTAGCCTTAGTGAACCACTGTAACATTGTAGCCAACTATAGCATCACCGGTGATGAGATCCATCCAATGTGTCTGAGCAATGGCATACCCACGTGCCAATCGGAAAAGCCCAGTTCCACCGACGATTGCCATCTCTCTAACTGGATGCATAGCCGAGTTCTTGCCAAGAAGGCTAAAAGAGCTACCATTGTAGATGCCATCTATGAACCCAAAGTTCATGGCCATGATCAGGCCCATTTCTTGCTGCGCTGCTGACCCATATAGTCCTTGGGCCCGGCCCAAGAGCTTTGAATTTGGATCAGGTGTCTCAGTTAATGGATCATCTGCCATCATGATGGCACCAAAAAGTGTCGGAGATTTCTCAGTTTCTGTGGCTTCTGCCACCCTAACTGCACTTGGGTTCTTGCCACTGAGTGTGTCATGGAAGTAGAATTGGAGGTTGGTCACTGTCTCCTTTTGGACCTCAAGCCTTGTTGCCCAGTTCTCTTCTGTGAAGCTTTGAGCCCATGGGATGGCTGTCAATAGGGAGAAGAGCATTAGTACCACACCAAGTTTTGCCATTTCTCTCTTCCTCAATTTGTCTAGCAAACTTTCGTGAATCAAATAAGAGGCTTGGGGAACCTTTATAGGGAAAAGGAATTTGACTATGCAAAGTCTTTGTAGATCATGTGAAAGCTTCAGAGGTCGTTTAACTACGATAGGAAGAAATAAGTTCTTTCTTGCCACCCTTTTGATTAAGGGGTCCACTTATTATTGGGAGGGCCAACTTAATTCTTTTAATTTACAAAACAGATTTCTCTTGCCTGCCTTTCCTTACTTTTGGCGGAAAGGGCTGGCAAAATCTGACCCAAATCCATGAATCACTATATGTTTGACTCCAAGCTCAATGACCTGTCTTCTAAATAAATTTGGATCAATAAGTCAAAAGATTTAAAAAAAAAAAAATTGTTCTTAGCATTGCTCAATTAGATAAGACGATCAACTAAACGTTTATCACTAATTTATACCTTTAAAAAAAATTATAATGCATATAATACACAAAGTGATTATAGTCTCGAAGAGGCTTGAACAAAGAAATTCAATTGTTTGGTTGCCCCACCATATAATGCATATTCGCTCACCTAACCAAGAAGTATGGTATATTTCAAAATGAAGACGCTCTCTTGTTCACGTAATCATGAACTCTTTCCCCATTTGTCTGCTAGCGGCATGGCTTAGAAAATCATCAAAGGGTCTATACAATTTGAAGCCAGATGCAGTTGATCTAATTTTGCAAGGTATTCAAAGACAAGAGGTCGTGTTGGTCAAGTTAAATTTTGAGATAAACACAAAGTTTGATCAGAACTTAGGACAATATCATTTTAGCACTTTGTGACTTTGTCCCATATATGTTAGCAAGATTATTAGCCCAACTGGATTATATTCTTCCATAGTTGAACTTGTAGTTGATAAATAAAATCACCACAATCTAGCATAATCAAACCACATGATTCATATTTATCAAAAAAAAAAAAAACCCACATGATTCATAAGTATCAATACGAGTCCTAAAACTTTGAATGGACGCTTTTTAAAGGCTTCAAGGTTTAAAAGAAGGAGGCTTCCTAATCTTAGTAGCTTTCTCGAAGCTATATGCAATTTCAATCAACTTTGGCTCTAAACCTTTTGCTTTTAGTCCCCAAAAGCAAATACCAATTGGGACCCCTTTACTGTCATATCCTGCAGGGACACTAATTCCAGGGAAGCCTCCAATTGCAGGGATAGAAGTAACACTAAAAACTGAAGCTCCTAAACCTGGAGTCACCAATGCATCAAGATTATACTCTTTCATCGATTTCACAAAACTATCTCTCGTTAGCCTTGCCATACCAATCAATGCTTCATTCTCTTTGTTACCTGCAGGGCTGCAGACCCATTTGTGGCTTGAGATTCCATAAAGATGTTTTGCCCCATATTTCTTGATCTTTTCCTGCATGGCCATGCAAATAAATCTTATCATTTGAGGATTTGCTTGGCGGATTGTCACACTTTATGCTCTAACAACTACATAATGCCACGTGTCTGATTTTTTGTTTTTTGGTTTCAAACTTTGGTTATCTTATTAGGAAAAAAAAGATGTGTGGCAAACTGCGATTGATAGACTATAAAGTGGAACATTAAGAGTGGGATAACAAATTTTTATTTATTTTTTGCATTGTATTGTATATATATGTTGGTAGAATCTTGCAATAATGAAAATCATGATGCTAGGAGCCATAGTATTTATGTGAATATACTAACAATATAAAATAAAATAAAAAATTACCTAGAAATAAATATAATTTTTGGGTTTTTAGAAGTTGACTCCACTAAGAAAAAAAAAAAAAAAAAAGTGAATGAGGTATTATTTATAAAAAAAAATAAAAATAAATTTTTGGTCTCTACAAAAAAAAAAAAAAAATAACTACTATATATATATATATATATATATATATATATATATATATTGTCAGTATTGCTACAAACATATTATTTTCACAATGTGTCTCAATGTCAAGTTGTTATTGGTTTTCACATGTACCACCACTTACACCACTTTATTACTACCATTTACAGTTTGCCTACCTAAGTAATGTTGTGAAAACATTGTGACCTTAGCTTTATCTTAACTTTCTTAAAAAAATAAAATAAAATCCCAAGTAACACAAAAAATTGCCAAATAACATAAATAAAAATTAGCCCAAAATAACAACAATAAAAAAACAACAGAAATAACATACACAAATTACTATTGGCCCATTTATCGTATCTAAAAATGAGATCTTGAAAGCTTATTTTTTTATTTATTAAAAGTTTATTAAAGTCTGTCATACCTAAAAAGAAAAAAGAAAAAAAACTTTAAAATTTTGTATATAAGTTTTAAGTGAATCGCACTAACAATATATTTTTGGAAATAAAAAATATCCAAATTACTCCACAACAAGCACATCACATTCAACAAAGCAAAAACAAAAAGATTCCAACAAATTAACAAAGTCTAACAAAGTAGACGAATTTCGTATAGAAATAAATGAGGACTATGACGCTTTGCAAGAGAAGATACTTCATTGTTATTCTTATTACTACTTTGATGGAAGAAGAGATTTCATTTTTTTTTTTTTGGCTACAGCTCAATAATGTATAGCTACAACATCGTACTTAACAATAGCATCCCCATTGGTAATATTAAAGAAATGTGTCTTTATTTGCACAAATCCACGTGCCAATCGGAAAGCACCAGTCCCACCGACAATTGGCATCTCACGGAGTGGTTGCAACACTGCATTCCTACCCAAAAAAGTAAGGCTGCTACCATTGAATTTCCCAGTTGTGAAAACAACGTTTATGGCCAAAAGTAGGCTTAGTTCTTGTTGGCCATCAAACCCATATAGCCCTTGAGCTCGACCCACAAGTTTGGAAGTGGGTTCAGGCCCTTCTGTTAGTGGGTCATCAAAAATGTTCACTAGTCCGAAGAAGGTGGATGATTTATTGGTGATTGATGCTTTGGCTACTTCTACTGCACTTGGGTTTTTGCCTGATAGTATGTCATGCAAGAAAAATTGGACCCGAGAGACTCTCTCTTTGCCATGTTGGAGTTTTTGCAACCATTCATCAACTTCTTTGGGCTCTTCAATGGTGCTGGACACCAATTGCATGATCATGCCTGAGAAAAGCAATAGAACTAGAGCTAGCTTTGCCATTCTCTCTTTCAGTCACACAAGAAAAGAGAGGATAGGGAGGGTTTCTTATTTATTTATTTTTTTGATAGGGAAGGTTTTTATAGTGGAAGAAAATCAAAAATCATTTTCTCCTATTTAACTTTTTTTTTTTTTTTTCCTTTCTATCACGTGGTTGGAAACCATACCTTATCCTGGATGTTAAGGAAATATCTCTAGTGCACAATCAAGCGGATTCTCTTCCATCTATAGTTCACACAGCTCATCAACAGCTGTCAAACAGCACACCTAGAGACAGACGGAGCCAGGGTGGCTGGTTTTTCTCAAAACCACCCCCCCTTACTTCTTTCTATATATAATTTATGTAATATCATCACTCATATTTTTGTATAATTGTACTATATTAATGTAAAATTGTAAATGATGATAAACATCATTTTTTTTTTTCTTTTTATTACTTATACCATATAGTTCATTAAGTCAAAGTGTATTCAATGTATATATATATTTTATTTAAAAAATAGATAAGTTTATATAAATGATTAATGCATTATTTTTTTCCTCTTATTACTCTTATACCATACATAACTCATTAAATCAAACATATTTATAATATATGTTCATATAAATTGATAATTCAATTTCTTTAATAGAAACCTTTATTATTTTCCAAATTTTTTTTTTTTGCATTGCATTTGCATTTGGAGATAGCTATAAACATTTTTTATTTTTTTCTAGAAGAAAGAATTACGGATTTCAGTTAAGAGTTACAAAGATCTTTATTGCATTTATTATCTATAAAAAAAAGTTTTTCTTTTTACTTTTTATTTTTGTTACATTTTCCATATATTGACTTGTATAAGTTTAAGCATGTAAAGTCACATTTCTTATTTAAATTTTTATATGTTTCATAATTTTTCAAACTATTTGTATACTCTAACCATGTAATTTCTGAATTATTTAACAAAAAATATTGATCTAAAATGTTTAAAAAATATTAATCATGATTAGTATGATTTAAAAGATAGTTTACAACTTATAAACTAATTGGATGAGAAAAAATATTTTGAATTATGTAAAGACTAACTAAATATAAATAGTATTGTTATATATGAGAAAATAACATATGTTAAATCATGTTACAGATATGTGTAACAAGTTATTTGTTGGATTTTTTTGTTACTATATTTATCTCGGTCCCCCTTAGGAAAAATTCCTGGCTACGTCCCTAATTACACTTGTTAAGGAAATCCACCTCATGGCAAATAAGACTTGATTTGGTCACTGCAATACATAGTTCATTGACATTGTAATTCAAATGATAATTTCTTATAGTTAGTACTTTCCTTGTAAAGGCTAGGGTGCTCACTGAATATATATCTCATAGGAAAATTATTCAGTAGTCTCAGACTACAAATAAATGTATAGTCTCAACTCTCACAGAGTGGTGGGTTCTACCATAAATTTAATTAGTGGAATCCACCATTCATGTGATGGGACCTAACATTTATGTGAGAGGGAGACTACGCATTTATTTATAGTCATGGACTATAAATAAAGAAAAAGTTCTAATATAGAGAAAAGTCTCCATTATATTCAAGACTTATTTATCTCTTTCAATGGAGATGTGTCTGCATTATTAATACAATGTTCTGTAGAAGGCAATAAGAAATTAAATTCATGTATAAATATCTTGGGAAAATTATTCTGTAGTCCTGAACTACAAATAAATGCGTTATCCCTCTCTCACAAAAATGGTAAGCCCTATCATGAATTTAATTAGTGAGACTCACATTTATGTGGTGGGACCCATCATTCATGTGAGAGGGGGACTACACATTTATTTGTAGTTCTGGACTACTGAATAATCACTCAAATATCTTGTATCCCACTTTATGTCCCACCAACCGCAATATAGCACGTATTAGATTATGTTATTTTTTTCCATTTTAAATCTTAGTTATTTTATAAGAAAAAAAAAATAAACACATGGTTTTGTGATTGATGGATATAAAGTGAAACACAAAAAAAGTGGGATATAGGATTTGTATTCCAAATTCACAATTCATTATTAAATTTTGGAATCAATTTCAAACTACCATATTTCTCTGGGAAATAGTTTACCTCCAACCCACTACGTGACAAGTAAATAGACCATCCAAGTGTACTTTTAGTTACATGACATTTTTAATAAGTCATGTGACTTTTTAAAATACACATGTGGATGATCTATTTGCTTGCCACGTAGTGGGTTGAAGGAGTATTCCTTCAAACAGGGTTGGAGATAAACTCTGTCAATTTCTCTTTGTTCCACCGATGATTGCTATCTCTCGAACCGGATGCATAGCTGAGTTCTTGCCAAGAAGGCTAATAGAGCTACCATTGTAGATGCCATCTGTGAACCCAAAGATCAAGGCCATGATCAGGCCCAATTCTTGTTGTGCTGTTGACCCATATAGTCCTTGGGCCCTGCCCAAGAGCTTTGAATTTGGATTAGGTGTCTTAGTTAATGGGTAATCTGCCATCATGATAACACCAAAAAGTGTTTGGAGATTTCTTCCTTCCCCAAAAAAAAAAAAAAAAAAAAAAAAAAAAAAAAAAAAAAAAAAAAAAAAAAAAGTTCACTAATATATATATCAATTAGATAAGACGATAACTAAACGTTTATCACTAATTTATACCTTTAAAAAAAATTATAATGCATTTAATACTCAAAGTGATAATAGCCCCGAAGAGGCTTGAACAAAGATAACAATGAATTCAAATGTTTGGTTGCCCGACTATATTTGGTTACAACTTACTACGTGGCAGCTTATAAGACCATCCACATGTATTATTTAAAGAAGTCACATGACTCATTAAATAGGTCATGTGACTAAAATACACGTGGATGATCTTATTAGTTACCACGTAGTGGGTTGTAGTAAGCTCACTACAAACCAGTTTGTAGCCAAACTTTGTCCATTTTGCATATTCACTCACCTAACCAAGAAGTATGGTGTGTTTCAGAAAATGAAGGCGCTCTCTTGTTCATGTAATCATGAACTCTTTCCCCATTTGTCTGCTAGCGGCATGACTTAGAAAATCATCTTAGGGTCCATACGATTTGAAGCCATGATGCAGTTGATCTAATTGTGCATGCTATCCAAAGATAAGAGGTCGTGTTGGTCAAGTTAAATGTTGAGATAAACATAGAGTTTGATAAGAACTTAGGACAATATCATTTTAGCACTTTGTTCCATATATCATATATGTCAGCAAGATTATTAGCCCAACTAGATAACATTCCTTCCATAGTTGAACTTGTAGTTGATATATAAAATCACCACAATCTAGCATAATCAAACCATATGATTCATAAGTATCAATACGAGTCCTAAAACTTTGAATGGAGGTTGTTTAAAGGCTTCAAGGTTTAAAAGAAGGAGGCTTCCTAATCTTAGTTGTTTTCTCGAAGCCATATGCAATTTCAATCAACTTTGGCTCTGAACCTTTTAGTCCCCCAAAGCAAATACCAATTGGGACCCCTTTACTGTCATATCCTGCAGGGACACTAATTCCAGGGAAGCCCCCAATTGCAAGGACAGTAGTAATACTAACATCTGAAGCTCCTAAACCTGGAGTCACCAATGCATCAAGGTTGTACTCTTTCATCGATTTCACAATACCATCTCTCGTCAGCCATGCCATATCTAGCAATGCTGCCTTCTCTTTGTTTCCTGCAGACCCATTTGTGGCTTGAGATTCCAGAAAGATGTTTTGCCCATATTTCTTGATCTTTTCCTGCATGGCCATGCAAATAAATCTTATCATTTGAGGATTTGCTTTGCGGATTGTCTAACTTTTAGTATTACACTTTATGCTCCAACAATTATAGAATGCCATATTTCTGGTTTTTTTTTTTTTTTTTTTTTTTTTCATTTTAAACTTTGGTTATCTTGTAAGGGAAAAAAAAGATTTGAGGCAAACTGCCATTGATAGACTATAATATTTAGAATGGGATAGGATAACACATTTTTATTTTATTCTTTGCATTGTCTATATATGTCGGTAGAATCTTGCAATAATGAAAAACACGAAGCTAGGAGCCATAATATTTAATTGAATATACTAACCAAATCCGAGAACTTGTTGTTGAAGGCTATGGCATCAGCCAAGGTACGCACAGGGGAAGCCACCAGTTCTTTTAGATATTTATTCAAGGACCATTTGAACTCTATTAACAATGCTGTGTATTCCGAGTAGCTAGACAAGATAAGATCAATATTAGCTATTTCAACATTGTCTGCCAAAATTGCACCTTCTTGCCTGAAATTTTGTTGAAAAATATGTATCTAGTTAGGACAGTATATCAGATAGAGCAAATGTCTAACTTTTGTGATTTTACAGTTCATTATGTCTAGTACTCTGAGATATGGAAAGCATGTTATGTTACCTTAGTGTGTCAAGATGTTGCTCAAATATCTTTTTTAAGAGAGTGTCATTGTCGAAATTGAAAAAGGGTTTTCTCACTATTCCTAATCTCTTCCCCTTGAGCCCATTAACCTTAAGAAATTGTTTATAGCCACCACGTGGAATGTACTTCGATGCTTCGATGGTTGCTATATCATTCTGGTCCTGACCTACAATCTCATCAAGAACGTAAACAGCATCTGATACGGTCCTGCAAATGGGCCTGTTCTGTCCAACATGAAATGATAAATTCCTTTGTGAAGGAAACCAGCATATCTTGATGCAATTAACGATGACAGTTACAACACAATAATAACAATATCCTTAATAACAATAAAAAAAGAAGAAGAAAAATTGGGATTTGTCTCTATCAACAGATTGTTATGCTTATCATTCTAACTATATATAACTGCAAGAATCTTAGTTATTGATTCTTGATGTATACAAATAAAATCAATTGGTGCATTATGTCTGTGGATGCATAACTTACCCAACAGTGTCCTGCCTAGGAGAGACTGGGATGACCCCAGCGCGGCTTGTGAGACCAATTGTTGGTTTAATGCCCACTACTGAGTTAGAATTGGATGGACAAATAATGGAGCCATCTGTCTCAGTCCCCAATGACACTGTCACCAAATTTGCTGCAACAGATATAGCTGATCCACTACTTGACCCACATGGATCTGCCGATAGAACATAGGGATTCTGCACACAGTCACAAAACATTGATGTTATATAGTCTCTATCATTTGGCATAGAGTCTTGGAAGTCTCTCCTCAGATGATCATGTGAAATTTAGGTAACCAAATAAAAAAAAAAAAATACAAATAATACATATATTTCATACGCTCTTTCAAACACTAGTTTAAGAGTGTGTCTAGTAGTGCTCTAAAGAGCTTTAAGGGGGTCTTTAAAGCTTCTGAAATTCAGAGCTTTTAGAGAAAAGCTCTACAAATCAATGTTCATGCTTTATAACTTCAACAACACTTTAAAGCACTATTTACTGTAATTTGTCAAACACTCAAAACACTAAAGATTTTTTCAATAAAACTTTATATCGCAAAAGCTCTATTGCTAAAGTTCTGCATTTGAGCTTTACTTCCTATGACAATGCCAAACGGGTCTAATATAGAGTTGTGGTGCAGAACCGGTGGTTAATTAGTTCATCCATTTCTGATAACAAAATAAGCAAAATTGGCCATCCAGAGATATTTCAATCAAATTTGAAGTGCTAATTACAAGTTTCCCATTAATATTATTCTTACATTCTTCTCCTATAACAATTTCAAACGCTTTTAACTTTCTCTAGCAATCATTTGTATATAAATCAACCGCTAAAATGATCAAAATCAAATTGAGCTATTTACTAATTACTCATAGTTCACACTTGAAAAAACATATATATATGTTTTAGTTGTAGAGCAACTTGGGATCAGATTACACTAAACAAGATGTTGGAAGCTCAGAAAGAGGTGCAATGGTGGAAGCACATTTGGTTCCAAGATTTTATTCCTAAACAAGGATTAATAGGGTGGCTTACTGTGACTCTGAGGAATAGGTTGTCTACAAAGGCAAGGCTAATGCGATAAAGTATTGGTGGAGACCCTTCCTGCCTGTTTTGCAGAAACAGTATAGAGGACAGGGATCACCTTTTCTTTGCTTGCTCCTTTACAAAAAGGAACTGGAGGATAATCATTGGGTTATGTTTGGTTTCAGATATCCCAACTAGCTAGGATGATCTGCTATGTTGGGGAATTAGGAACTTTAAAAGGGCAGAGTTTTAGAGTCTCTTTGGATCCAAAGTAATAATAGAATCCATGCTGGAATTGATTATTAAAACAAAAGAGCAAATAGAGAAAGATATTTGCAGAGTAGTTAAAGCAAGAATGGTTGGAAGGAAGCAAATATGTAGTTCAGTTCTTAATAGAACTCTGTGTATTAATTGGGGAATCCCTTTGTCTTTCAATAGTTCCTATGGCAAGCAGATAGTTTGTTGTGAAGTGCTTGTCCTTTGCTAAAAGGACTGTTGATAACATGTGTTCTGTTTCGATAATATGCCAGAATTAAAAATAAATAAAATAAAAGAAGACTAGCATGATCGTTTATATAGTTTATATCGACTCAATACATTCTCTCACATTGGGATAAACCCCACAAGTATGAGACTTACCTTGTGTGTGAGAGAAATGTTACATATAAATGTTACACAAAATACTATCTTATTAATTAGACACTTAATGTAAGTCACTCACCCTTCCTTGGCCACCATGTACCATGCAATATACATTCATATAATTGTGTCTATTAATTAATTAGACAGTTAATGCAAGTGACTTACCCTTCCTTGGCCACCTCTGGCACTCCAACTGGACACATTGAACGACCTAAATTGAGACCACTCGCTTAAGCTGGCCTTTCCTATTATGATAGCCCCAGCTTTCCTTAACTTACTCACCACGCCAGCATCTCGAGGCACCACTGAGCCTAGCAGTGCATAGGAGCCAGCCGTAGTATTAAGCTTATCCTTGGTTGCAATATTATCCTTGATCAGAATAGGAATACCATGTAACCCAGAGAGTGTCCCTGCATGTGTTTTTGCCTTGCGCTCGCTATCAGCTTTATCAGCTAGATATAGTGCTTCTGGGTTCACCTCTATGACCCCCTTAAGGATTGGGTTGAATCTCTTGATTTGTTTTAAGTAGAACTCAACGAGTTGCCTCGAGGTGAGTTGGTTTCGCTTGAAAGCGAGTTGGATGTCATGTACGCTTGCTTCTTCGATTGAAAACGAATGGCCTGTGACACTGTGCGACCCAGATGGTAGTATAGATAGAAGAATAAGAAGCAGTGATGAGAAGAAACGAAAATGGGGCTGTGCATTGGTAGCCATGGAAATGATTGACTTAGCATAGCTCAATGGTTGGAGTTGCTAATGTTTATCTTGGGCGGTAAGGTCAATTCTATCAAAAGATTCAAAACGGTGTCTTAAATAATTTGACAATATACAATGTTGTTGTTAAAGTCTTATATGGATGGCACCAACAAGACAAAAGAGTTGGTGCCATCCAACCAGTTAAAGCAGTTGGTTGCTATGGATTTTGGATTTTTCGAAAGGGACTTTTGTTTTGGAGGCTTGGAAGCCCAATGTGTTCGTTTGTGATGGTGTGATGTTTGTTCTTTCATTGAGGCATGAAAGCTAAAAATGGGTTTCTCTAATTGTGGCTTGAAAACTAGTTGAAGCTGTCATGGTGTTTTTATGGGGTTTGGGGTTGCTGAGATGGGTTTCTGAAAGGCTTGGCTAGATGAAGGTGGGATTTGAGACAAGTAGGGGTATGCATTCAACCCACCAATTTGACTAAACCGACTCAACCCAACCCAACCCAACCTGATGCCTTGGATTGGTTTTAGTGGATTGGGTTGGGTTGGAACTATTTTTTTAATCAGAGGTTAAATCAAGTTGGGTTGATAGATTTTCAATCAATTTGATCCAACCCACCCCAACCTAACATATATAAAAGTTTATTTTATTACCCCTTTTGAAAAAATTTAGTTTGATTTATATTGAAATTTTGAAAATTATTTTTTTTATAAATTTCAAAATTTGGAATGTAATTTAAGCATGTCATGTTATTATTAATTTATTGAAAAAATGGCTTAATTAGTTTATGGAAACTCATTTTTCTACAAGACATCAAACATTTAAACCCATCCCACCAAACCAACCTGACCCATTCACTCCCCTAAAGAGAAGTAGGTTGTAGAAATGGGTTGCTCCAGGTTTTGGTTGTGCTATGTTGTTGAGGCGGCTAGAGAGGGGACCAATGGCTGCCATTGGAGAGAGAAAAAAGGAAAGAGAAAAAAGCGAGAGAAAAAAATAAAGATACAAAAACAACAAAAACACTAATTTGTTCTTTTTTTATGTGCCACAAAATGACATCATTTTGGTTGTTTCGAGCTTAACTGACATTTAGCGGAGATGGAAAAATAAAAAAAAAACCTAAAAAAGGCGTAAAAAAAACTTTAAAAAAAAAAAAAACTCAACATAAGAGAAGTTAAAATAAAGCTAAGGTACAACAAATATTATTTTTATTTTTATAGCATATATATTGCCAGATTTTTTTTTTTTATTTATTTATGATAAAAATTTTAATCTAAACTCACATACATGTATATTGTTAGATATTAATAGGAGTCATATAACTTAGAATAAATGTCGTAATTATTTAATAGATCCTTAAACTTCAAATTTTGGAGGCTTCCTGATCTTTGTCGCTTGCTCAAAGCCATAGGCGATCTCAATCAATTTTGGCTCCGAACCCTGTAGTCCTCCAAAGCATAAGCCAAATGGTACACTGTTAGAGTCAAATCCTGCAGGAACAATTACTCCTGGGAAACCCCCAATTGCAAGGATGGTAGAGACACTACTCTTAGGAGTCACTATTGCATCTAGCTTATTCTTTGTCATTAACTCCACAAAACCTTCTCTAGTCAGTTCTGATAATTTTTCCAACACAGCCTTCTCTGCATTTCCAATTCCATTTGTTGCTTCAGCTTCTATAAACAGGTCTTGTCCATAATCTAACCTCTCCTGCATTGGCACTCATGGAATAATTGGTCATCATTGAGTTATGTGAATCTTATATATGAATGTAGAACATTACATAAAACAAGAGATGAGTTCATTATACTCACCAAGTCTGAGTTTTTCTTGTTGAAGGCAATCACATCAGCTAAGGAACGGATTGGGGAAGCCTCTAGCTCTTTTAGGTATTCATTTATGCATATTTTAAACTCAGTCGCCAATGCAGTTTGTTCACAGCTATACATTCTGAAAACATTGGCTATCTTCAGATTGTCTACCAAACTTGCGCCTTGTTGCCTAAATTTGCATGAAGTATTCATATCAACTTTTTAAAGAGTGATGTTACAATTAATATAAATTTTATAACATAAGTCTTACAAACTAACGTGTCAATTTGTAAACACAAAGCAAAAAAGTAATTCAAAATTTTATTTATTCTGTTGTTGATGTGACATCAATCACATTTATTGTTATGTCAGTTTATTAACATTTTGTAGTAAAATTAATAGTAACTTTAACATTTTCTTTTTTAAAATACATTTGTTGGTTGATCATCAAAACTAATACATGGAATTGTGTTTTGTTACCTTAGTGTGTTAAGATGTTGCTCAACAGTTTGACTCTCAATAGTATCATTACTGAAATTGTAGAAGGGATCCCTCACTATCCCCAGTCTCTTTCCCCGGAGCCCATCAGCCTTAAGGAATTGTGCATAGCCACCTTTTGGAATGAACCGTGATGATTCAATTGTAGCATTGTCATTGACGTCAATGCCTACAATGGCATCAAGAACATAAACGGCATCTGCTACAGTTCTACAAATGGGCCTGTTCCATCCAACATGCAGTCCTTTGTCAAAGTTACGACCAATATCATGTAATACTATGACAAAAAATAAAATCTATTGTCAGTTTGTTAAAACATGCTAAGGCTTAGAAGGTACTGGAAAATTGAAATTACAAAACCTGTAAATGTTATTTGGCCATGTTACATTGCAATTCCAAAAACATTTGGACATAAGATTGAATTTTTATGAATAGAATATATATATAGTAACCTACCCCACACTATCTTGTCTTTGAGAGATTGGTATGACTCCTGCTCGACTAGTGAGACCGACTGTTGGTTTGATCCCCACTACCAAGTTCATACTGGACGGACATAAAATAGAGCCATTAGTCTCGGTACCTATTGACACTGCTGCCATATTTGCTGCTACTGATATTGCTGATCCACTACTTGACCCACAAGGATCTCCCATTGTATAAGGATTCTGCACACCATAGCAAAAGGTCTTTGGTCTGTTGGAAGTTCTCATGCCAAACTTACTTTTTACCTATATTTATTGAGATGATCAAGTAGAATTTGGTTCTGTACTTAAAAATAACTAGATATTACAAAATTGGCTAAAAACAAAAAGGGGGCATTGCCAACAGCTGGCATCTTATTTTAAGTATCAAGTCAGTGTAAAGTGTAAACCCATTTTCTCTGGGCAATTTCTGAAACATGTACAAGCAGTGTAGACTTCTTGTAAACAAGTTGTAAAAAATATTGTCTTAGACTTATTAAACAAATAGAATTGTGCATCAAGAAGAGAACCATGATTTTAATATCTTTAAACTCACCTTCCCTTGGCCAAGTCTGGCGTTCCAGCCACTGGGTGCATTATTTGACCTATAATGAGACCACTCGCTCAAAGTGGCCTTCCCCAATATAATAGCCCCGGCTTCTCTCAACTTGGTTACCACGCCCGCATCACGTGGCACAACTGAGTCAAGCAGTGCGTATGAGCCAGCTGTGGTCTTCAGCTTATCCTTGGTTGCAATGTTATCTTTGACCAAAATAGGAATGCCATGCAACGGAGAGAGTGATCCAGGTGCCTTAGAATTGCGCTCAAGGTCAGCCTTATCAGCTTGGTACAGTGCATCTGGGTTCACCTCTAAGACCCCCTTAAGATCTGGGTTGAGTCTGCTTATCTCATTAAGGTAAAACTCAACAAGTTTCCTGGAGGTGAGTTGGTTTTGCTTGAAAGCGAGCTGGATATCATGCACGGTGACTTCTCTGATTGATGAGAAATCATGGGCCTTGATGGCTTGGTCCCTGGATGATATTGTGGCTAGAAGAATCAGAAGCAGGATGAGAAAGAAGACAGGGAAGCTCAGTGGTGAATATTTGGTAGCCATGGAAGTCATGGCTAGCTGACTCATCAATCAACTCTCACAGTTTTCAGTTTCGTACCTTGCTTTTTAATAGAGGATTGAATGGGAGGTGATGCTTACGGCCTGTTTAATTGCCGCTTTTTCTTTTTCTTTTTCTTTAAAAAAAAAAAAAATTGTTTTAAAAAACACAAAAAAAAGTGTTTTCGAGATTGAAAATAAAAACTTCTATGGATTAATTGCACAAATCCACCCTAAATTATGGGGGTCTTTGCACTTAGCACCCAAAACTATTAGAACTTGCAATCACCACCCCATTTTAAAAAAGCTTGTCAATTGCATTCTGGAGTCAGTTTAGCTATTAAACTTAAAAATTAGATTCCCCATTTTTCCCTTGCCCAGGTAAAATTACAACAATACCCACTATTAAAATAGCATCCACACACTGAAATTAACCCATAATCATAACAGTATATTTCAAACATTACCCAGAAACTTGGTTTCAAAACCAATGTAGTCAGAAAATCAATATAATACAATCGATCTCAAGAAGAGATGAAAACAGGAGCAGCACGCAAGCAGCAACATAAGAACACAGGACAAAAGAATAAAATAACAAAGTTGCAAGCTACATGACATATGGTTCAATGAAAGATGAATTGTCATCCTTAATACACGATGAGTACCTTAGTACATGACGACCTGTCGTTCTTCCTTGTTACCATATTTATTTAACCACATGTAAATGTTTCATTGGTTAGATTTTTTTTAGTGGAGTTAGTTCTCAGTTTTGAAAATCTGTTGCTACTGTTCAACAGTCACAGAGTTAGTTTTGTAATCAGTTTTGCTTAGTTTCTTAGTTTTCCATCCTAAATGTTTTCTCTTCTTCTTCAATCTTTGTATAAATAGTGTAACCAGATGTACATGATGATCATGATGAATGGAGAGTTTTTCCTCATCCTAATTCTCTCTTCTATAATTTTCTTTTCTTTGTTTCTGATATGGTATAGAGCAAAATTGAGAACACATTTCCACTGCCATGGCTTTGAGTTCCTCTTCCTCTGGATCTTTTATTAATCCAATCTCAGAAGATCCATCAAGCCCATACTTCCTTCACCATGGAGATAGCCCTGGAAGTGTACTTGTTACTCAATCTCTTATGGGTGACAATTTTCACACATGGAGCAGGTCCATGGTGATGGCTGTCACGGCAAAGAACGAAAATGCTAACTGTTACATGCACTGATTTATTCTCAGCCTCAACCTTCAAATGATCCCCAAAATCATCATGCAGCATCTGATGTGTCTCAAACTCAATCATGCCAAATCTGCCCTGTAATCCTAGGTAATTATCCATTATAAACCCTTCATCTGACGGTTTCACATTCAGTTTTTTCTTCACAATTAAAACCATTCAAAGAAATGGTGCATGGATATTAGACACTGGAGCCATGGATCATATGGTTCATTCTTTGTCTCAACTAAAGTCACATTTCTAGCCAACACATATGTGAAACTATAAAATAGAGAATCTGTCCTAGTTACACACATAGGGACAGTTCAGTTCACAGATTCTTTAGTATTGGCTGATGTGATTTATGTGCTATCTTTTGATTTTAATCTCATCTCAGTTAACAAGTTATTCCTTTCTATGAATTGTTGCTTCATATATTTCTCTAAATTCTGCTTCATTCAGGCCCTCATGCCTTGGACGACAATTTGGAGTGGGTAGAGAGAGAGGAGGCCTATATTTTCTGCAGATAATTGATGAGAAATCTGCCTTAGCCTCTTTCACACGGCTACAAAGACAATCAAATGTCCTTTCCAGCTTTAATCTGTGGCATTACAGACTAGGGCACTCATCAGTCTCTAGAATGCTGTTTTTACATGAATTTGTACCTAATCTTGCAAACATTAGTTCCAAGAATCTTTCTTTTCATCAGTGCACTATCTGTCCTTGTGCAAAACAGAAAAGGATGCCTTTCTCAAATAATAATCATGTAGATGATTTTCCTTTTGATTTAATACATTGATATAAGGGGACCATTTTCCACTCCTACCATTAAAGGTTACAAATATTTCTTGACCATAGTGGATTATTGTAATAGATATACTTGGCTTTACTTACTCAAACAGAAATCAGATACTAGACCTTTGTTACAATCCTTCTTTCACATGGTAATTTTTTTTTTTTTTTTGCCTTCTTAATCTTCAAACTTAAATTATTTATGTCTCCCTCATTATCATCATCAGTTTTTTTTTCTTCCCTCAAAGTTGATTTTTTCTTTTAAGATTGGATTTAGGTGTTGCATAAGTTATGTCAACATGGAATTTTTCTTTTCTTTAGCTCTTGACTTATGAATAATGAGTTTGATATATGGCCATGGAATTATAAAATAATTGTATTGAGTTTCTCTGTTTGTGATAGACATAATAAACTTATTTCCTGGCAGTTTGGACTATTTGAAGCACACAAAAAACAAAAACACATGTCAAGCAAACTGAAGTTTCATCATCTAATTAAAACATTCAACAACATGGAAACATTGTGGGTTTTCTTGGCTGAGAGAGAGAGAGAGAGAGAGAAAGTCACCTCGGCGTTGTTAGATTTAGAGTTTGGGTTTGTGTCTCGCCAGCCGATGTCTCGGTTTTCAGCTTCTCCATGTCGGATTCAGGCTGCGGTGGCGACGTCTCTCCTCTCCGGTCACCGGTCTGGCTCTGCCGGTCTCGGGCTGTATTATCTCGCCATCCAAACAGCGTTTTTAACCAAAATCGCAAACCCATCTCTCACTTTGACTGTCATATTGTAATTTGAAAAGCAAAAGTGACGTTTGATATGATTGTGACACATTTTTTTATTGTTGTGTTATTGTCACTCCCTCTTTCCTCTCTTTGAAGCTTTTCTGAAATAAAAAAGGGAAGAGAAATTTCATTTGTCTATGATTGTTGTTACTATTAGATCAAGATTATTTGATGGGAAGAGACTTTTTCAGTTGAGTTAGGTAGAATCAGTTTTGATCCTCTTATTTATCTATTAAGCTGAGTAAAATCTTAAGTATTTATTGAAAATGTGCAACTTACCCACACTCGTTTAATTTTATGTTAAATTATATCTTAGGGATTAAAATAAAGATATTTTAGACATTTATTCAGGTATTGTTAGAGTTTAAATATACTGTTAGGGTAAGTTGCATATTTCTATTAGATAGAGCCATAGAGGAAGAAATTGCTCAATTTAATAATAAATTGGGGATTGAAAAGGACCTCATTGATAAAGGGAAATAATACAATTTTCCCTAAATAAAATGACAAGGCAACGAAATAACACTTTTTCACTAATAAAACCAAATGCTTACATGCGATTTTTAAAATCGTGTTTTCAAAAAGTACATTTAAAATTTGTTGTACTTCAAAAACACTCATTTTTAAACCGCTAAACCAAACAGCCCTTAAATGACTTAAAATGTCAAGTTCACCTAATTATCCCAACCTTTTTTTTTTAAGTGAAAATATGTAACTTAAATCCTTTAGAGCATTCCCAACCCATTTTGGACCCATTGTCTATTTTACATCTCTAAAAAGTCACTTTTTTAGTTTAACTACCCACTTTTACAAAACACCACACATCCCATTCTCTATTTTACAATTTTTCATATTAAAATATTATAAAATAATTCTTTTTTTATATATTTTTTTTCAACACTCCAATCATACAACCAACCCACGGCAACACCAACACCAACCTCCCAAACCCACGGCAACACCAACACCAACCTCCCAAACCCACGGCAACACCAACGCCAACACCAACCTCCCAAACCCACGGCAACACCAACCTCCCACACCCACACCCGCCGCGAACAACATCACCACCGGCCGCCGCGAACATCATCACCATTTCGCCCAAACCCAAACCCAAACCCACGGCAACACATCAACCCACCTACACCCAAACCCAAATCGGCAACACAAACCCACCTCACTGTCAAATCGCAACAAAACACCATTTTATGAATAATCACAGATTCCAAGGCCTCCTCTCACCACCGGCCGCCTCTCCCATTAACCGAAACAAATCATAATTCGCCCATACATATCCCAAACTCACCGCAAACCCATATAACCACCAAACCTGGAGTCAAACCCACCATAACCACCGACCACCTGGAGTCGTGCGAGAGAGAAGGGCGGGGCTGGAGCCGTGCGAAAGTGAGAAGCAGCAGAGATGCGGTGGTGCCATGGGAGAATGAGAAGGAGCAGAGAGAGAAAAAGTTTTTTTTTTAATCTGGAGGAGAGAGGAACATAATAAAAAAATGAGGTTTAATCTTTACACAACGCTACAGTGCACATGTAAAAATACATGTTCACTGTAGCGATTGTAAAAAAATTCTCAGAATAGAGGACCGGTTGTGAGGCTGATTTGTGTGTTTTTTTGCTACAGTATCATCTATTGTAGCAAAAAATCCATTATACACTACGGGCTGAGAATGCTCTTACAAACAACTTGTCGAGAGATTTCGTAGCTCAATTTTCATTGACTCGTCTTTTATTTTATGAATAATCAAGATTCAAGGCCTCCTCTAGTCCTCTCCCTTAAAAACAAATAAAAAATAAAAAATAAAAAATAAAAAAAAATAAAATAAAATAAAATTATAGACAACTAACTTGGAAGACTTGACAAGTTATATAATTAGAAGAAAAATTCTCTACCAACGAAAGTTTCCAAATTTTTATAATATAATTTGCATAAATTTTTTTTTTTTTTTTTTAAAATAAAAACATAATTTATATTACATGTTATAAGGAAAGTATATTTTACCAAACTGTGGTTTAGGCCGATTACATGTTATCTACTTTGAAACTTAGAGCACGTTTAGTACACTGTAATAGGTTCTGTAATGTAATAGCTATTCCTAATGAATGACTATTCAATTGTCTGGTTACATTTCCATTATAGAGAATAATAATTATTTAAGAATGTCTATTCTTTAAAATGAGGAATAGTCATCCTTCATTAAAATGACCGTAATAGCTATTCCTTAGTTCACGTTATAGTTTTAAAAATATTAAAAAATTCCAAAAAACCATAGTTGACTACAACTTTTTATTTTTTTTTTTAAATCTCTCTCTCTCTCTCTCTCTCTCTCTCTCTCTCTCTCTCTCTCTCTCTCTCTCTCTATATCTATATATCTATCTCTATACTCTCTTCTCTTTCTCTCTCTCTCTCTCTCTATATATCTCATACATATATATTCAATATCAAAGTCTCCATAAATGTTTAAAATCTATTAATCTCGTATATTAATTATGTTTGTAGTAAAATATAGAATACAGATTCAGAGTTCTATCATATTTGTCACAAAACAGATAAATATATATTTATTACATTCAAAATTTCTTTAATTCTCTGTAAAAATTTTTTTTATTAATACTCCAGTAACTATTACAACTATTTTTTCTTAGTAATAATATATGGTTTTTATACTTTCAGTATAACATGTTCTATTCATATGTCAAACAGAAGCATCATATATGGTTCACATTACATTATTACATTAAAAAAAAATTAATTTTTATTAAAAAAAAATAATACAACATATCAAACGTTTTTAATACATTTCACATATATGGTTCATGAACATTGACCCACATTTACAGCCTTAAATATTTAAAAAAAAAAAAAAAAGAATCTGTTTTTAATACTAGATGAACATTGAACATTTACAAAATATTGAATCATAACGCCCTAACGAAAACACACATGTCAAGAAAACTGAAGTTCCATTATCTAATTAAACCATTCAACAACATCCATTCAACAAACAAACATTGTGGGTTTTCTTGGTTGTGAGAGAACGAGAGAGTCACCTCTTCAACTTCTGCGTTGTCAGATTTAGAGTTTAGGTTTGTGCCTCACCAATTGTTGTCTCGGTTGTCTCGGATATCAGCTTCTCCATGCCGAATTCAGGCTATGGTGGCAACATCTCTCCTCTCCGGTCACTAGTATGGCTTCACTCCGCCGATCTCACGCTGTGATATCTTGCCAGCAGCGATGATGAATTGTAAATGACTTAAAGTGTCAAGGCCACCTAATTTGCTATTAATTAGGTTTAAGTATGAAAAATTGAAAATATAAGACATTTTATATATATAATTCAATTGGTTCAATAAAATGGGAAGGAGGATTTAAACCTTGATTTTCATCAAAAATGTCAAAGTTACAATCTCTTGGCATACATACAAGAAACTTTTTCTTTTTTTTTTTCACCTCTAATATATATATATTTTAATTAATTTGGTTTACCAATTAAGGTAATGATTTTAAAACACTTTATTATTAGGCTAAAATATTGCTTTTGATCCTAAACTTTACAAGAAATTTGGTTTTTGTCCCTAAACTTTCACAAGTTCCTTTTTCGTTCCTAAACTTTACAAAAGTTCTATTTTTTGTCGTTCTGTCATCCCACGTTAACTTTAATCCTACGTGTCTTAATAGAGTTGTTGATGTGGTATTTATTTAGCATTATTAAATCTGACATTGACTTCTTTTTTTTTAAATAATAAAAATTAACACACGTGGCACCAAATCATTGGTCCAATAAAAATAATAACACACAAATCCTTGGCACCAAATCATTGGTCCCTCCTACACAAACTTTGCTGAGTCACCCCTAAGAAATCACCAAGTCAACAGTCCTGATCACTGCTTCTACTTTAGTGAGAAATTATTTATTTGATCTCCATTATTATCTGTGTAGATATGGTTCTCTCAGACAAAAAATAAATAGAAGTGATTACCCTGTAAAAAGTCTCAGATCTGCTAATCATTTACTTTAGTGAAGAAATTAGGAATGAATAATTTTCTCCCATTATATTGTAGATATGGTATCTCTCAACCAATTCATAAATATCTGATTTTGCACCTATAAGCCACCTTGAAAATATTTAAGGAACAACATAGGAATGAATAATTTCATCGTAGTCTAGGGTTTCAATATCTGAACCTATAAGCCACCTTGAAACCTACCATGAATTTAAAATAAATGTAAGGTAAATATAATATTATTTTTATTTTTGCGGCATATATATTGCTACTAACTTCCATACAAATCTTGCTTCATGAGTTTTAGATACTAATAAAAGTCATATACTAACTTTGAATTGGCTGTAATTATTTAATAGAGCCTTATAAGTGTTAAATTTAGGAGGCTTCCTGATCTTTGTTGCTTGCTCAAAGGCATAGGCGATCTCAATCAGCTTTGGCTCCGAACCCTTTAGTCCTCCAAAGCATAAACCAAATGGTACCCTGTCAGAGTCAAATCCTGCAGGAACAATTACTCCTGGGAAACCCCCAACTGCAAGGATACTAGAAACACTATAACCAGGACTCACTAATGCATCTAGCTTATTCTTTGTCATCAACTTCACAAACCCTTCTCTAGTCAGTTTTGCTAAATTTTCCAACGCAGCCTTCTCAGCTTTTATAAACTGCTCTTGTCCATAATCTAACCTCTCCTGCATTGGCACTCATGGAATAATTGGTCATCATTGAGTTATGTGAATCTTATATATGAATGTTGAACATTACATAAAACAAGAGAACCTGTGTTCATTATACTCACCAATTCTGAGTTTTTCTTGTTGAAGGCAATCAGATCAGATAAAGAACGGATTGGGGAAGCCACTAGCTCGTTTAGGTATGCATTTATGTATATTTTAAACTCAGCCACCAATGCAGTTTCTTCACTACTAGAGATTTCGTCAATATTGGCTATTTTCAGATTGTCTACCAAAATCGCGCCTCCTCGCCTAAATTTGCATAAGTATTCGAATCATTTTTTTAAAGAGTGATGCTGCAATTATTATAAATTAATAACAACGGTCATAGAAATTGATGCATCAAAAATTAAATAAAAAATCAAAAATTTATTTATTATATTATTGATGTGGTATTAATGAAATTCATCATCACCATGTAAACATTTTATATTAATTTTGGTTGTGCATTGAAACTAATACATGGAATCATGTTTTGTTACCTTAGTGTTTTAAGATGTTGCTCGACAGTGGAATTCATAATAGTATCATCCCCGATATTGTTGAAGAGATCCCTCACTATCCCCAGTCTCTTTCCTCGGAGCCCATCAGCCTTAAGAAATTGTGCATAACCACCTTGTGGAATGTACTGTGATGTTCCAATTGTTGCATTGTCGTCGTGGTCAATGCCTACAATGCCTACAATGGCATCAAGAACATAAACGGCATCTTCTACTGTTCTGCAAATGGGCCTGTTCCACAATCAAAGTTACCACTATTTACATGGTAGTATGATGATGCTTGTTGACAAAAAAGTTTTGTGTTTCTATTAGAAGAAATAAAATAGCTGATATCATGTTAGAAAAGACAAAACATAGGTATGATATCATGAGAAAGTATATGACAAAATATAAAGAAGACAAATGGAAATAACATTGTTCAGCCTTAAAAGTCTATATCCATAGCAGAAAAAAATAAAAAAAATAAAAAAACTGAAAGGCATTGATGGCGGCATCTTTTCTATCAAGCTATATATGTATATTACAATTAATGAACATATTGAAGACTATCTCTAGTAGGCTAAATCTTAAATTAATCATAGACTAAATCATGGTTACAAGTTACAACACTTGTACTACAAGTAGGATTACGAATACTTTACTTACATTCCAAGTAAAATTCGATATAATAAACATGGAATGGAGTTATATAACAGACTTAGGACTTGATTAAGCATCTCTAACCTCCCCCCTCAAACATAAGGTATGAAAGCTTGAAAATCACTTGAGTTTGGAAAGAAAGTGAGATCTAGAAAGAAATTGTGACCAAATTGGATGTGGAGTGGACCAAGCAAGACTAGATTAAATGAATCGCAAATGAAAAATTGGAATGAATACTAGATGCATGTGATGATTGAGACTTAAAATGTTGAACATAGTGTAAATCATATGTGTGGAGGCTACTGATCAAAGATGTGGTTTAAAAAACTTTATATAAAGATGATAGAGATATGTGACAAAAAATATACGTGTCAAAAACCGATAAAGGAGGTAGTCAATCAATGTAGTTCGTGATACTCGACCAAGATGGTTGAGAATATGTGACCAAAAAGAAAGCCAATGACAGCTACCGATTAGAGGCATGGTCCAAGTAATGCGACCTGACAATGATAGAAATGCATAATCTGAAATAAATATGATAGATGCGGCTATCGATCAACACGTTCCATGATACTTGGGCAAGATAGTTGAGGATGCATGATCATAAGGAAAGATGAAGACTAGGTAAGTGAGAAAAATGCCATGCCCATTGAATGTACTTGAAATCGTAAAGATTGTCTTGTCATAAATTATCATATTTGAGAAAGACGCTTATGAGGTTGTTAGGATGTTGTCCACAACGGGGAATACATTATGATGATATTGCAGAAAGGATAATAGTAATAGTGAGAGAGAACCCTGACGTTGTCCATGTTAGGGAATATAACAGGAGGAGCTTATAGACTGACTAACAATGGTGATGAGAAGGAACTTGGATCTAGCGATTAAAGATATAGATAATGAAGGTAACAAAAGTATAGCTCTTATACCATATTAGAAAAGATTAAATATAACTCTGATATTATGTTAAAAAAGAAAAAAACATAGCTATGATATCATGAAAAAGTATATAGGAAAAAAGAAGAAGAAGAGAAAGTGAGAGAGAGAACACAACGAATTAACGTGGTTCGGCCTTAAAAGGTATACATTCATAGCAAAAGGTCTCTAGTGGCTATATCTTTTTCTATTAAATTGTGTGTATAACGAATTTATGATGAAAGAAATAAACAGTACTTACAGTGGTATAAATCTTAGACTTATCATAAACTAACTCATGGTTACAATATTTGCGCTACAATTAAGATTATGATTAATTTGCTTGTAATTTACATAAGATTGGGATTACTTTATTTGTATTGCAAGTAAAATCAGATAAAAAGAACTTGGACTAAAATTACATAACAAACTTAAGACTTAACTACGCAGCTCTAACAATTAACATGGCAAAGCTTAGAAGATACTGGAAAATTGAAATTTTAAAACTTGTAAATTTAACCTACCCCACGGTATCTTGTCTTTGTGAGATCGGTATGACTCCTGCTCGGCTAGTGAGACCTACTGTTGGTTTGATGCCCACTACCAAGTTATAACTAGAAGGACATAAATCATGGTATTTTTCTCTGAGAGCATTGTCTCTTTTTCTCTCCGTACCATCATGGTATTTTTTTCCAAGACTTTTTGCCCATGGGTTTCTAGCCTATCCTAATCCCTACCCCTCCTAGGTTCACCTAGAAATCTACACAATACCCTCTTCCATCACCATCAAGCTCCCATCTGACCCCCCTATCAATCATTTCCTTGGTGACTTTTTTGTTTTTTTATCTAATATCTTTTGCTTTCTCCTTATTATCGAAAAAAAAAAAAAAAAAAAAAAAAAAAAAAAAACTTTGCTTTCTCTTTTGTTTTTCTATGATGCCCAATCAAAATTTGAACTCCATATATTTGATTGGCGACTGTAGCTCCAACCCACCTAATGTCACATCTTCAGCTCCAGATAACAGCAGTTACGCTGATTTTCGCCTGGAGCTTCCTTCAAACCAGACCATACCAAAATCCCTTGAACATACACTCATTGGAAAAATTGTATCTTTGCACAAGTTCAATAGCATTTTAGTGCATGAAGTGGTCTCCAAAGCATGGAACCCGAAAGGATCTATTAAAGTCTCCACTGTAGGGAAGAATCTCTTTGTCTTCAGTTTTGAGAATGAGACAGATTGCCACTTTGCTTTTAGTAGGCGCCCTTGGACTCTTAAAGGTGCCCATTTGATCCTAAGGGAATGGAAACCACGCCTCACGTGGGAAGAGGTTGATTTCACCACATCTACCTTTTGGGTACAAGTTCACGGTCTTCCGGGAGCATGGCAGTTGGAAGATAATCTCAAACGAATTGGGAATAAAGTAGGAATCGTTAAGGAGATTGACTTTGTTGATGATGGCAGATTTTTCTGGAGGCGTTTTATTCGGTTAAGGATTGAGGTAGACATCACTAAACCTCTGATTCCTGGTGTTTTTCTTCCTAGACCGGAACTAAATGATTTGTGGATTGGCCTCAAGTATGAAAAACTCCCTGAGGTTTGCTTCCGATGTGGTTTGATTGGGCATGATAGCAGATTTTGCGGAGCTAATCACAGGAAATTATCAAATCAGTTTGGGGAGAAATTGATAACTTATGGCCCTTGGCTTAGATCTGAAAATGAACTCACTCCACCAGGAATATATGACCAGTCCTCCAATCTTGAGGCAAGCAACTCTGATGAGGAGACACTAGCAACACGGCGGGAATCTGAGCAGGAAAATTCTCCGTCGACCAGACAGGACAACCAAGAGACAGCCAAGCTTAAGGAAGACAACAAAAAAAGCAACAGACAAAATGAAGTGGAGCAGCAAAATGGAATTACGAGTTTGGCGAGGTTGATGGCAGAGGCTCTACAGGCTGATTGCAGTGTGGGGGTACATGATGCAGAAGAAGAGACAAACCTAACCATTCTGGCAACCAAGCAACAGGTCAGTATTGTCCATGCTAGTTTGGCACACACACATAAACACGACATTTTGGATGCCTACCCCACGCCCATTCCCATGGGAGAAAATTCACTGACAGATACTATCCACCCAGGCCCATTGACACAAACAGAAAACCCTATAGCCCAAACACAGCCCACAAAAAATCCCAACCCACAAACCAAACCAAGCCCTGTGAACTTAACACCAAGCCCAGACCCATGTACCAGCTCAATCTCCAAACCTCAGCCTACTAAAAAACAAAATAAACCAAGCCAAGAGATACAAACCAACCCAAAGCCCTCATAACAAGCCCAAATGGAAAGTTTGGGCACGATCCAACCCAAACAACACTTCAGAAAACTCAAGTGCTCCCATCCCATTACCTGTAAAACGCAAAAAAGAGCACCACACTGATGATCTTCTTTTTAACTCAGAGCCTCACGTTTCCAAAATCCGTAGGATTGATGAAGCTCAGAATTGTTTATCGGCGGCGGCTGCGGAGCAGCCCCGCCGGTCCCAATGAAGCTGGTGAGTTTGAACTGCCGTGGGCTTGGGAACCTATGGTCAGTTCGAGAACTTCACTCAGTGGTGAAGTCAGAAGGTCCCCAGGTTTTTTTTCTAATGGAAACACGCTTGCACAAAAAAAGATTGGAAAGGCTCAGGATTCGTTTGGGCTTTCCAAGTTGTTTGGGAGTCGATCAGATAGGAAGAGGTGGGGGTTTGGCGTTGTTGTGGTCTAATGAGGTAAATGTTTCTATTCTCAGCTACTCAAAATCACATATTGATGGTGAAATTATTGATGGGAATGGGGTCGTGTGGAGATTTAGTGGGTTCTATGGAGACCTAGTGACTGTCAATCGAATCCGTTAGTGGCAATTGCTGAGATGTCTTCACTCTCAAAGTTCTACCCCCTGGTTAGTGATGGGGGATTTTAATGAAATCGTTGACCAATCGGAAAAATTGGGGATGGCTGATAGAAATGAAGCCCAGATGCAGCTGTTCAGATCCGCTCTTGATGATTGCACGCTATTAGATTTGGGGTTTTCTGGTTGGTTGGCCATTTACATGGTCTAACCGTCGGGATGGATCAGCTGAAACCTGGGTCAGGTTGGACAGGGGTGTTTGTTCAAAGGCGTGGCTTGATTTACACCCAAATGCTAGGATCAAACACGTCTCAATGGCCACGTCTGATCACCTTGCACTGATACTAGATACACTGGGTTCCAATCAGGGGTTTACAAGACGAAAGACTCGCTTCAGATTTGAGCATGCCTGGGTAAAGGATCCTGCCTGCGAGGGAGTTGTCACTGATGCATGGACCACAAGGTGTTGAGGGGACCCGAATGTTCTGTGTTTGCCAAAAAATCAAGGAGTGCAAGGTTCACCTTTTAAATTGGGTCAGAACGAGAAGGCAAGGGGAGGACCAAAAAAATCCAAGACAATTAAGGTGCTTCTCCAGCATTGTGAAGAAAATTTGGAGGTTGATCAGAATCGAGAAAAAGCTAATCAATTAAGGAGAGAGTTAAACACTCAGCTAGAGGAGGAGGAGTTATATTGGCAACAAAGATCAAGAGTATGCTGGTTGAAAGAAGGAGATAAAAATACGAAGTTCTTCCATGCTTTTGCAAACCAGCGCAGGAGAACCAATGAAATCACCATGTTGCGAGACAACCACGGTGCACAGATCACAGGGGAAGCAGGTCTTGAACAGGTGTGTAATGAATACTTTAGAAATATTTTCACAACCTCTAACCCTGGAAACATAGACGTTGTTGTTAATGCAATGGACCAGGTTGTTTCTCAAGACATGAATGATTCACTGCTTCTTCCAATCACTGAGGAAGAGGTTAAAATAGTTCTTTTTCAAATGAATCCTTCAAAGGCCCCAGGTCCTGATGGAATGTCAGCGCTTTTCTTTCAGAAGTATTGGCATGTGATAGGAATTGATATCACTAGCGCTGTGTTTGATTGTATCTCCTCAAGGAAATTACTGAAGAGTGTAAATTACACGCATATTGCTCTCATCCCCAAGGTGGCAAATCCTGAATCTATGGGACAGTTTAGACCAATTAGCCTTTGCAATGTGTTGTACAAGCTAGTTTCGAAGGTCCTTGTAAACAGGCTGAAATAGGTGCTTTCTAAAATCATATCTGATAGCCAAAGTGCATTTGTACCGAGTCGTTTAATTACGGATAATGTGTTATTGGCTTTTGAAGCTCTTCATTACATGAAAAATAAAAGGAGGGGAGGGGTGACTCATTTAGCGGCGAAGTTGGACATGAGTAAAGCTTATGACTGAGTGGAGTGGAGTTATCTCAAAGCCGTGATGCTGAAAATGGGGTTTGATTGCAGATGGGTGGACTTAATGATGGAATGTATATCTACA
This sequence comes from Fagus sylvatica, assembly GCA_907173295.1. Taxonomy (NCBI): domain Eukaryota; kingdom Viridiplantae; phylum Streptophyta; class Magnoliopsida; order Fagales; family Fagaceae; genus Fagus; species Fagus sylvatica. Next base: position 10,162,465 of record OU015763.1, read on the forward strand.
GTCTCATACTCTATCTTACTTAATGGCACCCCCACGGGTCACATTATTCCCAGCAGGGGGCTTAGACAGGGAGATCCTCTATCCCCGTACTTATTCCTTATATGTGCTGAGGGTTTCACGTCCCTAATCCGTAAGGCTGAAAATCAGAAGCTCATTCAGGGGATCTCAATCAGCCGGGGGGGTCCAAGGTTTTCTCATCTATTTTTCGCAGACGATAGCATAATTTTTTGTAGAGCAAAAATAGAAGAGTGTCGAGCACTTCGTGAAATTCTGAAACTATATGAAGATGCATCGGGTCAAAAGCTCAACATGGAGAAAACCTCACTGTTTTTTAGTGCTAACACCCCTGAAGCAGTGAAAGAAGAGATACAAACCGAGATGGGTGTACTGAGCATGAATCAAATGGAAAAATACTTGGGACTTCCTCCTATCATTGGTAAATCAAAAAGGAAGGCTTTTGAGGAGATTAAAAATAAAATTTGGCGAAAAAGTGGGAGGTTGGAAGGAAAAATTGTTGTCTCAAGCGGGAAAAGAAGTTTTGATTAAGGCAGTGGCTCAAGCCATTCCCACTTATGCTATGAGTGTCTTTCAGCTACCAGTAGCTTGTAGCAATGAGATTAACTCCATGCTCAGTAATTATTGGTGGGGGCAAAAACAAGGCGAAAGGAGAATCCATTGGATGGGTTGGAAGAAGCTTGCGCGCTCAAAGAAGGTAGGTGGTATGGGCTTTCGAGATCTAAAGCTCTTTAATTCAGCCTTATTGGCCCGACAATGCTGGAGACTTCTTCATAATCCACATTCACTCGTATTTCGGGTCCTTAAATCAAAATATTTTCCCAATTCCTCTTTTCTTGAAGCAAAAATGTCCCCCACGGCATCATATGCGTGGAAAAGTTTGTTGGGCGCCCGAGAAGTCATTGAGTTGGGCTCCAGATGGAGGGTTGGATCAGGTACTCATATCAGGATATGGAAAGATAGGTGGCTCCCGACGCGTACAACTTTTAAGGTGCAATCCCCAGTGAACACTTTACATGAGAATGCCACAGTTGATTCCCTGATTATACAATCTTCTAGGCAGTGGAACGTCCCTCTCATAGATGAGATTTTTGAAGCATCTGAGGCTGCAATTATAAAAAGTATCCCACTGAGCAATCGGATCAGTTCAGATGTCCTCATTTGGTCTGAAACAAGGAATGGGATGTATTCTGTGAAGAGTGCTTATCACTTATTGATGGAAGCCAAGCAAAGGAATGAAGCTAGTGAGTCTTCCAACACATCAAGGGAGCGGGATCTTTGGAAGGGAATCTGGGAAGCATCTGTTCCACAGAAAATTAAATTGTTCATTTGGAAAGCATGCAAAGGTATTCTACCAACAAAACTTAATTTATTTCGGAAAAAAGTCTCAAATTCTTTTACTTGTGAATTCTGTGATGAGGAACCGGAATCAGTGGAACATGTTTTGGTAGAGTGTCAATTTGCTCAAGAAGTTTGGGGACTTAGTCCTATAGTCAATGTACAGCAATGGCCATCCTTTCAAAACTTTGCTGATGTTGTGACCCATGGTCTTCAAGTTTTAAACTTTCCGGATGTTGAAATTATGTTTACCATTGCATGGAGGTTGTGGTTGGCCCGGAATGATAGAATATGGGAAAATCACAACACTTTGGCTAGGGACATTTGTAGTCAAGCTGGCTTTTTAGTTACTGAATTCCTAGACCATCAGCAAAATGACTCAGGGATGCTTCCAAATGCTCCTAGTAAATGGCAACCCCCAAATGCTCCAGTCTATAAGATTAATGTTGCTGTATCATGGAGGAAACAAAGCAGAAGTGGAAGTGTAGGTACAGTTGTCAGAGATTCCCTTGGCCAAGTCATAGCGGCGATGTGTGATGTTAGTTCTTCTTTTGCTGAAGTATCTCAGTTTAATGCTTTTGCAATTCAGAAATCCCTTTTGCTAGCAAAGAATTTGGGACTTCACAATGTGATGGTGGAAGGGGAATGTAGAGAGTTGCTGGGATTTTTAAGATCACCTGAACCGTGCTTGGCTCCTTATGGTTCTCTAGTCGATGACATAAGGTTGACAGCATCCTTCTTTTCATATATTCAATATTTTACCATCTCACACTTGTGTAATTTGACTAGTTTTACTCTAGCATAGGAAGCATTTTCTTTTGGTTGTTGTAAGGTTTGGATTGAGGAGTGTCCTCACTTCCTCTTTACTGCTATACAGAATGATTTACCTTAATTATAAATAAATCTCTATCGTCTTTTCTCAAAATAGAAGGACATAAAATAGAGCCATCTGTCTCAGTCTCTAGTGACACTGCTGCCATATTTGTTGCTACTGATATTGTTGATCCACTACTTGACCCACAAGGATCTCCCAATGTATAAGGATTCTGCAAACCATAGCAAAACATGTACATTTTAATTTGTTTATTTATTGATTTATTTGTTTTCTATGAAGGTTCTTTTGTGAAAATTTGATAATTGGGAGAGAGAATTTAAACGATGTATCCATTGAAAACATTAAAAAATATCATAATTGAGCTAAAAACTGTTGATTTAAGAAACCTAAAACTTTATAGGACAACTTACTATTTCTCTCAATTTATTAAGATGATAAAGTAGAATTTGGTATTGTACTTAAAAATACCAATTTTTAAGTATCAAATGTGGGTGGACACATTTTCTCTGCCCAATTTTTGAAACATGTAGAACGCAAAGGAGACATTTGCACGTGATACACGTCGGTGATAGAAGAGGAAAATTGTTGGTGGATGCGTTTGTTGGGTGAGAGGGTCCCGAGGCAAACAAAATGAAAAAATCTCCAAAAGATAAGGACCAAAATTATATTTATACCATTATATTATAATGGAAAATTTACACCCTCTTGCTTAATTTCTCCTCCAACATCATTTTCATATACTCATTCCCAGCAATAATTTCTTAACAAATATTGAGACAACTGCAAATGATTATCTCAAAGGATAAACATCCATCCAAGGAGAGTTGATAGCGTGATAGGAGTTTTAGTCATTTATGTATATTCGTTTATCAATGTGTAACTTATCATCTATTATAATATAAATATCAACAAATATCTTCTGTATCAATTGAACAGGAAGAAACCAAGAAATATCGTAAATTTATCACTTTTATAACAAAAGGTTCTAAATTAATCAAATAGAATTGTAGATCAAGAACCATGATTTTAGTAATTATCTACATAAATGAATTTTAAACTCACCTTCCCTTGGCCACATCTGGCGTTCCAGCCATTGGGTATTTCATAGGACCTATAATGAGCCCACTCGCTCATGGTAGCCTTCCCCAATATGATAGCCCCAGCTTTTCTCAATTTGGTTACCACGCCCGCATCACGTGGTACCACTGAGCTGAGCAGTGCGTCTGAGCCAGCCGTGGTGTTCAGCTTATCCTTTGATGCAATGTTATCTTTGAGCAAAATTGGAATGCCATGTAAGGCAGAGAGTAGCCTAGGTGTGGCCTTAAACTTGCGCTCATGGTCAGCTTTGTCAGCTTGGTAAAGTGCATCTGGGTTTACTTCTAAGACACCCTTAAGAACCGGGTTGAGTCTGCTTATTTGTTTAAGGTAAAACTCAACGAGTTTCCTGGAGGTGAGTTGGTTTTGCTTGAAAGCGAGCTGGATATCACGCACCGTGGCTTCTCTGATTGATGAGAAACCATGGGCCCTGTATGATATTGTGGCTAGAAGAATCAGGAGGAGGGATGAGAAGACAGGGTAGCTCAATGGTGAATATTTAGTAGCCATGGAAGTCTTAGCTAGCTGACTCAATCAACTCGGAGACTTTTTTGTTTGGTATCGTGCCTTTTAGGCCTGTTTTAGTTGCCAATTTTAAAATTTATTTAAAAAAACACTAAAAACTGTTTTCGAGATTGAAAATGATAACTTTTGTTGCTTTTAAAATAAACTAGTTTTGTCCTCTCCTAAAATAGTTCTTCAAGTACCACATCGAATAGAAAGAAAAGATGAGAGACCAACGCTTTGTAGAAAGGAGGTGCAAGCAAGATCGAGAAAAATACTTACCTGGGCGGGGTCAATGGATTATCATGAAGGTCCATGGCCTAGGTTGGTGACCTCCATTGCACTTTGGAGGGGTGCCAGCCTAAGGTCTCCCCAAGTGGGAGAGTCTACGTCATAATTTGTTGCATTGGGGGCCTGCGTTCGCGCGGCCCCTGCCTAATTGCAGTGGAAATATTTCTTAACATTGAGCTTGTGAAAACAATGTGCCTCCTGCTCCAAGCTCTCTCATTGAATACAATTTTTCATCATTTGGATGCAGCTTGTGTTTGATTGTTTTCCAGTATTAAATCCTTAATTAACAACACTAATGTTGTGCGTATTTTTAAACTACAGTTAAATCCTTCATCAAGTCATTTTATTATTCCAATTTTTAAGTACTGAACCTTGACGTTTTGAGATGTGGTACTTTTTGGTGAAAAGATCAGTGTCGCTGGCAGAATTGTTTAGAAAATAAAGAATAAGACTTGGGACACAACTCCAATATTTTCTATAATTTGGTGAGATTGTGTCTATAGCTTTTAGTAGAGGCACCCTACCCTACAACATACAGTTTCATAATTTTAATTTCCTCTTCTCATTACATACTGTAAGGGGAAAAATTGATTAAGACAAGTATAAGGCTACAAACAAAATAGGAGGCAAAGTTAGGTTTGATCTTCACTTTACAGCATATTGCAGCTGTAAAATACAGCTGGGTAAAACAAGAAATATCTACAAAATATCATTTACATGTTCTGTGAAGTTCTACCATATTTTGGACAAAAGGATTCTATAAAAGAGAAGGGAAAAGCAACGTAAGAAGGGGACGGGTTGGCTGAGAGACCAAAAGGAAGAAAAGGCTAGGAAAGAGATATGAGAGAGAGAGTCTCTCAAGTGTTCGGGCAATGTATTTTATTATGCTTACAACTAAATTTGATATATTATTGATCTGGATGTGGACGTAGGCAAATTGTCGAACCACCTAAAATTATGTGTTCTGCATCTTGCTCTATTTTATCATCCAACAGTCTCCAATGGACTGAGAATCTATGTGCTGTGAGGTTTGACGCGGTTCCATTATAACGTGAAAAAATTCCCACCTTCACATACTTCTTATTTGAATGAAGTAAAATGATTTGTCTGTTGGGGTTGTTTTGGTTGCAAAGACAAACTGGATGATATGTTTCTTTTTTTCTTTTTCTTTTTTAATTAAAAAAAAAAAACACATAAATGAAGTTAAAATAAAGGTAAGGTAAAGCTAATATTATTTTTTATTTCTGCAGCATATATATTGCTACTACATGGTTTTTAGATATTGATAGAAATCATATAACTTAGAATAGAGGCTGTAATTATTTAATGGAGCCTTAAGTTTTAAATGTAGGAGGCTTCCTGATCTTTGTGGCTTGCTCAAAGCCATAGGCGATCTCAATCAACTTTGGCTCCGAACCCTTTAGTCCTCCAAAACATAAGCCAAATGGTACCTTGTCAGAGTCAAACCCTGCAGGAACAATTACTCCTGGGAAACCCTCAATTGCAAGGATGCGAGAGACATTACTACGAGGAGTCACTAATGCATCTAGCTTATTCTTTGTCATCAACGTCACAAAACCTTCTCTTGTCAGTTTTGCTAAATTTTTCAACGCAGCCTTCTCTGCATTACCAAATCCATTTGTTGCTTCAGCTGTTATAAACAGGTCTTGACCATAAGTATCTAACCTCTCCTGCATTGACACTCATGAATAATTGGTCATAATTGAGTTATGTCAATCTTATATGTGAATGTAGAACATTGCATAAATCAAGAGAACATGAGTTCATTATACTCACCAATTTTGAGTTTTTCTTGTTGAAGGCAATCAAATCAGTTAAGGAACGGACTGGAGAAGACACTAGCTCTTTTAGGTATGCATTTATGTATTTTTTGAACTCAGCACTCAATGCAGTGTCTTCACTGCTAGAGCTATAGACTTCCATAATATTGGCAATTTCCAGATTGTCTACCAAAATCGCACCTCGTTGCCTAAATTTGTATGAAGTATTCGTATCAATTTTTAAAGAGAAATGTTACATTTAATTTAAAGAGTGATGTGCCAATTTTTAAAAACAAATAAAAAATAATAATTAAGAAATTTATTTATTATGTTATTGATGTAGTATCAGTCACATTTATTATTTTATTTTATAACTATTTTATAATGAAATTGATAGTAGCTTTTAACATTTTCTTTTTTAAAATTGATTTGTTGGTTGAGCATTGAAACTAATACATGGAATCGTGTTTTGTTACCTTAATGTTTTAAGATGTTGCTCAACGGTTCGACTGATAATAGTATCATTCCCGAAATTATAGAAGGCCCTCACTATCCCTAGTCTCTTTCCTCGGAGCCCATCAGAGTTTAGAAATTGTGCATAGCCACCTTTTGGAATGTACCGTGATGTTTGAATTGTTGCATTGTCGTTGTGGTCAATGCCTGCAATGGCATCAAGAACATAAACGGCATCTGCTACTGTTCTACAAATGGGCCTGTTCCATCCAACAAGCAGTCCTTTGTCAAAGTTACGAACAATATCATGCAATACTATGACCCAAAAAAAAGTACTCTTCATCAGTTTTTGTTAACATGCCACGACTTATAAAGTACTAGAAAGTTGAAATTACGAGACCTGTAAATGTTAATTGACCATCTTACATTGCAATTCCAAAACCTTTAGGACATAAGATTGATTTTTTATATTTTATTTTATATGAATATAAGCATATTTTTACATATATAGTAACCTACCCCACGCTATCTTGTCTTTGAGAGATTGGTATGACTCCTGCTCGACTAGTGAGACCGACTGTTGGTTTGATGCCCACTACCAAGTTCTTACTGGACGGACTCAAAATAGAGCCATCAGTCTCGGTCCCTATTGATACTGCTGCCATATTTGCTGCTACTGATATTGCTGATCCACTACTTGATCCACCAGGATATCCCAAAGTATAAGGATTCTGCACACCACAACAATAGCCCATTTGGTATTGCGATAAAGAATTTTAATTGAAAATAATCGTAACATTTAAAGAGTATAACAAACTACAATGATAAAATGATCTGAATTTCTTATTTCCACTTGATAATCAAATTGATAAATTAGACGTGAGAAATAACAAAAAGAATAACACAATAAAAGTGTTTTGTATTTTCATACTAGAACCCAACGAGTTCAATTAATGGCCAATTTTAAATAGTTAGTGCCCATTTGGCAACTCAGTGGGGACTCAAAAACACTGCAGTTTCTTACGGAACCTTAGAAAGAAAATGCTAAAGACACTGTCAAGACATTTATGATTTATGTCAATTCATTGGTTTTATTAAAAATGTGAAAAGTACACCAATGACATGTCTAGTATTGCATTACCAAACTACTTAAAGCACTTTTGTAAAAAATATAGATTAATTGTCTCGTAAATTTCAGTTTTAAGGGTAAAGTTGAAATTTCGGGATTTTAAGAAAAATCTTTACAATTTACTATTTGATAAATCCATAACTTTAAAGCAATATTCATGGTAATTTACCAAATATTCAAACACTAGTGTCAATTTGGGAACACCCCCATTCTATTACTGTGCTTGTTGCCGAAAGCATCTTTTGGACAATGAAGTTTTGAGTTTCATTCCCAAAATCTGCTCTTTGAAGATAAAAAAATTTGCTTTCTTCTTACCAAACGCAAAATCAAGATATTTTAGTGCCGAAAAGAATGTTTTCTTAACGGGGCACTGAAAGCTCTACAGTTAAAATTCCATTTCCTGGCACAATGTCTTGGTTCTATTGGAGGGTGTAAAACAGGCGTTTTACACTTGCTCCGTATTGAATGTATTCTCTCAACAAAATTACTAAATGTGTGGTGTAAATTACTTTAAGGGCCTTAAAACTCTTAGTCAATTATAACTTCTTATGCCAAACATGCTTTTTTTCTCCATTAATTGAGGAATAACACAACATAATGTTGAACTCAAGGGTAATACATGCAGTTTCTAAGAGTTTGTGGGCAATCTTCCACCCAAAACAGAAATTACAAAATTGGCTTAGAAAAAAAAAAAGAAGCATTGGCCACAGCTGGGGACCTGGGGTGTTATCTTATTTTAAGCATCAAGTCAGTGTAGACCCAATGAATTTCTCTGGTCAATTTCTGAAACATATAATAGGAGACAAGATATGCTTGTTTTTCCTTTTGTATATATCTTGCTAACTTTATATGTACATTTGCACTTGATAGAACTTAGAACAGGCCTAGAATCTAGAAAATAGGTGGCCGTGTGTTAGGTGAGCGGGACCATAAGCAAACAAACGCCAACAAAAAGATGGATGTATATACTGTGTACTGAGACATGAAATAGATGAAGAGTCTTGTTGAATTTGTGTTTATAGTAGAAAGTTAATTTAGTCTTCTTGCTTAATTTCACTTCCAACATCAATTTCATATACTTGATCCTAGCCATAATTTCTTAACAAAAGGTCCTAAATTAGTCAAATAGAATTGTTGATCAAGAACCATGATTTTATTTTAATTAGTATAATTTACTCAATTAAACTAACCTTCCCTTGGCCACCTCTGGCATTCCAGCCACTGGGTGCTGCATTGGACCTCCAATAAGACCACTCACTCAAGCTGGCTTTCCCCAATATGATAGCCCCAGCTTTTCTCAACTTGGTTACCACGCCCGCATCACGTGGTACAACTGAGCCGAGCAGTGCGTATGAGCCAGCTGTGGTGTTCAGCTTATCCTTGGTTGCAATGTTATCTTTGAGCAAAATAGGAATGCCATGTAAGGCAGAGAGTGACCCAGGTGCCTTAAACTTGCGCTCATGGTCAGCCTTATCAGCTTGGTAAACCCTCAAATTTGAAAAAAAAAAAATGTAGGTATATATAAGTTCATCTGGCCCACCCTCATTTTTGTTTACTTCTAAAAAAAAAAAAATATTAAAGAAGATAAATCACCCTTAAACAATCCAAAATTATAACATTTACCACAAATAACACAGAACTAATATCTTAAAAGCCCAAAAATAAAATTACAACGGTTTAAAAACAAATCAGCCCAACAACACAGACTTGATTTTAATTTTAGTTCTATTATTATTATTTTTTAAACAAATCAGGCCCAAAACACATTATTTGTTTAAGGAGAGAGAGAGAGAACGGAAGTATACCCTCCCGTCTCCACGGCCACCGATCAACGAGTTTCCTGGAGGTGAGTGGACCCGAGCTGGTTTTGCTTGCGGCCTGGAAAGCGAGTTGGATATCATGCACGGTAGCTTCTTTCTCTCTCTCTCTCTCTCTCTCTCTCTCTCCTTTGCTCTCTGTCCGTGATTGATGAGATTGGCTTTTTGACTTGGGTGAATATTTATTTTGTTTGTTGCCATGGCTTTCTGCTTACCTTGATGGATGTGTTTGTGAATTTTTTTGTTAGTTGTTACTTGTAATATAGTGGAAACGGCTCTGTAACTTTTGATGATATTGTGGATTTGTGAATTATATTTGTGGTTGTGGCTAAAAAATTTAAAAAATGAAATTTATAATTTATAATGAATTTTATTTTATGAACAGTTTTTCTTTTAATATTTTTGAGGAGAAATATTTTAAAGGATCAAAATACAAAATACAAAAGGCGCCCGCCCAGAAGACCGCCCCTGACTTATCAGGGAAGCTCTGGGTTTACTTCTAAGTGGTGATTTGTTTATATTCAACGAGTGGTAGTTGGTTTTGCTTGAAAGCATGGAAGTCTTGGTCTTGGCTTCGGCTCTGGAGATATTGTGGCTGAGTCAGGAGGAGGGATGAGAAGACAACTTGGAGAGTTTTCAGTTTGGTAGTTTGGTACCTTGCTATTTAAAAGTGGATTGAATGGGAGGTTATTCTTAAGGCTTGGTTTTATTTTTTTATTTTATTTTTATGAATAAGGAAATTTACTAAAAGAAGGAAATAGGGGATAAGGCTCCCCAAGAAGGGATGGAGGAGATGGGCTGAGGTGAGGTCCCCAAGACTTACAAAAAAAAAGCACCACGAGCCACAAAATGAGCTAATCCATTTTAGCTATGGGGCCAAAACAAAAAGTTAAAAGCAAGTATATGTAGAGAGAAGCAAGCGAATATCAAGAATGACAACACAATCCCAAGGAGGCGGGTTGGATGGAGAGTTGAGTGAATCAATAATGACCCTAGCATCTCCCTTCGAAAAAGAACATAAGTTTTTTTTTTTGGATTGGATCTATTTCATAATTTAGATTAATAAATCTAAACATGTACCCTAGTGTAGTTTATAAAAAAAAAAATGATATGACACCATGTACACTATCAAGTCTACAAAATAAAATCTTAAATCTATTTCCGATTTTGTAATCCTAAATTTTGTGACATATTTTGCTTATTTTTAAAAGTGAGGCCTGTGTAGAACCATTTTTATAAATGGGACATGAATAAGTTGTATCTAGAAAAATGAAAGGAAAAATTATATCAACCTATATCAAAGAAAATAACAATGACCCCCAAATTTTTGTAAAAATACCAATCTCCTCACTGAGTATTGTTACTTTTGAAAAAAGCTTTATATATTTTGGTATAGTGATTTTATCTCTAGAATGCCTTAGGTCAACCCGGCTAGTTGTTCCGTGGTCTAGGAAGAAGATTTGATTATTTCCAATTGTCCATCTGCACATTCATTCTCTTTGAAGGAATATGTCATGGAATATGCACCCAAAATGGTGTCCCACCAATTCCCCCTTCCCCACCCCCCCCCCCCCCTTTTTTGGCGCCCAATTCGGTACTAATAATAGTCACTAAAACTTCATTAATTCATTGTCTAAAACAAGTGTTGTGTTGTGTTGACAATCTCCCAGCCCCTGTTATAGAGGCCTGGTTAAGAGATTTTTCCTTGTAGTATTGTGTTGTTTGATTTTTGAAAAGCTCGTATCTAGCAAAAAAAAAAAAACTACGCCAAAGTACTTCCATATAACGTGTACTTTCTTTTTTTGGTCCGTTTCATTAGTTTGCATGTCACATTATCATTTTTTAGCAAAAAAATGTCACATTATCCTTATCCTTTTCCTTCACTTCCATCTCCACCAACAACGCAAAACACGAGCACTTTGATTGAGACCACGTTTGGTTTGCTAGAGTAATTGTTGACTTTATTGGTTGGTTGGACAAGATATTCATAGCCTTGTTTATCACCACCACTACTAGGACTATACACTAGCGCACAATCACTTTATTTAATTGATTGATTGGGGCAACACTATTGCTACTACCCTTTTTCATACATAAGTAGAACTGCGCATACAATCACTTTATCTAATTGACTGGGGGATGGGGTTAACAACCACACATATGTCGGTGTAACAAAATATACGATTTTGCACTATTATTATCATAATTAGTCAATTAATTATGAGTGTAACGTTTTCACAACAATTTTATAATAGAAAAACCATATGATTAGACTCTAATTAAGTTTACGTCCAAGAGTGATGTTGCAGAAAAAGTTTCATTTTCATCAAAAAAAAAAAAAAAAGTTATATTAACAAGGTACGGAGATGATAAGGAAATTATAAAGATAGCACACTCTTGGACGTTCTCTCTACCATATCTTTTTCCGTTATAACCATCCTATTAACACAACGTAGCAAACAAAATAAGAATTCTTTCTAGAGAGGTTCGACAAGGCTCCAAGGGTAGTTAGCAAAGCCTATACAATCCACAATATTTTTAGAGCCCACCTACGGAGCTCCTGAGATCTTTATTTGCTACTCCATAAAAGAATTAAGTTTGTCTGCCATATCAATTCAAATAGCACATAGTAAGAACTTTATAGATTTCAATTCCTTTGCCACGATCCACAAGGACAAGAATGCAAAAGCTCAAGACCAAATCAGCTAAGGAATATAAATAGGGTCGACAATATATGACACTCCTACTCCTGCTCAAATGTGCAAACGAATAGGTTTTTTATAAGCCCATTCAAAACATAAAAAAAAAAACAAGTTCAATCTGTTAGAATAATAGTTAAATTATTAAATTCATTTTTTTTTAATTATTTAAGTTTTTGGGACTAGTATAATTTATGATAATATTAGAACAACTGAACAAGTGATCTTAAATTCAAACATTAATTATGTTTTACCTCTCATTAAAAAAAAAAAAAATCATATGTTAAGCCCTTAAAGCAAAGTGGTTTAAAATTATGATTAAATATCAATATCATTCACACTACCATCAGAGCAAGACACAAGATATTTATATTGTTATCTTCAAGGTGTCGCCATTGAAAGATCCAATAGATTTGTATTGCACAACACTCTAGCTCATTGAAAGATCCAATATTCATTTAGCCAAAAAGATCCAATAATCGTTTCCTCCTAATTATCGCTGAAAGGAAAAGACCATTGTGGTGTGGAATCACAATAAAGGTTGTGTGAAATCACAAAAAAAGAAAGGAAAAGTAACTCTTTATAGCATGCGGGTGTGAAAGTGTGTGAAACCCAACGACTGTGATGGGCCCTCGATAGCCAATATGTTTGCAACAGCATGCCCAATTCTGGTCCACACTCATCATAAGTTTGAAAACCCATATATACATGTGGGAATACTATATCATTGTTTCATAGTACAGTGACTAAAAAAGAAATCTTCCACAATTTTAGTAATTGTACATTTATAAATCGAGTACCACATACCAAATTGATCTAAGTTGTAAAGCCTCCATGATGTTCAAAAGGTTCATGGTTAGAACGGAGGAGGCTTCCTGATCTTAGTTACTTGTTCAAAGCCATATGCCATCTCAGATTCTCAATCAACTTTGGCTCCGAACCTTTTAACCCCCCAAAACAAATACCAAATGGGATCCCTTTCATGTCATATCCTGCGGGGACACATATTCCCGGAAAACCACCAATTGCAAGGACATTAGAAACAGTGTAATCAGGAGTAACTAAGGCATCTAGCTCGTTGTTTGTCATAAGCTTCTCGAATCCATCTCTTGAAAATCTTGATCAATTGGACAATGCTGCCTTCTCTACAATTCCAATTCCGTCTGTGGCCTCGGCATTTAGAAAGAGTTCTTGGTCAATTGTATCAATCATTTCCTGCATTGACATGCAATTAGCAAAGAAGAATAATATTAAGGATATTGCAAATTTTATTACATAAGCAGGGGCGGAGGCAGAAATTTTTTTTAAGGTGGGCTAATTGCAAAAAAAAAAAAAAAAAAAAAAAAAAAAAAAAAAAAAAATTGATTGGGCTAATTATTTAATCAAAAAATAATAATTCTAACGTTTACTTATTATTATGTTATTAAAGTGATACCAATCATATTTATTGACACGTTAATTTTTACGACTGATATAGTAACTTTAACATTTTTCATTAGGAAAGAGTTTGAGGAAACCTATGTTTAAATACTTACCAATCCTGGATTGTTTCTGTTGAAGGTTATAACATCGTCCAAGCCCCGGACTGGGGAAGCTTCTAGCTCGTTTAGGTATGCATTTAATGACATTTTGAACTCTGCCAGCAATGTTGTTTGTTCACCACTCAATTTAGGCTCCGTTTATTTCGACGTAAAACATTTTCCGTAAAATGTTTTCATCATTTGCGGGTGTTTGTTTCGTTGTAAAATCAAAGTCAACTGTAAAATATTTGTTGTTGACTGGAAAAACGTAAGGAAAATTTAGGAAAACGGTTTACGGAAAAATTTTCCGTAAACCATTTTCCAAAACTCATTCCCACAGACCCTCGACCCCCTCTCTCATCTCTGTCGCACAAACCCACCCCCCTTTCTCGACTTTCTCGCACTGGAGCTTCACCAATCTGGTCACTGGGCTTCGCGACGGTCGCAAGCGGATCTGGTCACTAGGCTTTGCGGTGGGCTTCACCGATCTCTCTCTTGCCTGACTGTGTCACGCCTCTGTGATCGACGCCGCCCCAGATCCGGACCCGATGAGGCGGTTGATGAGCTCATTATTGAGGGTGGCGCAGTGGGACTCGAGCTCGGACGTGCTATGATGGTGGGTTTGTGGGTTTTTTTTATGGTGGTTTGCGGTGGGTTTACGGTGGATTGCAGTGGTGGGTTTGCACTTTGCAGTGGGTTTCTGATTTTTTTTTTTTTTTTTTTTCATTTTACGTTGCTCCAAACATTGTAAAATATTTTTCAGACTATTTTCCAGAATGCAATCAAACACAGGAAAAAAAAATTATTTTTCCTGAAATCATTTACATTTGCAAACATTTTACAGTGGAAAATAATTTACAGCGAAACAAATGGAGTCTTAGGATCAACGATGAGTCCTATGTTGTCTATTTCTAGATCGTCTACCAAAATTGCACCTTGTTGCCTAAGTTTGCATAAAGTATGTTATCAAAGTATCTATATTAATATTATGTTGATCTTCTATCTCTACTCTCTAGGTTGAATTATCGAGAGTTCGCTGTGACTATTACTTGGAATATGGAAATGCATTTAGCCAAAAAAAAAAAATGGAAATGTTACCTTAGTGTGTTGAAATGTTGCTCAAAAGTTTGGTTCAAGAAAGTATTATTGCCGAAATTAAAGAAGGGATTTCTCACAATCCCCAATCTCTTCCCCTTTAGCCCATCAACCTTAAGATGTACGTAGCCACCATTTGGAATATACTTTGATGCTTCACTTGTTGCATTGTCGTTCTTGTCAATGCCTACAATGGCATCAAGAACGTAAACCGCATCTGATACAGTCCTACAAATGGGCCTATTCAATCAAATAAATCTTAGTTTATTTTTTATTTTTTTATAAACACTTAGTGATACGATAGAATTTTAAACCTATAACATTCGTTTTATGATAATTACTCCTTATCATTATGCTAAAACAACAATAAATCTCTTTTTTGGTTTAGACAAGATTAGAATTCAAATCCTTTATTTAACGAGAACAAACTTTATCAGTTAGTTAACAAGAAATCAAAAAAGGTTTAGGTGAAATTATTATTGAATTGAGTACAATGACTGAAAAAGCTACCTTTGATAAACAACTGAAAAAAGCTGAAAAAGCTACTTGAAAGTTGAAGTTACAAAGGTGTATATTTAATTTATAGGGGAAAGTACATTTTACCCACCTGTGGTTTGGCCTATTTACAAGTTACCTACCCGTGGTTTAAAAATTGACACTTTGCCTACCTGTGGTTCTTTCCTTTAACTTCCGTTACCCACCGTTAAAAAAAAAAAATTACAATATCATAACAAAAAAGAAAACACTTTGTATCCTCTCTGCTCTCTCCACTCTCAACCACCTTCGATGATTCACAAGCAATGGGTCCCTCTCATGGACTCCAAAAGTCCCCTTTCCTCCTAGGCACAAAGCTCTTCTCTGCTCTCCCTTCACCTTCTTCAACTTCAACTCTTGAGTATATTCAAAGCGATAGCAACACAGAAAAATATGATAGAAAGTTTGGCACTATTTTTGGGAATGGAACTAACACCAACTGAGTAAGCCTTGTAGAAAAACCAGAAGATCAATGGGGACATGAAACAACCCATTACTGTGCCAAATACTTGGCTAAAGAAAATGGAGCGGGGAGATGCCAAGGTTAGATATCCAGTCTTGAAGTCTTGCATGAGATCGTTGTAGAAACAATACTCATCCTTACACCACAAGAAGCAAGGCCAGCAACAACACCACCATGGTCAAGGCCAACCCAAGAGTTGAGGGTTATGAAAGCAACTTTTCCGTAGTTGGAAGAAAATGAGCATCTTAAACTCTTGATTGCTTGAGATGTGAAACAATGAAATGAGTCTAGTTATTCAATTTGTTTAAAAACACAAGTAATTGGCTTTGGCTGGACGGTGGAGTCTGAATATATATGAGTTGAAATATTCTTTAAAAGAAAAAACCATAAACCATGGAACTAGTGGAGAGAGGTGGCCATAAATACGGAGTGTATTTTTTTTTTTCTTTATGATTTTGTATGTTTTTTTTAACGGTGGCAACAGAAGCAAACAAGAAAAACCACGGTAGGTAAAGTGTCAGTTTTTAAACCACAAGTAGGCAACTTGTAAATGAGTCAAACTACAGGTGGGTAAACTGTACTTTTCCCTAATTTATATTTGAAAGTTACATTAGGTGTATATTTAACATATGCGCGGTTAATTGTCCAAAGAAAGATGCGAGTTGCCAAGTTCCTTTTCTTTTTCCTTCACCAGCTTTCGAAGCATTGATCTTTGGGGATACCAAAATACATAACTAAACCACCAAACAAAGTTATTGTTCCATTTGTTTCGGCAAAAATATTTTTCTGAAAAGCGCGCCTACTCATTTTTTAGTGTTTGGTTATGACTAAAAATTTCATTCACAGCATAATTATTATGTAAAGCAATCAGAAAATCAAATTTTTTGTTTCAATACGTACACATTTACTAGTTCACAAACATTTAAAAAAAATCATAAAACCAACTTTCTAAAATAGTTAATCATATTAATTTATTTACATAACCAACAAAGTAGTTTAACATGCCAAAAAGATTTTTATTTAAAAAAAAAAAAAAAAAAAACTTTGACAGCTTCGATAAGGGTAGGAAAAGTTTTTCATTTGAAACCTTGTAATTCGTTGAGTTTTCTGCCATATCAAACACTGCACAAAAAAAAAAAAAAAAAAAAAAAAAAAAAAAAAATCGAAAAAAATGTTTTCTATAAAAACAAACGGAATTTCCATTTATTTCCTTATAGCCATCCAAACAAGTAAGAAATTAATATTTTATTCATTCTCCCTTTTAATTTTCATTCCTTTTTTAACTCTCAAAAATAGTGTTTTGGGCGTATTGTGAAAGAGGGAAAAATGTAAGGAGAAAGGAAATGTTATCTTTCATTATCTTTCAAAAACACTAAAATAATCGCTTTTTTGTTTTTTTTTAGTTTAGTATCTATTTCATTTAGGGTAAATATTATTTCACACCACTAATTACATCACATGCTACCGAGTTGTGGACATATATCCATAAATTATGAATATCAATATCCACAAATTGTATATTTATTTTTACAATCAAGTGGTGTATAAAATAATATGAAATAAGATGGTGTCAGACAATCATTACCTTTTCATTTAACCCTTAAGATCTCTCACACTTAACCATGGCCCATGCATAGTGTTGGAAGTCTAAAAAGGTCAGGATCTGTGCACATACATAATGTACAATTAACACATATTTTCACAAAAGTTGGATAGTGTGATGAAAAAATCTGAACAAGTGTGCATTGTATATACATAACGGATAGGCACTAATAAGTCTTATAAGAAATGGAGGACATCATCGCTGGCTCACCTTCCCTTGGCCAGCTCTGGCGCACCAACCATTACGAGTCGAAGCGGACCTAAAGTTGGACCACTCGCTCATGCGCGCCAACCTTTAAGGGATTGCCATTTGTTATAGCAATCTAGAGTATTAATATAATAATAATGTCTCAATTAAACGGTTTGATCAAATATATATGAGTCCTAAGTTGTAGCCATCTACCCCTCCCAAGCTTCGAGATGGCGAGATGTTTCCACCTCCCTGCCTGACCCCTAGAACTTTAGTCAATACTCTCCAAGTAGTGCACATGGCCTCCTCTCACATTATTAGTTGATTCCACCATTAATTTAATTAGTCGCAACCTTATGCGATGCATGAGATTCATAAAAAATAACGGTACAGTTATGTATTATTACACATAATTCAATTTTTTCTTAAGACACAATTCAAACATTATAGTTCAATTGAGAAGACCCAAGCATCACATAAAATCTTACCTAATGCAATTTTTTTTTTTTTAAGTGTTAATAGTCAAAGCATACAATGTTTTAAGAGGAAGACATTGAAGTTGATATTAATTAGTTTACTTAATGATGTGTATAGTAAAACACAAACATAATTCCAAATTTCATTTAACTCTAAAATGACAAAATTTAGCATCAAATGTTGCGGTCACAATGCGTTCCTTAATCAATCTTCCAACAAAATAACACAAAAACAAAAAATATGTGTCAATTGTAATAAGTGAATCATAGGGGTTTAGTAACTGCAGTAATATGTCTTGTGCTATGAGTTATGAAAAAAGGAAATATAAAATTTAATTTAATACAAACCAAATAGCAAAATCCCCAAAGGATAAAATTCTAGCAAATCTGAAAAATTGCTAGTAGATTAGCATAAGTTATTCAGAGAAACAACAAAACAAAAGGAAAAGTTCCTTAAACAACAACAACAATAATCTTTCACTGTGTTGTTATTGGTTTACGAGAAACATACCTTTTTTACACTAATTTGTAGTAACATTTCTTTTCTTTTTTTTGCTTACAATAAGTGAGGGGATTTATGGTTATGAACTCAGACTCTCCATATGGGAAGAACATGGTATTACCATTTAGCTACAAAGCTCTTATCAATTTAAAGTAATTTTTATTCATGATGTATATTTCACTATATTATATTATAGGTTAAACTATTGTTTTCATTCCTAAATTATACACGAGTTTTGTTTTTCATCCTGAATTTTGAAAAAAATTCATTTTTACACATAAATTTTGTCCTTTTTTTTTAAAATGACGAAATTCATGTGTAAAAATGAATTTTTTCAAAGTTCAGAAACGAAAAACGAAACTCGTGTATAGTTTAGGGACGAAAACAATATTTTGGCCTATATTATATTATTATGGTTAGTTGGGGTTATATCCTTAAACATCATCAATCACCACCACATTATTTTGATTGGTAGTAAAAGTTTTGTTACCATTTTCATGCTTAAGCATCCCCAGTCACCACCATAATCCCAATGAGCACTTAATTACTTTATTTTTAGTAGGTCAGGATAAAATTTCACCAGCACCTTCTTGGTCATTTATATTGGTAGAACAAGATTGTATATTCTTCAATAGTAGAACTTGATCACGGTGATGTCTAAAGATATTCATATCCCTCACAACCACCACCACTTAGCCCAATTGGACACCCTTAACCACTTTTGTTTGGGTTGTCTAAGTTGACAGTCGAAATCGATGTTTTGGCCATTGTTGCAGCTTATGACTCAGTAAAAGTATCTAAAACAAATCAGTTTTTCCAAGAAAATATCTCAAATTTCCTGCACTAAAAGAGGGCACAAAATGGGAAAGAAATAAAAGGTGAAACTTGTTTCAGCATAGTTACAGATATGCATGAAACACCAACATACACACTAAATTAATCTAGTTAATGATTCCTAGATTCATTGCAACAAGTTGAAAAGCTTCAAATGTGTGCTGTTCACAAGGTTCAAGACACAATTAGAGGAGGCCTCCTGATCTTTGTTGCTTGCTCAAAGCCATATGCGATCTCAATCAGCTTTGGCTCAGAACCTTTTAGTCCCCCAAAGCAAATGCCAAATGGCACCCCTGTAGTGTCATATCCTGCTGGGACACTGACTCCTGGAAAACCACCAATTGCAAGGACACTAGAAACATAGTAACTAGGAGTCACCAAGGCGTCTAGCTTATTATTTGTCATCAATTTCTCAAATCCATCTCTGGACAGTCTTGCTAAATTTAACAATGCTGCCTTCTCTGCTTTTCCAATTCCAGTTGTGGCTTCTGCGCTTAGAAAGTGATCTTGGTCAATTTTATTGATCAATTCCTGCATAGCCACCCGACCAAAATGGTCATAATCAATGGTAGGTTTTTAACATGAATATAAAGAAACAAAGGAGAAAAACTGTGCTTGTATACTTACCAATTCCGGGTTTTTGTTGTTGAAGGCTATCACATCTGCCATGGTTCGGACTGGGGAAGATACTAGCTCATTCAAGTATGCATTTAATGATATTTTGAACTCTGCCAGCAATGCAGTTTCTTCACCACTCAATTTATAATCAAGGATCATCCCAATGTTGGCTATTTCCAAATGATCTACGAGAAGTGCACCTCTTTGCCTAATTTGCAGGAATTCTTTGTATCAAGCTACTAAAATACCTTAAATTGATCATTGGAACATGAAAAATGTGTAATGTTACCTTAATGTGTCAAAATGTTGCTCAAAAGTTTGATTCAAGAAAGTATTATTCCCAAAATTGAAGAAGGGATTTCTCACTATCCCCAATCTCTTCCCTTTAAGCCCATTAACCTTTAGAAATTGTCCGTATCCACCTTTTGGAATGTACCCTGATGCTTCAAATGTGGCATTATCATTGTTGTCAATGCCTGCAATGGCATTAAGAACATGAACGGCATCTGATACCGTTCTACAAATGGGCCTGTTCCATCCAAGACGAAGTATGTAGAGGTTATAACCATTATGTCAAGCAACATAATGAAAATTAGAAGTAACTTTAAGGCTGTCTTGAAGAATTTGACAACACTAATATGGAACTAAACCAAAAAAAGCTGAGAAAAGTACTAGAAACATGAAGTTATAAAGGTGTACATGTTACTTGCAAGTCACATATCTCAATTGCAAAACTTGGACACACATTGTGTTCTGTTTAAAAAGACAAATATATTTGTAGATCACCTACCCAACAGTGTCCTGCCTTGGAGATATTGGGATAACCCCTGCTCGACTAGTGAGACCAACCGTTGGTTTGATGCCAACTACTGAGTTAAAACTGGCCGGGCATATAATTGACCCATCAGTTTCGGTCCCCAGTGATACTGCCACCATATTTGCTGCTACTGATATTGATGATCCACTACTTGAACCGCAGGGTTCTCCTAATGTATACGGATTCTGCATACCATCACAAAACATAGTCCTCGTTTTGTAGGAATGATTCATTCAGTCTTTGTTATAAAGTCCATTTACTGAGATGATCAAGTAGAATTTGATTTGAATTAAAAAAATAACCGTAGAAATAAAAAAGCCATATACTTCAGAGTTGACACCCTTCCTAAACAGCAACCAAAATACAGCCCTGTACTTGAATTCTTATCTTATTTTCACTATTACTAACATAAAGTAATTAACTATCAAAAGGTCAACAGACTTGTGGCTCAATGACACTACACAGTTTTCCTATGAGAAGAACCCGGATTCAAACTTCTCCTCCCCCACTTATTGTAAGCAAAATAAATAAATAAACTACTATCAAAAGAGAAGTACTTGACAATAAATCTTCCAAGTCATATTGAACTAATTATCGAAATTGAAATGCTTTATGTACTAGGAAGCATGATTTATATTGTAAATGCAATAGAAACACACTTAGAAACTTGACTGCGGTCCACTTTCATCAAAATTGTAGTGCTACTTAAGAAGTTAAGGACCTAATCCTTGACTCACCTTGCCTTGGCCACCTCTGGCACTCCAAGCAAGAGGACCCCTAGCAGTCCTGAAATGGGACCACTCACCCAAGCTTGCCTTCCCCAAGATGATGGCCCCGGCTTTCCTCAACTTGGTCACCACACCTGCATCCCGAGGTACAACTGAGCCAAGCAATGCAAATGAGCCAGCTGTGGTGTTCAGCTTATCTTTGGTTGCAATATTATCCTTGACCAAAATAGGGATACCATGCAACCTAGTTTGTGACCCTGGCACCTTAGCCTTGCGCTCATAGTCAGCCTTATCAGCTTCGCATAGTGCATCGGGGTTGAGCTCAATGACCCCTTTAAGGATAGGGTTGAGTCTGCGAATCTCTTTAAGATAGAGCTCAACTAGTTGCCTAGAAGTGAGTTCATTTTGCTTTAAAGCAAGTTGGAGATCATGAATGGTGACTTCTTTGATAGAGAAGTTTATGTTGTGGCATGAGCCAGATGATACTGTAAGCAGAAGAATCAGAATCAGGGATGAGAATATGGTGAAGCTGAATGCTGAACTGGCAGCCATGGAATTAGTAGTGCATTTTGCTAGGGAAGAGGTTCAATTGGTTTTTGTACACCTATGCAAGAAGACTGTACTCACATCCTTCAAAAGCAGAATCACCAGCACCAGCACTAACATTACATTTTTAAATTGTGTACATCACTGTAGGATAAAGCAATCACCAAATTAGAGACGGGGTAATTGCTTCACTGATGCAATTGTTGACTATGCACATCCTTCACCAACACCAACACCACTACAAAGCAAACTCAATGGAAGATGGATACATCATTACCTTTATGTGTACTAAGAAAGTGCCACAGTAATTTTAATTGGAAGTTGTATGATAGCATAAGTGATTCCGTATAGCAATGATCTTTTACTTTATCTTTTGATCAGGATCAGATATTTACTGAAAAAGAAATGTAAAAAATGCTACAGCCCTTGTTAGTCATTTTCTTCCTTCCAAAAACATACCATTTTTATCCAGACTTTCACCAGCACCATATGGAAAATTTTAAAAAATAGAGATTTTTTTACAGTGCCGTTGTATTAATGCTTAATAGAGTTTCTTATACATTCAAATTAAATAGAAATTATTTCAGCTTTACACAGTAACACCAACATTACTATACACTTCCAAAGAGAACTTCATTGTTCATTTCAAATGATTTGGAAAAAGGAGGCCTCCTCGTCAAGGTACCTTGTTCAAAAGCATAAGCTATCTCAATCAGCTTTGGTTCCGTACCTTTTGTGCCTCCGAAACAGATTCCAAATGGCATTCCATCACTGTCATAACCAGCGGGGACTGTAATTCCCGGGTGACCTCCTATTGCCAGCACAGGAATGGCACCTGTACCTGGTGTCACCAATGCATCCAATTCATTTTCCATCATCAGTTTCTCAAATCCATTTCGTGACAGGTTTTCCATCAATTCAATTGCCTGCCTTTCTTTCTCGCCAATCCCACTTGTCTTCTCTGATGCAATAAAAGTGGCCTGACCATACTCTTTAGTATTCTCCTGCATCAAGAAACAGAACATAGAATGAACATGAAAACTAATGCAATTTTTCAACAGTTGATGCCAATATACTACTTGAAAGCCAATCAATCCCCTAAACAAATTTGTTGTATTAATTGCAATATGAGAATAATCTGCCTACCAGATCAGGGTTATTTTGGTTGAAGGCAATAATGTCAGCAAGTGACCTCACTGGAGAAGAGATGAGATCTTTCAGGTAATCATTCACAGACACCTTGAACTCAGCCAGCATTGCTGTCAATTCACCACTTCGTTTCTGATTTAGTATTACATCAACATCTGCTATCTCAAGATTGTCCACGACAGTTGCACCTCTTTGTCTAGAATGCCCAATAATTTATCCACAAGATGAGTACATATTCAAATGCATTCTAACTTAAGGCAAACACAAAGAATTACTTGCTTTGAATAATTAAATTTATTTATACCTTAATGTCTTCAGATGACGCTCAAAATCTTGAATGATAGAGGATTTATTTAAGGAGATCAAAAATGGATTCCTAACAACCCCCAATCTCTTTCCTTTGAGCCCATTTGGGTTAAGAAATTGTTTATAACCACCAACAGGTATGAATTTGGCTGTTTCTTTTGTTGCTTCATAATCTTGTGGATCAAAACCCGCAATTACATCAAGCACATAAACCGCATCAGACACTGTCCTGCTTATGGCCCTGTAATTTTGTCACTCTGAACAATTATCATTACTGCCCAATCCAGATGTTACAATTCATATGCATACATATATACATACATGTTCTCAAATGTTATAATTAAACTATATTAACTAGTCCATTCTTTCACAACTATCATATATTATAACTTGGGAATAAAGAAGTGTACAGAGACTAGCTAACTAGACAAGCACATATGATCTTACCCAATTGTGTCATGGCGAGGTAATATTGGAATGACGCCAGCCCGACTGGTTAGTCCAACAGTGGGTTTGGAACCCTACAACAGAGTTATGATCGGCTGGACAGAGGATGGAGCCATGAGTCTCACACCCAAGTGACACTGTCACCATGTTTGCAGCTACTGAAATAGCTGATCCGCTGCTTGAACCACATGGATTCCCCGATGGAACATATGGGTTCTGCACGTTTTCCATATTTAAATCAGTTTGATTCGATTAATGATCTCCAACCATATATCCATGGCTATCCAAGTCACATGAGTAAAATGAAACTAGGATGAACAACTTGAATGCAACATTCATGTACTCTTCATTTACAATATGGCCCATGAAATGCAACATATATAGGCTGACCTACATGATTGGACCAATAGACAGATAACCTAATAGGAATCCGATTTTAGGTAAAGATAACCTACTGATGAATTAAGCTCTTCTCAAAATCTTCCTATAACCACTGATAATTGCAGTACTTGCAAGAAGATAATCATTTGATGATGATAATGATACAAAGAGGAAAATAAATGATATTAGCACTAGAGGTCTCAAATATGTGATAGATATGATCTACTAAATGGGATATTCAAGTTAGTTGGAATGAGATAACGATTCCTTTTCTATATATTGTAGCCAAATACTTCAGCATTTCAGACATAGACCTATGGTCATTCCTTCTTTCCAAAAATAAAAAATAAAAAATATTGCATTATGCGTTCATTTCATTGCACACCTTTAAATAATGTGTTTTTTTTAATAGATTAACAGTATTTGAAACTTATGACGTCTGCTTTATCATGATAATTCTTTATCATTAGCCAAGACACAAATTAGTTTCATTTAGTGGTGTGATTATATTTTTAGAGATGATATGTAGTGTAACAAACAAATAAATGCAACACTTCTAGTTTAATAGAAAAATTAAACTCACTTATTTATTATCAAAAAAAATAAAACATACTTATTATGATGTGGGATGTGGATTATTGTCTTATCTTAAAAATGATTATTATTTATTATCACATGTTAAGTTGCACTTAAAGCGGAGTAACATGTGTAGTGAGTAATAAATTGAGAGAGAGAGAGAGAGAGAGCTGACCATGCCTTGACCAGTTCTAGCACACCAACCATTAGGAACATGACCCAAAGAACGAAAAGAGTACCACTCGGTGAGGCTAGCCTTCCCCAATATCACAGCCCCAGCTTTTCTCAGCCTCTCCACCACCCCCGCATCTCGAGGCACCACCGAACCCAAAAGAGCATACGACCCCGCCGTCGTGTTCAGCTTATCTTTCGTTGCTATCGTGTCCTTCAGTAGCACAGGTATCCCGTGCAACTCCCCCAACAATATCGAACGGTCCCCTTTCATTCCCCTCTCTCGATCAGCCTCGTCCGCTTGATCCTGCGCGTCTGGATTGACCTCCACTACGCTGCGAAGCAGGGGATTCAACGTCTCGATCCGGTCCAAGTAATAGTCCACCAGCTGTCTTGACGTGAGTCTGTTCTCTGTGAATGCACGTTGGATCTCCTCGATGCTCGTTTCTTCAATCGTGAAATCCTGGCCGTTGATTGTGCTGAAGAATTTTCCGGTGATGATCAAAAGCGAGATCAACGGTGGAAAGAGCAAAGAAGTTGGATTATTGATCGCCATTCTCATGTTCTTTCTTTTTTCCTCACTAAACCGTAAACAAAATTCAGATGGGCAAAGGTAAACAGACTTTTACTAAACCTATAGGATGTGTTTGAAAATTAATTTAATATTTATTTTCCGTAATCTATAAATAATTTAGTATTAAATAGTATTTAATAAACATACTTATTAAACAATAGGATGCTTTGAAAACTTAAACTATGAGCTGTTCTTAATTTTCCAATAGCTTATTATGTCAAAAGAATCAACCAGTCTAGGCTACACCCAATTCCGTATCCAAATTCACAACCCACTGAATTAACACATTTTGATTGGGAGAAAGATTTAATAAATGAAAGTAGTACCTGACGAGATATGTGATAGTGATTATTTTTCATTTATAATTATTTTTCATTTATAACGTACCACTTCAATATATAGTGAAATAAGATATGGAAACAACTAGGAAATCTCAATCATCAATACACCTTACAAGATGGAGTAACATGTACTTCACCAAAACCAAAATACAACTATTTTATTACAATCCATTTATCAAAATAGTCAAATAGAGCCTTAAAAGGGAGGGTGGTTTACTGGTTTATTTTGTTGCATTCAGAAAAAGAGGGAGGCCGTCGTTCCCTAGTAGCTTGTTCAAAAGCGTAACTAATCTCAATCAGCTTCGGTTCTGTACCCTTTAAGCCCCCAAAACTGATACCAAATGGCATTCCATTGCTTTCATACCCAGCCGGAACTGTTATTGCCGGGTAACCACCAATTGCTAGCACTGTGGAAGCACCTGAGCCTAGTGTCACCATTGCATCCAAGTTATTGTCCTTCATCAGTTTCTCAAACCCATATTTTGACAGGTTTGCCATCAACTCGATTGACTCTATCTCTTGCACTCCAATCCCACTTGTATTCTCGGACACCATGAACATGTCCTGACCGTATTCTTTCAGCTTTTCCTGCAATGACCGAAGCTAAATAAGTAGTTGTCATATCAAACACAAAAGAGAGCTAGGAAATTGAATCAAAAGTATATACTGCAAAGCAATCTAGGGCATTTGCAAAGCGTCACAATAATAGCAACAACTAAACCTTAGTCCCAAATTTTTTGGGGTCGGTTAAGCTTAAGAGTTCTTAACAAACTAATCAGATCCTCAAAATAGAGGGCGTTTACAGAACCTCCCAAGCAAAACCCTATATAATGGTTGCAAGACAAGGATCTTCTCACCCATGAACATTGTGGTTCACTTGCCAATAGAATCATTATATTTGCGAAGCATCAAAAATAGCTAACAAACATTGCTATTAATGCAAGTGGTTTCACCACCGTGATCTAATAATCGTTTATTAGTGTGTTGATCATGCTGTATGTCTGTCTTAAAGAATCATATACTTACTAGAACAGGGTTATTCAAATTGAATTTGATTATGTCTGCCAATGACCTCACTGTAGAGTTGCTGAGCTCTTTCAGGTAGTCTTTTATGGAAATCTTGAACTCGGCCAGCAATACAATCAGTTCGCCACTTTGAGTGGAATCCAAAATCACATCGATATTTGCTATTTCCAGATTGTCCACTATAGTTGCACCTCTTTGCCTGGATATACCAAAAGAAAACCAAAGCTTAAATTCACACTTTAAGCACTTGATTAAACGTCACATTGTCTTGATTTTTCATAACTGTGCTAGTGAAGCCAAAAATTGCCTAAGTTGGAGTGTTGGACAAACATGCTGGAGGAGCTAAGTTGTGGGTGCAAGAAATGTGCATATCTATTACTTTCCTAATGCCCTTGCATAAATTTACCTTAACACATTGAGATGATGCTCAAAGGTTGGAATGGCCGTGGATCCATTATAAGAGTCCAAAAATGGTTTCCTTACAACACCCAATTTCTTTCCTTTGAGGCCATCTCCATTCAGAAATTGTCTATAACCACCTTTAGGTATGAACACAGTTGCTGCCTTTGTAGCTTCATAATCTCTTGGATCAAAACCCACAATCGCATCAAGCACATAAACTGCATCTGTTACGGTTCTGCATATGGGTCTGTAATTGCACATGATCAAAATTCATTAGTTAAACGTCTGCCTGTGAAAAGCAACCATCTTGTGTCACATACTTAAATTGACTTCTCCCAAATAAATTCCTACTTATTGTAAAATCTTAAACTGATAGAATATGATGAGTTTAATAACTTCACTAATATTCTAGCATCACCTAGTATACAACTATAGAAAAGAGGGTCAAATGAGTAGTTATTCTCCAATATTTTTTTTGATCAATTTGCTCCAAAAGAAAATTGAAAGTACAATCTAATGGTATATGGTTATTAAACAAGTTGTAACAGACTTGGTTACCCAATTGTGTCCTGACGGGGTGAGATTGGAATGACACCGGCACGGCTAGTGAGACCAACAGTGGGTTTAATCCCTACAACTGAGTTGTGATCAGCTGGACAGATAATGGAGCCATCTGTTTCAGTCCCCAGTGACACTGATACCATGTTTGCTGCCACTGAGATTGCGGATCCACTGCTTGAGCCACATGGATTCCCGGATTCCACATAAGGATTCTGCATATTCCCCCAAAAGATTTCTGATGAGTGATCAATTTATTCACTAAAGAACAGAAGTAGAGCAAACAAGCAGCCAATCCAAGTTGCTGACAACAAAAACTCAATACAACATCCCAAACCAGTAGCAAATCTGCAACTAACAGATATTCCCCTAGGTACACTCAAACACAGCAAAAGGAATACCACATAATACACATGGACAACCCAAAATCTCCTGTGTGTCCACGTCAGAAACAAACTCATCAGGACACTCCTATATGCATGTCTTTAGTGTTAATTAATTAATTGATTGTTGTATCCTGGCCAAATTTGCCAAAAAAAAAATTTTTAGGCCAAATATACCTCTTTTGATATTAATTTGAAAAATAGATTGATTGCAAATTGTCTTTGTGAAAGACGATTTTTCGCGTGAAAGTCATTTTTTAAAAAGACGATTTTTTATTGTTTTTTTCATTTATAATTCGTGTTTTTTCAAAATTTTAACAAAATTTATATGAAAGTCGTCTTTACAAAACACAATTTTCACTTGTTTTTTCAAATTTTGAAAAAAAAAAAAAAAAAGACGAACTTTCATATAAAAGTTTTTGAAATTTTGAAAAAACACATGGAAATTGTCTTTTGTAAAGATGACTTTCATCTAAAATATTGTTTAAAAGTTATCTTTTCAAAAGACGACTTTCAATTAAATTCAGGTAACAAAACACAGCCACATCAACATATTATAAATGCAAAAGTAATCAAAACTTGTCATTAAGAAAGATGATTTTTCAAATTAACATCAATAGAGACATGTTTGGCCCAAAAACTATAAAAAAAATGCATTTCTTTTTTACAAATTTTGTATCCTTACCTTGTCGTCTTAATTTTTTTTAAATAAATTGTTGTGTTATGTCTGTATCCATACAAAATATTCTTAACTGTGAAAACTAAAAATAATAAAGTTTATAGAGTAAAATTTGTAGTTATATATATATATATTATATAAATATATTTGTATTGACTATTGAGGTTTAGTAACTAACCACAGCTTGACCACCTCTGGCACACCAACCATCGGGTGTCTCCGAAGACCGAACCCCGTACCACTCGTTAAGACTAGCCTTCCCCAAAATGACAGCCCCAGCAGTTCTCAACCTTTGAACCACGCCCGCATCTCGAGCCACCTTCGATCCAAGCAGCGCATACGACCCAGCCGTGGTGTTCAGCTTGTCCTCAGTCGCTATACTGTCCTTGAGCAGTATCGGAATGCCATGCAGCTCTCCCAAGGATTCATGGCCCTGATTCGCCTCCTCCCTCTCGCGATCAGCCTTGTCCGCTTGATCCTGCGCGTCTGGATTCACTTCCAGTACGCTGCGAAGTAGGGGATTCAGGGTAGCGATTTGTTCAAGGTACAAGTCAACCAGTTGTCTCGACGTGAGTTGGTTTTGGGTGAATGCGCGGTGAATGTCATCGATGGTGGCTTCGGTGATTGTGAATTGTGAACCATTGCTTGCGTTGACGAAGCTAGAGAAAACCAACAGCCAGGTCAACGGTGAAAAGAGGAGAGACGCTGGAGCGTTGGTCCGTATTTTCGTTTCACCCATCTTTCAAGAAACCGACTTAGAACTATACAAGTGCCAACATTTATTTATATTTTAGGCTAATATGGACTTTTAAACCTCAAAGTTTGCCGGATTTGAAGAATTTGTGATATTTTCTTTTGGTGGGCGGAATTTACATCTCTAGGGTGGAATTAATAGAGTTTGCCGGATTTGAAGAATTTGTGATATTTTCTTTTGGTGGGCGGAATTTACATCTCTAGGGTGGAATTAACATCATCTAGAGTTTTATAGGTATTCTATCATATAAAGTTCTTTAAATTTTAATCATTTTTTTGTAATAAAAGGCTAAAATTATGTTATATCATCAATTCATTAATAAAAATAAATAAATTCAAACTTTAAAAAATAAATACACTACGGTGGTGGTGATGTTGCGGAGATATCATAACAAAGGCTGCAACTAAAGATCTCCATGACTTTCATCCATTTTGGCCTTCGCAGCCGCCCCCCACCAAATAAAAAAAATAAAAAATCTTCTCAGCAACTAATCAAAAGTGATAGAAACAACTTAAGACTATTAAAACTACTTCAAATTGTAGTCTTCGTTGGATTGAGATTCCATGCAATTCCTTTTTGGTATTGCATGGGTGCAATTCCTCTTTTTGCTCACAATTTTTTTTTTTTTTTTTTTACATTTTTACCCTTCTTAACATTTTTTGCTTTTTTATATTCAAAGGTTGAGATCTAAAGTTAACTTTTTTAACTTTTAATCTCAACCATTTAAAGGAATTGTATGCCCAGCAGCCCAGGTATTGCATGGAATCTTAATCCATCTTCGTTAATTATGAGTGTATGTTAACGCTTTCACAACAAATTCAATATGTTAGAATAATAGTTAATTATTAAATTCATTTTTTTTAATTATTTAAGTTTTTGGGACTAGTATAATTTATGATAATATTAGAACAACTGAACAAGGATCTTGAATTCAAACATTATTTATGCTTTACCTGTCATTAATAAATATATATATATATATATATATATATATATAATATATATATATATATTTAAGCCCTTAAAGGAAAGTGGTTTAAAATTATGATTAAATATCAATATCATTCACAGTACCATCAGAGCAAGACACAAGATATTTATATTGTACCCTTCAAGGTGTCGCCATTGAAAGATCCAATATATTTGTATTGCACAACACTCTCATTGAAAGATCCAATATTCATTTAGCCAAAAAAGATCCAATAATCGTTTCCTCCTAATTATCGCTGAAAGGAAAAGACCATTGTGGTGTGGAATCACAATAAAGGTTGTGTGAAATCATTCGGGGCGGCCCCGAGAGTTGGGTTGCCCTAGCTCCGTCTTAATTTGGTTGCCCTATTTGCTATTATTATTTAATATTAAAAAAAATAATATAAAGTCCAAAAAAAAAAATTTTATACAAAATCAAGGTTACATTATACTTTTAACCAGTTATGGTGTGTAGGAAAATATAAAGCAATAATAGTAAAGAATATAGAGAGCATAAACAAAAAGATACCGTGGTTCGGTCATGAAGACCTACATCCACCCACAAAAGCCTTTGATGGCTACATTTTTATTATATAATATTGTATTTACAATAAGCTCCTTAACAACATATTTACAGGAGACTAACCATAAATTAACACTATCCGACTCCAAGAAAATTACTTCTCCTTGCATTTTTTGAAGCAAATTCTTCAATCAAGTCATCGTAATTTAGCTTATCCAAATACTCATTCTCAATTGAGATCATAGCCAAGCCACTTAATCTCTCTAGTGACATAGTAGTCCGAAGATAAGTTTTTATTAACTTCAACTTAGAGAAACTCCTTTTCGCTAAAGCAACTGTAACCGGTATAGTTAACAAAATGTAATATGCAACCCATACTGTTTGGAATCCACCCTCTTCCAAATAAGACTTTATAGTATTGAGGATGTCAATCGATTTTGTTACATCCTTCGGTAATAATGTTTTCAAATCTCTAAGATCTTGAAATAACTCATCCCCATAAATATCACAATGTTCTTTATATTCCAAGAAACTTTGTAATTGGCTGCAATGTTCCATCAATTTGTCTTCACTAATGCTTTTGAACTTTCCATTCAACAAAAATCCAAAGATTTCTTCATAACGTTGAAATTGCTCAAACCGATCCTTAAGTGATGTAAGAGCTTGATCTATAATGTGGTAGAAGTAGGTAACTTTAAACTTCTTTTGCTGTGATTGACTTCCATTGGCATCCTTCTCCCACATCCTCATCAAATTGCTTCTTTCTACGAACTACTCTTTTTACTGTAAATGCCGGTTCAATACCAACTTTCTTTGCAAGCTCTTTACCTTCCTCTATCAAGTCTAGAAAACCATCTTCTCTAAGCTCCTCAAAG
>OU015763.1:10194560-10236339 GCA_907173295.1 Fagus sylvatica
ATAATAATTATTTAAGAATGTCTATTCTTTAAAATGAGGAATAGTCATCCTTCATTAAAATGACCGTAATAGCTATTCCTTAGTTCACGTTATAGTTTTAAAAATATTAAAAAATTCCAAAAAACCATAGTTGACTACAACTTTTTATTTTTTTAAATCTTTCTCTCTCTCTCTCTCTCTCTCTCTCTCTCTCTCTCTCTCTCTCTCTCTCTCTCTCTCTCTCTCTATATATATATATATATACTCAAGTCTCCATTTCTTTTTAAAAAATTGCCTCTCTCTCTCTCTCTACACACATACATATATATAACATTCAAAATCAAGTCTCCAAAATGTTTTAAAATTATTAATACTCGTATATTAATTATATTGTAGTAAAATATAGAATACAGATTCAGAGTTCTATTCATATGTTGTCACAAAACAGATGAATGGTAATACTTATTACATTACAACTTCGTTTATTTCTTGTAATATTAATTTTTATTATAGTGTAATAACTATTACAACATATCAAACATGCCCTTATACATTTCACATATATGGTTCACTTCGTTAGAAGCCTTAACCCACATCACTGCTTAAAAAAAAAAAAAAGGTCTGTTTTTAATACTAGATGAACATTGAACATTTACAAAATATTGAATCATTGATTGCCCTAACGAAAAAACACATGTCAAGAAAACTGAAGTTCCATTATCTAATTAAACCATTCAACAACATCGAAACATTGTGGGTTTTCTTGGTTGTGAGAGAACGAGAGAGTCACCTCTTCAACTTCTGCGTTGTCAGATTTAGAGTTTAGGTTTGTGCCTCACCAATTGTTGTCTCGGATATCAGCTTCTCCATGCCGAATTCAGGCTATGGTGGCAACATCTCTCCTCTCCGGTCACTAGTATGGCTTCACTCCGCCGATCTCACGCTGTGATATCTTGCCAGCAGCGATGATGAATTGTAAATGACTTAAAGTGTCAAGGCCACCTAATTTGCTATTAATTAGGTTTAAGTATGAAAAATTGAAAATATAAGACATTTTATATATATAATTCAATTGGTTCAATAAAATGGGAAGGAGGATTTAAACCTTGATTTTCATCAAAAATGTCAAAGTTACAATCTCTTGGCATACAAGAAACTTTTTCTTTTTTTTTTTCACCTCTAATATATATATATTTTAATTAATTTGGTTTACCAATTAAGGTAATGATTTTAAAACACTTTATTATTAGGCTAAAATATTGCTTTTGATCCTAAACTTTACAATAAATTTGGTTTTTGTCCCTAAACTTTCACAAGTTCCTTTTTCGTTCCTAAACTTTACAAAAGTTCTATTTTTTGTCGTTCTGTCATCCCACGTTAACTTTAATCCTACGTGTCTTAACAGAGTTGTTGATGTGGTATTTATTTAGCATTATTAAATCTGACATTGACTTCTTTTTTTTTTAAATAATAAAAATAATAACACACGTGGCACCAAATCATTGGTCCACACAAACTTTGCCCGTGAAATCACCAAATCCTCACAGCATCCGATCTCTCCCTCCTAAGACAAAAAATGAGTCACCCTAAAAAAAGTCTCAGATCTGCTTCTACTTTAGTGAGAAATTATTTATTTTTCCCATTATATTGTAGATATGGTTCTCTCAACCAATATAAATAAGTGATTTTGTATTCATTCAAATATTTAAGGAACAACATAGGAATGAATAATTTCTCGTAGTCTAGGGTTTCAATATCTGAACCTATAAGCCACCTTGAAACCTACCATGAATTTAAAATAAATGTAAGGTAAATATAATATTTTTTTATTTGCGGCATATATATTGCTACTAACTTCCATACAAATCTTGCTTCATGAGTTTTAGATACTAATAAAAGTCATATACTAACTTTGAATTGGCTGTAATTATTTAATAGAGCCTTATAAGTGTTAAATTTAGGAGGCTTCCTGATGTTTGTTGCTTGCTCAAAGGCATAGGCGATCTCAATCAGCTTTGGCTCCGAACCCTTTAGTCCTCCAAACCATAAACCAAATGGTACCCTGTCAGAGTCAAATCCTGCAGGAACAATTACTCCTGGGAAACCCCCAACTGCAAGGATACTAGAAACACTATAACCAGGACTCACTAATGCATCTAGCTTATTCTTTGTCATCAACTTCACAAACCCTTCTCTAGTCAGTTTTGCTAAATTTTCCAACGCAGCCTTCTCTGCTTTTCCAATTCCATTTGTTGCTTCAGCTTTTATAAACTGCTCTTGTCCATAATCTAACCTCTCCTGCATTGGCACTCATGGAATAATTGGTCATCATTGAGTTATGTGAATCTTATATATGAATGTTGAACATTACATAAAACAAGAGAACCTGTGTTCATTATACTCACCAATTCTGAGTTTTTCTTGTTGAAGGCAATCAGATCAGATAAAGAACGGATTGGGGAAGCCACTAGCTCGTTTAGGTATGCATTTATGTATATTTTAAACTCAGCCACCAATGCAGTTTCTTCACTACTAGAGATTTCGTCAATATTGGCTATTTTCAGATTGTCTACCAAAATCGCGCCTCCTCGCCTAAATTTGCATAAGTATTCGAATCATTTTTTTAAAGAGTGATGCTGCAATTATTATAAATTAACTAGACAAAAGCCCGTGCAAATGCACGGGACAAGTTGTCAAAATGCTTCTTTGCATTGTTAATTTTATATATTTTTTAAATTGATATATTTCTACTTCAGCTTTCAATGAATTAATTTAAAGATCAATAAATGGAGTATATGTTGAGTAATTTATTTTTGTCCTATTCCTGGGTGAAATGAGATATAAATGCCATAGATATTGGATTACCATGAGTCTCTTTAGCACTTGAGTTGGCATAACATGCATTTAATTAGAAAGACTATAGGATGATATTATGTAGCTATCAATTGAAGCACTATTAGATGCTAGAGGGCTTCCATTGGTACTTAAATGTTTTGGTCTCTTTTCACTTCGGCATGAGCACTTGATAGAAAAGCACTTACGATAGATTACTTGCTTTTATATTCATATAACACTTGAAGTATCAAACATCTGACAACAAATCATTAACATTGAAGCAATGGAACTTGTATTTATCCATAGAAGAAAAAGCAATGAAATTACAAAAAATATATATATACATATAAATAAAATTTCATCTGAAGTAACCTTGTAAATTAAAATTCTTAACAAATTGCTCCCGTGAGCTTTTAGTCTATCCAATTGACCAAAAAGAGGAAGTTGTGCGTAGTTGAGACTATATGATATTCTCATATGAAGGCATGTACCATTATACACCATAAAAATATTTGACACCCCTATACTACGCATCATTACCCACAACCAAAACACTAAACCATACATCCCATTTACTGTAACATAAACCACACATATACAGGGAGGAAAAAAAAAAACAAAGAGATACCTCACATAAAATATTCAACTACCTGCATATAAATCAATCCCAATATGTTACACAATAAAAGATACCCACAGAACCCCTAATACTACATTACAAATCCAAGAAACCACAATCATAAAGCAAAGCATTTCTATAAAACTCATAACCACACTTAGACAAAGAAACAGTGAGAGGAAAAAAAAAAAAAAAACCTACGGAAATGTTCAATTGCTTAATGAAGACAGGGAAGTTTTGTGCTTGAAGTGCATGAACAAAAGTCTGGTGGAAAATTACTTAGGGTTTATCTAATGGTGTCAAGATATTCGATCTTTAGGGGCCTACCAATTTATAGCAAATTGCTTTTTGAAAAATATACAAACATATGCTGAGACTAATGTTCATGGTGAGATGTTCAAGCTTGATATTTATGGTTATTGCTCATGCTTGACACTTGCTTTTAGTATTCAGAGAAGAGGCACTAAGGTGGGAGGCCTAACAAACAAATGTGTTTGACATTGGAGGGAGAGGGATATGTGATTGATACATGCCTAACATTCTAAAACCTTCACCTCCATCTGCAGTAAAATTGTGTTCCATATCATCAACCTATAGTCTTGTAATTTTCACAAAATTCCATTGCCTTTAGAACATTGTTGTCATCACGGGGCTCAAAAGGGGTGTTGCAAAGACGAAATAAAATGAAATAGTTAATAACCATTAACTATAATAATCTAAATACCTAAAAGAATTGAATCCTAGAAGATATGCCCACAAAGTCTGAATTCTAAGTATGAACATGAATGTAGCATAGGTGTAAAGATTACCTAGTAAGTGTAGCGCATGGAGCAAAAATATTTCACTAAAAAATTACTACAAAAACATTTTAAGCTTAACTCATCACATATGACATTTAGAAACCCCATAGAGAAAATAATACAAACACATATAAGGCAAACAACCAAACGTTGTTCCCAACCCATGGAAATTATGAAGGCACATTGATAAATGTATTTTTTTCGTCTGCACAACCATTACACAAACATTGAAAACAAAAGTAAAATAAAAATCCAAACTTTTTTCAATAACAACCCTCTCTCTGCCTCCTCAGCGTACTCCATGCGTTTCTTTTCTTCTTTTTTTCTTTTTCATTTTTCTCATTGCCGGAGGATTTACTGAAT
Organism: Fagus sylvatica; assembly: GCA_907173295.1. Classification (NCBI taxonomy): domain Eukaryota; kingdom Viridiplantae; phylum Streptophyta; class Magnoliopsida; order Fagales; family Fagaceae; genus Fagus; species Fagus sylvatica. The sequence goes on from OU015763.1 coordinate 10,199,157, forward strand.
TTCGTATTGATGATAATATGACTATTGTTTCCAAACATTAAAAAACAACAATAGTAATGTATCCATTGTTCCCGATACAAATCAAAAGGCTACTCCACCTCTGACGCCGCTGGGTTCTAGAAAAAGTGCCGTAGCCACCGTGGGCATGGTGGTCATGGCCTAGACCTCAACCTATCATGATCCCTTTGCCCAAATCAAAATCCAAAAAACCCATGACCACCCCCATCAAAATTTCGACACTCACTCCAAAAAACCCATTAAAATCAAACTTGTCTTTCAGTTTTCAATCTTTGAATGCACAAACAAAAGAGAAATAGATAGAAGAACTATAGAAGAAATGAGATCTATTGGTGTAATTGCCGGAGTGGACCCAAATCTTGATGGGTTCAAGTCTATGCCTAGACCACCAGAGGAGCCGCCGAATGACTTTTGCCCACCTCAAACCCCCTTGAACAACACGTTTGATAAATCACAAAGTTGAATTTAATTCTCTTTTTGGAAAGTATAATTGAATTAATTAAACCATAAACTGATGCAGCAAAGAATACGGAATTGAAGAAATACCTTGGGGCAGCATTTGCCGCAGTTGGAACAGCGGATGAACTTGACGTGGCCACGGCCGTGCTTGTTGCGACCACCATTCTTGTGGAGACGGAAACGTAAAACAGGAAAATAAAAGGAAAAAGAAATCTGAATTTCCTAACCTTTGAAATGGTGGGAACTGCACCAACCGAATGAAAAGAGAGTCAATGTGGAATGGAAATGGTGCAATTGTTGATCCTTAATTATTATCCAGTTGCTTTATTAAACAACATATCACTTGACATTTGGTTTTTTAATTGTTGATGTGGCAGCCACATCAGTTTTTAAGACACATGGCAGAACCTCAGTTAAAGGTTTCTGCTTTTATATATATATTGATATTGAACAACATTCATCAAAATTGTGCATCAAAATTAAATAATATTCAATTTATTTATTATATTATTGATGTGCATTAAACATTTTATATTATATTAATTTTGGTGCATTGAAACTAATACATGGAATCATGTTTTGTTACCTTAGTGTTTTAAGATGTTGCTCGACAGTGGAATTCATAATAGTATCATCCCCGATATTGTTGAAGAGATCCCTCACTATCCCCAGTCTCTTTCCTCGGAGCCCATCAGCCTTAAGAAATTGTGCATAACCACCTTGTGGAATGTACTGTGATGTTCCAATTGTTGCATTGTCGTCGTGGTTAATGCCTACAATGGCATCAAGAACATAAACGGCATCTTCTACTGTTCTGCAAATGGGCCTGTTCCACAATCAAAGTTACCACTATTTACATGGTAGTATGATGATGCTTGTTGACAAAAAAGTTTTGTGTTTCTATTAGAAGAAATAAAATAGCTGATATCATGTTAGAAAAGACAAAACATAGGTATGATATCATGAGAAAGTATATGACAAAATATAAAGAAGACAAATGGAAATAATATTGTTCAGCCTTAAAAGTCTATATCCATAGCAGAAAAAAATAAAAAATAAAAAAACTGAAAGGCATTGATGGCGGCATCTTTTCTATCAAGCTATATATGTATATTACAATTAATGAACATATTGAAGAGTATCTCTAGTAGGCTAAATCTTAAATTAATCATAGACTAAATCATGTTTACAAGTTACAACACTTGTACTACAAGTAGGATTACGAATACTTTACTTACATTCCTGGAGGTGATAAAATTAGAAAAGAACCAATCATTTGTTGGAATAGGAAGAACGTGCAAACCAATCTATTTACTCTGTTCAGTCAAGAATGAGCTGTTCCATGTGATCGGTCTATTCCAAATAAGACAATTGTTCGGGAAAGCTAGTATTGGTCTTGTTCGGCCAACATCGGAAAAAACATGAGATTGTTTTGGGATATTGCATTTAATGCCAGAAATATCTCTGAGGCATGGCATTAAATGCAACTCCTGCATTAAAACCAGGAGCAGGTTATTGTGTGTTGTTGTCCAAAAATCCATAAATATTGGTAGAAAGGAGATTTAGGAAAGTAGAGGAAGAAGGATAAATATCTAAAATAACACCTGGCATTGCAAGGAATATAAATAGAAACGCAGATTCTATTGGAAAGGTACGCAAAATATATTTCTCTGAACTTTGTCTTTTCCAAGTGAGATACGTTTTTGTTCCAGTTCATAACTAACAAAAGCATAGGAGGATTATAGGCCAGCCCCCACTGGATTGACCAAGAACCTGAGGCATTTGTTCTGTGTTTTCAGGTTGGTGAGGTAGTAAAACAGTGCTTACAATTCGTTTCATTGAAGAGGACATCTCCATATTAGTTAGCTTTTCATACCTGGAAAAATCAACACCTCCAATTCCAAGTAAAATTCGATATAATAAACTTGGAATGGAGTTATATAACAGACTTAGGACTTGATTAAGCATCTCTAATCTCCCCCCTCAAACATAAGGTATGGAAGCTTGAAAATCACTTGAGTTTGGAAAGAAAGTGAGATCTAGAAAGAAATTGTGACCAAATTGGATGTGGAGTGGACCAAGCAAGACTAGATTAAATGAATCGCAAATGAAAAATTGGAATGAATACTAGATGCATGTGATGATTGAGACTTAAAATGTTGAACACAGTGTAAATCATATGTGTGGAGGCTACTGATCAAAGATGTGGTTTAAAAAACTTTATATAAAAGATGATAGAGATATGTGACGAAAAATATACGTGTCAAAAACCGATAAAGGAGGTAGTCAATCAATGTAGTCCATGATACTCAACCAAGATGGTTGAGAATATGTGACCAAAAAGAAAGCCAATGACAGCTACCGATTAGAGGCGTGATCCAAGTAATGCGACTTGACGATGATAGAAATGCATAATCCGAAATAAATATGATAGATGCAACTATTGATCAACACGTTCCATGATACTTGGGCAAGATAGTTGAGGATGCATGATCATAAGGAAAGATGAAGACTAGGTGAGGGAGAAAAATGCCATGCCCATTGAATGTACTTGAAATCGTAAAGATTGTCTTGTCATAAATTATCATATTTGAGAAAGACGTTTATGAGGTTGTTAGGATGTTGTCCACAATGAGGAATACATTATGATGATCTTGCAGAAAGGATGATAGTAATAGTGAGAGAACGTCAGGGAATATAATAGGAGGAGCTTATAGACTGACTGACAATGGTGATGAGAAGGAACTTGGATCTAGCGATTAAAGATATAGATGATGAAGGTAACAAAAGTATAGCTCTTATACCATATTAGAAAAGATTAAATATAACTTTGATACTATGTTAAAAAAGAAAAAACATAGCTATGATATCATGAAAAAGTATATAGGAAAAAAGAAGAAGAAGAGAAAGTGAGAGAGAGAACACAACGAATTAACGTGGTTCGGCCTTAAAAGGTATACATTCATAGCAAAAGGTCTCTAGTGGCTATATCTTTTTCTATTAAATTGTGTGTATAACGAATTTATGATGAAAGAAATAAACAGTACTTACAGTGGTATAAATCTTAGACTTATCATAAACTAACTCATGGTTACAATATTTGCGCTACAATTAAGATTATGATTAATTTGCTTGTAATTTACATAAGATTGGGATTACTTTATTTGTATTGCAAGTAAAATCAGATAAAAAGAACTTGGACTAAAATTACATAACAAACTTAAGACTTAACTACGCAGCTCTAACAATTAACATGGCAAAGCTTAGAAGATACTGGAAAATTGAAATTTTAAAACTTGTAAATTTAACCTACCCCACGGTATCTTGTCTTTGTGAGATCGGTATGACTCCTGCTCGGCTAGTGAGACCTACTGTTGGTTTGATGCCCACTACCAAGTTATAACTAGAAGGACATAAAATAGAGCCATCTGTCTCAGTCCCTAGTGACACTGCTGCCATGCATATTTGTTGCTACTGATATTGCTGATCCACTACTTGACCCACAAGGATCTCCCAATGTATAAGGATTCTGCAAACCATAGCAAAACATGTACATTTTAATTTGTTTATTTATTGATTTATTTGTTTTCTATGAAGGTTCTTTTGTGAAAATTTGATAATTGGGAGAGAGAATTTAAACGATGTATCCATTGAAAACATTAAAAAATATCATAATTGAGCTAAAAACTGTTGATTTAAGAAACCTAAAACTTTATAGGACAACTTACTATTTCTCTCAATTTATTAAGATGATAAAGTAGAATTTGGTATTGTACTTAAAAATACCAATTTTTAAGTATCAAATGTGGGTGGACACATTTTCTCTGCCCAATTTTTGAAACATGTAGAACGCAAAGGAGACATTTGCACGTGATACACGTCGGTGATAGAAGAGGAAAATTGTTGGTGGATGCGTGCGTTGGGTGAGAGGGTCCCGAGGCAAACAAAATTAACAAACAAATGCCAAAATTAAGTGGATGTATATAGCGTGTACTGTGATAAGAAATAGATGAAGAAACTGAAGAAAAACTTGCTTAATTTTTTTAATAATAGGCAAAAATCTACTTTTAGTTCTAATATTTTTGGGTATTTTTATTTGGTCCTTATGCTTTACAATTTTTTAATTTAGTTCTTGATTTTTCCGACATATATTATATTTGATGAAAAGATTAAAAAAAAAAATGAGAAAGATAAAGGCTCAAATAAATCTGCATTAAAAAATCAAGGACTAAATGAAACCTTATAAAATATAAAGACTAAAATGAAAAAATCTCCAAAAGATAAGGACCAAAATTATATTTTTACCATTATATTATAATGGAAAATTTAGACCCTCTTGCTTAATTTCTCCTCCAACATCATTTTCATATACTCATTCCCAGCAATAATTTCTTAACAAATATTGAGACAACTGCAAATGATTATCTCAAAGGATAAACATCCATCCAAGGAGAGTTGATAGCGTGATAGGAGTTTTAGTCTTTTATGTATATTCGTTTATCAATGTGTAACTTATCATCTATTATAATATAAATATCAACAAATATCTTCTGTATCAATTGAACAGGAAGAAACCAAGAATAAGTCTATCGTAAATTTACAACTTTTATAACAAAAGGTTCTAAATTAATCAAATAGAATTGTAGATCAAGAACCATGAATTTTAGTAATTATCTACAGAAATAAATTTTAAACTCATCCTTCCCGTTGGCCACATCTGGCGTTCCAGCCATTGGGTATTTCATAGGACCTATAATGAGCCCACTCGCTCATGGTAGCCTTCCCCAATATGATAGCCCCAGCTTTTCTCAATTTGGTTACCACGCCCGCATCACGTGGTACCACTGAGCTGAGCAGTGCGTATGAGCCAGCCGTGGTGTTCAGCTTATCCTTTGATGCCTGGCAAACGGGTGTCAATCGGGTTCGGGTTCGATCGGGTTCGGGTCAAAAAACGGGTCGTCCTAAATGGGTTGCAAACCTATGACCCATACCCGGTCTTTTAATGGGTCAAAATCACCCATATTTTTACACATGAAAAAATAATATATAAAAAATGAAAATAAACTTGCAGAAAATTATCATTTAGTTTTCTTTGTCTTCCTTTCAATACAAATAAGAGAACACATAAACAAAAACACTCACAAATAAAAGAATATGGGAAAAAAAATACTAGATGTCTAGACCATATCAAATTATCAACCTCCTTAGTGTACTTTTTTTTTGCTAATTGCCTTAAATTAGTTGCTTGAAATTAAATTAAATTACCTATCAAGCTATATATAAAGTTTCATAAAACATAAATGGTAAAAAAAAAACAAATAAATTTATATGAATTGGACTTTGTTGGTAGTAGTTCAGCTTGAAAATTGTAAGTTGGTGAGTAATTTCATTAATATTTTCATTTACAATACAAAGTTTTAATATAACATCTGGGTTTATTTAAAAAGTTAATAAATATGGCTTCTAAGATTAGATATTATCACCATTTAATTAACTTAAGAACAAAGTTTCTACACTTTTTGGGACAAGATTAATATTAAGAATTTTACCTCAAATGTAAAAGTTGATTCTGCTTATTTACTCAAAAGAACGTTTAAAATATTAAATAAAACTAAGAAAATAGTAATTCTCTTTCTAAAGAAAGAACTCAATTTTGTGTGTTGATTTGGTTAAGTCGATTTCAAATACAAATTTAATTTAAGTTTTTTTTTAATTGGCATTATGTGAACTTTTATAATAGGACTCCGGTGAGTTGGACCCGACCCATTTTGGGTCGGGTACGGGTGAAATCTTTGCGGGTCGAAAAACCCCTACCCATACCCATATTTTTCCTTCGGGTTCGGGTGGATGGGCCCGGGTCATTTTGCAGGTCGCACCGTGGCAGAGAGTTCTTAAACTGCGCTCATTGCTTTGTCATGAGTGCATCTGGGTTTACTTCTAAGACCCCTTAAGAACCGGGTGGTCTGCTTATTTGTTTAAGGTAAAACCAACGAGTTTCCTGGAGGTATGGTTTTGCTTGAAAGCGAGCTATTCACGCACCGTGGCTTCTCTGAGAAGAAACCATGGGCCCTGTAGATATTGTGGCTAGGAGGGATGAGAAGACAGGGTAGCTCAATGGTGAATATTTAGTAGCCATGGAAGTCTTAGCTAGCTGACTCAATCAACTCGGAGACTTTTTTGTTTGGTATCGTGCCTTTTAGGCCTGTTTTAGTTGCCAATTTTAAAATTTATTTAAAAAAACACTAAAAACTGTTTTCGAGATTGAAAATGATAACTTTTGTTGCTTTTAAAATAAACTAGTTTTGTCCTCTCCTAAAATAGTTCTTCAAGTACCACATCGAATAGAAAGAAAAGATGAGAGACCAACGCTTTGTAGAAAGGAGGTGCAAGCAAGATCGAGAAAAATACTTACCTGGGCGGGGTCAATGGATTATCATGAAGGTCCATGGCCTAGGTTGGTGACCTCCATTGCACTTTGGAGGGGTGCCAGCCTAAGGTCTCCCCAAGTGGGAGAGTCTACGTCATAATTTGTTGCATTGGGGGCCTGCGTTCGCGCGGCCCCTGCCTAATTGCAGTGGAAATATTTCTTAACATTGAGCTTGTGAAAACAATGTGCCTCCTGCTCCAAGCTCTCTCATTGAATACAATTTTTCATCATTTGGATGCAGCTTGTGTTTGATTGTTTTCCAGTATTAAATCCTTAATTAACAACACTAATGTTGTGCGTATTTTTAAACTACAGTTAAATCCTTCATCAAGTCATTTTATTATTCCAATTTTTAAGTACTGAACCTTGACGTTTTGAGATGTGGTACTTTTTGGTGAAAAAATCAGTGTCGCTGGCAGAATTGTTTAGAAAATAAAGAATAAGACTTGGGACACAACTTTATCTCCAATATTTTCTATAATTTGGTGAGATTGTGTGTAGCTTTTAGTAGAGGCACCCTACCCTACTACATACAGTTTCATAATTTTAATTTCCTCTTCTCATTTCATACTTCATATTTGGATGAAGTAAAATGATTTGTCTGTTGGGGTTGTTTTGGTTGCAAAGACAAACTGGATGATATTTAAAAAAAAAAAACACATAAATGAAGTTAAAATAAAGGTAAGGTAAAGCTAATATTATTTTTTATTTCTGCAGCATATATATTGCTACTACATGGTTTTTAGATATTGATAGAAATCATATAACTTAGAATAGAGGCTGTAATTATTTAATGGAGCCTTATGTTTTAAATGTAGGAGGCTTCCTGATCTTTGTGGCTTGCTCAAAGCCATAGGCGATCTCAATCAACTTTGGCTCCGAACCCTTTAGTCCTCCAAAACATAAGCCAAATGGTACCTTGTGAGAGTCAAACCCTGCAGGAACAATTACTCCTGGGAAACCCCCAATTGCAAGGATGGGAGAGACATCACTACGAGGAGTCACTAATGCATCTAGCTTATTCTTTGTCATCAACGTCACAAAACCTTCTCTTGTCAGTTTTGCTAAATTTTTCAACGCAGCCTTCTCTGCATTACCAAATCCATTTGTTGCTTCAGCTGTTATAAACAGGTCTTGACCATAAGTATCTAACCTCTCCTGCATTGACACTCATGAATAATTGGTCATAATTGAGTTATGTCAATCTTATATGTGAATGTAGAACATTGCATAAATCAAGAGAACATGAGTTCATTATACTCACCAATTTTGAGTTTTTCTTGTTGAAGGCAATCAAATCAGTTAAGGAACGGACTGGAGAAGACACTAGCTCTTTTAGGTATGCATTTATGTATTTTTTGAACTCAGCACTCAATGCAGTTTCTTCACTGCTAGAGCTATAGACTTCCGTAATATTGGCAATTTCCAGATTGTCTACCAAAATCGCACCTCGTTGCCTAAATTTGTATGAAGTATTCGTATCAATTTTTAAAGAGTAACGTTACATTTAATTTAAAGAGTGATGTGCCAATTTTTAAACACAAATAAAAAATAATAATTAAGAAATTTATTTATTATGTTATTGATGTGGTATCAATCACATTTATTATTTTATTTTATAACTATTTTATAATGAAATTGATAGTAGCTTTTAACATTTTCTTTTTTAAAATTGATTTGTTGGTTGAGCATTGAAACTAATACATGGAATCGTGTTTTGTTACCTTAATGTTTTAAGATGTTGCTCAACGGTTCGACTGATAATAGTATCATTCCCGAAATTATAGAAGGCCCTCACTATCCCTAGTCTCTTTCCTCGGAGCCCATCAGAGTTTAGAAATTGTGCATAGCCACCTTTTGGAATGTACCGTGATGTTTGAATTGTTGCATTGTCGTTGTGGTCAATGCCTGCAATGGCATCAAGAACATAAACGGCATCTGCTACTGTTCTACAAATGGGCCTGTTCCATCCAACAAGCAGTCCTTTGTCAAAGTTACGAACAATATCATGCAATACTATGACCCAAAAAAAAGTACTCTTCATCAGTTTTTGTTAACATGCCACGACTTATAAAGTACTAGAAAGTTGAAATTACGAGACCTGTAAATGTTAATTGACCATCTTACATTGCAATTCCAAAACCTTTAGGACATAAGATTGATTTTTTATATTTTATTTTATATGAATATAAGCATATTTTTACATATATAGTAACCTACCCCACGCTATCTTGTCTTTGAGAGATTGGTATGACTCCTGCTCGACTAGTGAGACCGACTGTTGGTTTGATGCCCACTACCAAGTTCTTACTGGACGGACTCAAAATAGAGCCATCAGTCTCGGTCCCTATTGATACTGCTGCCATATTTGCTGCTACTGATATTGCTGATCCACTACTTGATCCACAAGGATCTCCCAAAGTATAAGGATTCTGCACACCACAACAATAGCGCATTTGGTATTGCGAAAAAGAATTTTAATTGAAAATAATCGTAACATTTAAAGAGTATAACAAACTGCAATGATAAAATGATCTGAATTTCTTATTTCCACTTGATAATCAAATTGATAAATTAGACGTGAGAAATAACAAAAAGAATAACACAATAAAAGTGTTTTGTATTTTCATACTAGAACCCAACGAGTTCAATTAATGGCCAATTTTAAATAGTTAGTGCCCGTTTGGCAACTCAGTGGGAACCCAAAAAGCGCGGTCCCCCACAGCAGTTTCTTACGGAACCTTAGAAAGAAAATGCTAAAGACACTGTCAAGACATTTATGATTTATGTCAATTCATTGGTTTTATTAAAAATGTGAAAAGTACACCAATGACATGTCTAGTATTGCATTACCAAACTACTTAAAGCACTTTTGTAAGAAAATATAGATTAATTGTCTCGTAAATTTCAGTTTTAAGGGTAAAGTTGAAATTTCGGGATTTTAAGAAAAATCTTTACAATTTACTATTTGATAAATCCATAACTTTAAAGCAATATTCATGGTAATTTACCAAATATTCAAACACTAGTGTCAATTTGGGAACACCCCCATTCTATTACTGTGCTTGTTGCCGAAAGCATCTTTTGGAAATGAAGTTTTGAACTTCATTCCCAAAACTTGCTTTTTGAAGATAAAAAATTTGCTTTCTTCTTACCAAACGCAAAATCAAGATATTTTAGTGCCGAAAAGAATGTTTTCTTAACGGGGCACTGAAAGCTCTACAGTTAAAATTCCATTTCCTGGCACAATGTCTTGGTTCTATTGGAGGGTGTAAAACAGGCGTTTTACACTTGCTCCGTATTGAATGTATTCTCTCAACAAAATTACTAAATGTGTGGTGTAAATTACTTTAAGGGCCTTAAAACTCTTAGTCAATTATAACTTCTTATGCCAAACATGCTTTTTTTCTCCATTAATTGAGGAATAACACAACATAATGTTGAACTCAAGGGTAATACATGCAGTTTCTAAGAGTTTGTGGGCAATCTTCCACCCAAAACAGAAATTACAAAATTGGCTTAGAAAAAAAAAAAGAAGCATTGGCCACAGCTGGGGACCTGGGGTGTTATCTTATTTTAAGCATCAAGTCAGTGTAGACCCAATGAATTTCTCTGGTCAATTTCTGAAACATATAATAGGAGACAAGATATGCTTGTTTTTCCTTTTGTATATATCTTGCTAACTTTATATGTACATTTGCACTTGATAGAACTTAGAACAGGCCTAGAATCTAGAAAATAGGTGGCCGTGTGTTAGGTGAGCGGGACCATAAGCAAACAAACGCCAACAAAAAGATGGATGTATATACTGTGTACTGAGACATGAAATAGATGAAGAGTCTTGTTGAATTTGTGTTTATAGTAGAAAGTTAATTTAGTCTTCTTGCTTAATTTCACTTCCAACATCAATTTCATATACTTGATCCTAGCCATAATTTCTTAACAAAAGGTCCTAAATTAGTCAAATAGAATTGTTGATCAAGAACCATGATTTTATTTTAATTAGTATAATTTACTCAATTAAACTAACCTTCCCTTGGCCACCTCTGGCATTCCAGCCACTGGGTGCTGCATTGGACCTATAATGAGACCACTCACTCAAGCTGGCCTTCCCCAATATGATAGCCCCAGCTTTTCTCAACTTGGTTACGACGCCCGCATCACGTGGTACAACTGAGCCGAGCAGTGCGTATGAGCCAGCTGTGGTGTTCAGCTTATCCTTGGTTGCAATGTTATCTTTGAGCAAAATAGGAATGCCATGTAAGGCAGAGAGTGACCCAGGTGCCTTAAACTTGCGCTCATGGTCAGCCTTATCACATGGGCGGATGTAATGTATGACCAGGGTGGGCAAGTGCCCACCCTCAAATTTGAAAAAAAAAAATTAGTAGGTATATATAAGTTCAAAAATTATAGCTTTGTTAAAATGCCCACCCTCATTTTTGTTTCAAATCCTTATCTATGTTTAAAAAAAAAAAAATATTAAAGAAGATAAATCTATCAACAGTTATATCAAATATCCTAAACAATCCAAAATTATAACATTTACCACAAATAACACAGAAAATGGCCAATAATATCTTAAAAGCCCAAAAATAAAATTACAACGACAACAGATTAGCCCAATTAAAAACAAATCAGCCCAACAACACAGACTTGATTTTAATTTTAGTTCTATTATTATTATTTTTTAAACAAATCAGCCCAAAGCCCAAAACACATACTCTGATACAGTGATACTCAGATTGAAAAATTGCCATTCGAGAGAGAGAGAGAGAGAACGGAAGTAGATTGGCACCCTCCCGTCTCCACGGCCACCGATCCACCATCCACGGCCACCGATCGGCTGATTAGGCTCCTGTTGAAGCAGATCGGCGCAGCCTGGACCCGAGCTCGAGCCTCAACGCCTCACACCTGGAGCCTTGGACCGGAGCTCGACGCCTCACGCGGCCTGGACCCGAGCCGAGGAGGCGAGCTTGCAAGGACTGGACAGTCTGGACCGACTGCCACTGCCCACTGGTATGCTCTCTCTCTCTCTCTCTCTCTCTCTCTCTCTCTCTCTCTTTGCTCTCTGTCCGTGACTCTCTTTTAAGTTTGAAGACTTGAAGTTATTGGCTTTTTGACTTGGGTGAATATTTATTTTGTTTGTTGCCTGCTTTGATGTGCTTTCTGCTTAGTGTTGGCCATGTGGTGTTTTGGTGTTGGTGCTGGTCAGTGCTTTATGATGTGTTTGTGAATTTTTTTGTTAGTTGTTACTGTGTAATATAGTGGAAACTGGTGTAGCTTTTGTCGACTAACGTAACTTTTGTCGTTTGTGATTTGTGAATTGTAATTGTTTGTGATTTGTGAATTATATTTGTGGTTGTGGCATGTAAAAAATTTAAAAAATGTTAAATTTATAATTTATAATGAGTTAGTTTTATTTTATGAACATTGTTTTTCTTTTAATATTTTTGAAACAGTAATGAAGAAATATTTTAAAGTTTGAAATCAAAATACAAAATACAAAAGGCGCCCGCCCACCCTGAGCGGAATTCCTGGATCCGCCCCTGACTTATCAGCTTGGTAAAGTACATCTGGGTTTACTTCTAAGACACCCTTAAGAACTGGGTTTAGTCTGCTTATTTGTTTAAGGTATAACTCAACGAGTTTCCTGGAGGTGAGTTGGTTTTGCTTGAAAGCGAGTTGGATATCATGCACGGTAGCTTCTCTGATTGATGAGAAACCATGGACCTTGATGGCTTCGGCTCTGGATGATATTGTGGCTAGAAGAATCAGGAGGAGGGATGAGAAGACAGGGAAGCTCAGTGGTGAATATTTGGTAGCCATGGAAGTCTTGGTCTTGGCTAGCTGAGTCAGTCAACTTGGAGAGTTTTCAGTTTGGTACCTTGCTATTTAAAAGTGGATTGAATGGGAGGTTATTCTTAAGGCTTGGTTTTATTTATTTATTATTTTATTTTTTTTATGAATAAGGAAATTTACTAAAAGAAGGAAATAGGGGATAAGGCTCCCCAAGAAGGGATGGAGGAGATGGGCTGAGGTCCCCAGGACTTACAAAAAAAAAAGCACCACGAGCCACAAAATGAGCTAATCCATTTTAGCTATGGGGCCAAAACAAAAAGTTAAAAGCAAGTATATGTAGAGAGAAGCAAGCGAATATCAAGAATGACAACACAATCCCAAGGAGGCGGGTTGGATGGAGAGTTGAGTGAATCAATAATGACCCTAGCATCTCCCTTCGAAAAAGAACATAAGTTTTTTTTTTTTTTTTTTTTTTTTTTTTTTTTTTTTTTTTTTTTTGGATTGGATCTATTTCATAATTTAGATTAATAAATCTAAACATGTACCCTAGTGTAGTTTATAAAAAAAAAAATGATATGACACCATGTACACTATCAAGTCTACAAAATAAAATCTTAAATCTATTTCCGATTTTGTAATCCTAAATTTTGTGACATATTTTGCTTATTTTTAAAAGTGAGGCCTGTGTAGAACCATTTTTATAAATGGGACATGAATAAGTTGTATCTAGAAAAATGAAAGGAAAAATTATATCAACCTATATCAAAGAAAATAACAATGACCCCCAAAATTTTGTAAAAATACCAATCTCCTCACTGAGTATTGTTACTTTTGAAAAAAGCTTTATATATTTTGGTATAGTGATTTTATCTCTAGAATGCCTTAGGTCAACCCGACTAGTTGTTCCGTGGTCTAGGAAGAAGATTTGATTATTTCCAATTGTCCATCTGCACATTCATTCTCTTTGATGGAATATGTTATGGAATATGCACCCAAAATGGTGTCCCACTAAGGGTGGCAAAAAAAGCCCAAACCCATTAGCCCACCCAAACCTACTCACTAATTGCCCAACTAAACCCACTTATTTAATAAATGAGCAAATGGGTGCTAGCCCAATTAGACCTAATTAAGTTGAGTTTAATTGGACTTTAATTGGGTTGCTTATTGGACATCAACAAAAAGCCCAAACCGGGCAAAAAAAAAAAAAAAAAAAAAAAATAATCCTAGCCGCCCAAATAAAAAAGAACAAGGAAAAATAACCCTAGCCGCCCAAATCAAAAAGATTTCTCTAACTCTCTCGTTTCATCTCTTTCTTCGTCGTTTGCTTCGTCTCTCACGCCATTGTTGTTAAGGCCAAGCTCGTTTCCAAGATTGCTGAGAAGAAAGGGATAGCTCTGGCTCTGTTGTTGCCTTTCATTTAATTCCTCAATCTGGTATGTGTCTTTGTATATAAAGGCTTAGTTTTGCATTTTGGAATCTGGGTTTATTTTACAATTCTTGATAAGTTTTATATTCATTGTTTAATGATTATTCAATAACTTTATTTTTACATATAATCATTTCTAATTATGAAAAAGATGGTGTAAGATCAAGGGGTACTATTATAATCAATTGTACTTATAGATTGTGTTGTATGTCTAAGTTTAGTCCTTTGAGATGATCCTAGCCATTTGAGAAAGAGATATCTAGTGGACGGTCAGTTGGGATTTGAGAGAAAATGTCAACTTTTTAGATGATAAGGTATTTTAGACCACACTAATTCTGAGGTGGACAACTTTTACAAGAGACTGGTATTTGATTCATGGGTCTTGACACAAAAATTTTTGTATCACAAAAATTCTGAGGTGGACAACTTTTTAGATGATAATGATGATATTGTTCTCTTGCTTCAAAGATAATTTTTTGTATCTAGTGTTCATGTACCAAAGTGATCAATTAGTTTTGAGATGGCTTCAGTTTGTAAGAAAACTAATTTGCATTGTACTTACATTTTTACTCAAATATTGCTCGAACCAAGATAAGCATAGTTATTTGTAATTGTAACTAGTCTTTAGCTTGTTGCAAATATTTTGGTGAGATGATGGAGGCCCTATTTTTTTAATTTCAATTTTATTGTTCTCTATCTGATATGCATGATTGAGGACAGATAATAATAATAATAATAATAATAATAATAATAATAATAATAGGGGTATTTTGGTCATTTTAGTAGTTATAGGGGTATTTTGATCATTTTGAGGTTTTTGGGGGTATTTTTGTCATTTTAGAGATTCTAAGAGGTTTTGGTCATTTTGGAGGTTCCAAGGGTATTTCAGTAATTTTCCTAAGTTTTAATTGTTTTTTCATCATTTTATAGGCTTTAAGGGTATTTTGGTAAATTTCAAGGTTTTAGGAGTATTTGGGTCATTTTAGAGGTTTTAGGACATTTTAATTATATATATGCATAAAATAAATGGGTAAATGGGTGGGTTGGGTTTTAGCTTAGATAATTTGGTTGGGTTGGGTTTGGGTAATATTTATTTTATTAAATGGGTTTAAATGGGCTATTGGGTTTTAAAGGCCCAACCCATTTAATGACCATCCAAACCCACCCATTTGACACCTCTAGTCTCACCAATTCCCCCCCCCCCCCCCTTTTTTGGCGCCCAATTCGCTGCTAATAACAGTCACTTGAACTTCATTAATTCATTGTCTAAAACAAGTGTTGTGTTGTGTTGACAATCTCCCAGCCCCTGTTATAGAGGCCTGGTTAAGAGATTTTTCCTTATAATATTGTGGTGTTTGTTTTTTGAAAAGCTCGTATCTAGCAAAAAGCTGATTGAGATCACATATGGTTTTGAGCAAGCAACAAAGATCAGGAGGCCTCCTCTAATTGTGTCTTGAACCTTGTGAACAGCACACATTTGAAGCTTTTCAACTTGTTGCAATGAATCTAGGAATCATTAACTAGATTAATTTGGTGTGTATTTTGGTGTTTCATGCATATCTGTAACTATGCTGAAACAAGTTTCACCTTTTATTTCTTTCCCATTTTGTGCCCCCTTTTAGTGCAGGAAATTTGAGATATTTTCTTGGAAAAACTGATTTGTTTTAGATACTTTTACTGAGTCATAAGCTGCAACAATGGCCAAAACATCAATTTCGACTTTCAACTTAGACAACCCAAACAAAAGTGGTTAAGGGTGTCCAATTGGGCTAAGTAGTGGTGGTTGTAGAATATCTTTAGACATCACCGTGATCAAGTTCTATTATTGAAGAATATACAATCTTGTTCTACCAATATAAATGACCAAGAAGGTGCTGGTGAAATTTTATCGTAATGTAACATTCCTATAATCCTTGAACCATGGAATTACATCAAGAGAATATTGGATTATGATATTTGGTTCATTAATTACATCCCCTTCACATTCCAAGAATGTAACATTCTAATACTTGTTTGGTTTTATCACATTTCTAGGATTCATTACAATTTTTTATAGTGAATTCCAAAAGTACCCTTGTGTATAACATATAATACCTTAACATTAATAAAATGACTAAAATATCCCTAAGACCTATAACTATTAAAAAAATCATATAATTATATAAATAAATAAATAAATCTTTCATATAACTATTAAAAAATAATTCATATAGCTATAAAAAAAAATTCATATAACTATAAAAATGACTAAAATACCCCTTAAGACCTACAACTATTAAAAAAAATCATATAATCTTAAAAAAAAAAAATTATATAACTGTAAAAAAAAAAATAAAAATAAAAAATCATTTAATTATTAAAATGACTAAAATAACTCCTAATACCTATAACTATTAAAAGGAGGGTGGATAAAATTCATTAAACTAATTCTCAAAGTTAATGGGTAATCTGCCATCATGATAACACCAAAAAGTGTTAAGATTTCTTCCTTCCCACAGAAGAAAGAAAAGAAAAGGAAAAAAAAACAAAAACAAAAAACGTTTTCCACTAATATATATATATATATATATATATATAACGATAACTAAACGTTTATCACTAATTTATACCTTTAAAAAAAATTATAATGCATTTAATACACAAAGTGATAATAGCCCCGAAGAGGCTTGAACAAAGATAACAATGAATTCAAATGTTTGGTTGCCCGACTATATTTGGTTACAACTTACTACGTGGCAGCTTATAAGACCATCCACATGTATTATTTAAAGAAGTCACATGACTCATTAAATAGGCTATGTGACTAAAATACAAGTGAATGATCTTATTAGTTACCACGTAATGGGTTGTAGTAAGCTCACTACAAACCAGTTTGTAGCCAAACTTTGTCCATTTTGCATATTCACTCACCTAACCAAGAAGTATGGTGTGTTTCAGAAAATGAAGGCGCTCTCTTGTTCATGTAATCATGAACTCTTTCCCCATTTGTCTGCTAGCGGCATGACTTAGAAAATCATCTTAGGGTCCATACGATTTGAAGCCATGATGCAGTTGATCTAATTGTGCATGCTATCCAAAGATAAGAGGTCGTGTTGGTCAAGTTAAATGTTGAGATAAACATAGAGTTTGATAAGAACTTAGGACAATATCATTTTAGCACTTTGTTCCATATATCATATATGTCAGCAAGATTATTAGACCCAACTAGATAACATTCCTTCCATAGTTGAACTTGTAGTTGATATATAAAATCACCACAATCTAGCATAATCAAACCATATGATTCATAAGTATCAATACGAGTCCTAAAACTTTGAATGGAGGTTGTTTAAAGGCTTCAAGGTTTAAAAGAAGGAGGCTTCCTAATCTTAGTTGTTTTCTCGAAGCCATATGCAATTTCAATCAACTTTGGCTCTGAACCTTTTAGTCCCCCAAAGCAAATACCAATTGGGACCCCTTTACTGTCATATCCTGCAGGGACACTAATTCCAGGGAAGCCCCCAATTGCAAGGACAGTAGTAATACTAACATCTGAAGCTCCTAAACCTGGAGTCACCAATGCATCAAGGTTGTACTCTTTCATCGATTTCACAATACCATCTCTCGTCAGCCATGCCATATCTAGCAATGCTGCCTTCTCTTTGTTTCCTGCAGACCCATTTGTGGCTTGAGATTCCAGAAAGATGTTTTGCCCATATTTCTTGATCTTTTCCTGCATGGCCATGCAAATAAATCTTATCATTTGAGGATTTGCTTTGCGGATTGTCTAACTTTTAGTATTACACTTTATGCTCCAACAATTATAGAATGCCATATTTCTGTTTTTTTTTTTTTTTTTTTTTTTTTTTTTTTTTATAACTTTGGTTATCTTGTAAGGGAAAAAAAAGATTTGTGCCAAACTGCCATTGATAGACTATAATATTTAGAATGGGATAGGATAACACATTTTTATTTTATTCTTTGCATTGTCTATATATGTCGGTAGAATCTTGCAATAATGAAAAACACGAAGCTAGGAGCCATAATATTTAATTGAATATACTAACCAAATCCGAGAACTTGTTGTTGAAGGCTATGGCATCAGCCAAGGTACGCACAGGGGAAGCCACCAGTTCTTTTAGATATTTATTCAAGGACCATTTCAACTCTATTAACAATGCTGTGTATTCCGAGTAGCTAGACAAGATAAGATCAATATTAGCTATTTCAACATTGTCTGCCAAAATTGCACCTTCTTGCCTGAAATTTTGTTGAAAAATATGTATCTAGTTAGGACAGTATATCAGATAGAGCAAATGTCTAACTTTTGTGATTTTACAGTTGATGCCTAGTACTCTGAGATATGGAAAGCATGTTATTTTACCTTAGTGTGTCAAGATGTTGCTTAAATATCTTTTTTAAGAGAGTGTCATTGTCGAAATTGAAAAAGGGTTTTCTCACTATTCCTAATCTCTTCCCCTTGAGCCCATTGACCTTAAGAAATTGTTTATAGCCACCACGTGGAATGTACTTCGATGCTTCGATGGTTGCTATATCATTCTGGTCCTGACCTACAATCTCATCAAGAACGTAAACAGCATCTGATACGGTCCTGCAAATGGGCCTGTTCTGTCCAACATGAAATGATAAATTCCTTTGTTATTAAAATAGCAAGCAGAAAATGAAAGATAACAAAAGGAAGAACTTAGAATACTTGCTTGGATCTTATTAACTGAATTATGCAGTATATATATACACAGAGGCAGAGAAGCTTCTGCTGCACAATGAATAACCAACCTAACAACTTAAACAGGCTGTACTAATAACATAAATAATAACAGAATCAGTAACACACAAACACGTGTGTTATTAGTTCTAACTAACTTGCATTAGCTAAACTACAAGTAGTCCTACACTATACAAATTAAACTACATGTCGTTTGTCTTGTTCATCAATAATGCAGCAGCAATAACAGAACAGAGAGCTTGATTCTGAGAGCAGAACACAGAGAGCTTGATCTTCAATTAATGCTGCATCTGATAACACCAACTTTAATACTCCCCCTCAAGATGGAGCATAGATATTGTGAACTCCCATCTTGCCTAACAAAGATTGAAACTGAGCAGAACCAAGAGCTTTGGTCATTATATCAGCTAACTGATTTTGAGATGTCACATGGAGTGTTCTGACCAAACCTGCTTGAATCTTTTCTCTTATCAAGTGACAATCCAGCTCTATATGTTTTGTTCTTTCATGATAAACAGGATTAGCTGCTATGTGGAGGGCAGCTTGACTGTCACAAAAGAGAAGAGCTGCCTTAGGATGAGGAGCTTGAAGTTCATTGAGTAATGGCAGTAACCACATCAGCTCACATACTACAGATGCCATTGCTCGATATTCTGCCTCAGCAGAAGATCTAGAAACTGTATGTTGTTTCTTTGATTTCCAGGAAATTAATGAGTCTCCAATGTAAACACAATAACCCGTAATTGATCTTCTAGTATCAAGGCATCCAGCCCAATCAGAATCTGAGAAGGCTTTAAGCTGCAGATATGAATGGCTGGGAAAGAAGAGACCCTGACCCGAAGTTCCCTTGATGTATCTCAACACTCTATAAGCTGCTGTGAGATGCATACTAGTTGGCTTAGACATGAACTGACTGAGTTTTTGCACACTATAACTGATGTCAGGTCTAGTAACTGTTAAGTACAATAATCTGCCAACAAGTCTTCTATATGGGGAAGGATCATCAAGAATTTCTCCAGTAGACTGACTGATCTTTAAGTTCTGTTCCATAGGTGTAGTCACTGGTTTTGATCCTAGCATTCCACTGTCTGAAAGGATGTCCAGGGCATACTTCCTTTGGCATAATGAAATGCCTTTGGTTGATCTTGCAACTTCCAAACCAAGGAAATATTTCAGATTTCCTAAATCCTTCAATTTGAACTCTGCATGAAGTGAATCTTTAAGAGAAGGCATATCATTACTAGCTATAAGTATGTCATCCACATACACTAGTAGAGCAATGAAGGCTGTCCCTTGAGTTCTGGTGAACAAGGAGTAGTCAGACTTGGATTGAACAAAGCCTTGTTTGATGATGGTGGAAGAAAACTTTGCAAACCACTGCCTAGAGGCTTGTTTCAAGCCATAAAGTGACTTATTCAGTTTGCAAACCAGATTAGGAGTCTCCCCCTTGCTAGGAAAACCAGGGGGCAATGCCATGTAAACTTCTTCAGCAAGATCTCCATGAAGGAAGGCATTATTGACATCCAATTGTGTTAAAGACCAGTGCTTGACAGAAGCAACAGCCAGCAGTGTTCTAACAGTGGAGAATTTGGCTACTGGAGAGAAGGTTTCTGAGTAATCAAGGCCTTCCTGCTGTGTGTAACCCTTAGCTACAAGCCGGGCCTTATATCTCTCTAAGGAACCATCTGATTTTAGCTTCACCTTATAGACCCATTTGCACCCAATTGGATGCTTGCCAAGAGGTAATGGAGTAAGAGTCCAGGTGTTGTTTGCTTCTAAAGCTGCCAACTCAGCAAACATAGCCTCCTGCCAATGAGGACTCTGATTGGCTTGGTGGAAAAAGGATGGTTCTAATATAGCAGTAACAGATAGGGCAAAATTTCTGTGGGTAGGTGACAAGTGATCATAAGAGAGAGAAGTGGACAAAGGATAAGGTTTACCTGAAGATGCAAGAGGAGGAGAACTGGTAGAGCCAACACAATGAGCCAACTGACAGTGATAGTCTTGTAAGTAAGTAGGAG
Source organism: Fagus sylvatica (assembly GCA_907173295.1). NCBI lineage: Eukaryota > Viridiplantae > Streptophyta > Magnoliopsida > Fagales > Fagaceae > Fagus > Fagus sylvatica. The sequence goes on from OU015763.1 coordinate 10,220,033, forward strand.
GTTTGTGAACTCGAGTGGATCTTCTTAAAGGTGAAGAGACTGACTGACCAGGAGAATCAGTTTCAATGTGATCAAGTGAAGGAGAAGATGAGGAATTATGGTCAAGAAGAGATGAAGTGTCTAAAGGAGAAAGAGAGGCAGAAATTGGAGGTACTGGAGGTGCTGGTGCAGAAGTAGCAGAAGGCATATCAGCAAGGAGATGAGATGGAGGAATGAAATGAGGAGTAGGTGATAGAGGTTCAGGAGAACAACTTAAAAATGTGGAGAAATCAGGTAGAGGAGTTTGATTTTGGAAAGGGAAAATGGTTTCATGAAAGACCACATCTCTAGAAATAAGGACTTTGTGAGTGTTTAGTTCAAGTAATTTGTAGCCTTTGACACCAGAAGGGTATCCGAGGAAAGCACAAGCTTTGGCTCTAGGATCAAATTTGGTTCTGTGACCAGAGAGTGTGGAAGCAAAACATAAACACCCAAAGACCTTGAGATGGGTATAAGAAGGTGTTTTATGGAGTAAGGCTTCAAAAGGAGATTTGTTTGACAAGATAGGACAGGGAAGTCTATTAATCAAGTAGACAGCAGTTTGGATGCAATGACCCCAATATTTGAGAGGAAGATGAGATTGAAAACAAAGGGCTCGGGCAACATTAAGAATATGTTGATGTTTCCTTTCCACAACTGAATTCTGTTGGGGAGTTTCAACACAAGAATGCTGATGTATGATGCCTTTTGAAGCATAAAAGTCTGGCATATGGAATTCTTGACCATTATCACTCCTAAGCTGCTTGATCACAGTGTGAAACTGAGTGTGAATCATGGTGATAAAAGAGGTCAAGAGGGTGCTAGTATCAGACTTGGATCTCATAAGGTAAATCCAGGTGGTTCGGGTGCAATCATCAACCAAGGTAAGAAAGTATCTATACCCTTCAACAGTGGGTATATGATAAGGACCCCAAATGTCAATATGTAGTAAATCAAAAGATTTGAGAGACAAATGATTATTATTTGGAAAAGGCAATTTTCTCTGTTTTGCCAAGGGACAAACAGTACAAGTAGAAGCATCATTAGAAGAATAAGATGCATTAGGTACTATACTAGACAGAAAATGCATTCTGGACAGAGAAGGATGTCCTAACCTGCAGTGCCATACATGAATGTCTTTATTTGGATTCTTAATAGAACTAAGACTATACAAGTGTTTAGGAAGACTAGAATCAGAAGTAATGGTTGCTGCAGTGGTGGTTGAATCAGAAGAAGAATCCAACAGATATAGCCCATTATGTTGCCTACCCATACCAATCATCCTCCAATGCATGAGGTCCTGTATAAAACAGTAAGTGGACAAGAAAAAAATGCAACAATGGAGAGATGAAGTGAGTTTGGATACAGAAATGAGGTTGAAGTCAAAAGATGGCACACATAACACATTTGTAAGAAGCAAAGTAGGGGTAAGTTGGACAGAACCAATGTGAGTGACCATAACAGACTGTCCATTAGGTAGGTTGACACTAATGTTGTCCACAATGTGCTTAGTGGTATAAAATTGTGTGGTAATGACCATATGGTCTTTAGCACCAGTGTCAATAACCCACTGAGTAGAAGAAAAAGTTGGCTTGACAGTAAACTTATCAGAAAAGACAGAATGGTCCATATTTGGGTTGCTAAAAGTTGAAAGACAAGTTGGTTTACCTACCATGTTGGAGTGAGATTGTGTGACAGAGATGGAGGTAGCAGCTTGAGGGTTCTGTGAATCTGATACAGGATTGGCTTGCTGTGCCTGAGCAGTCAACATATTTAGCAACTGTTGACATTGGACTGACATGGCAGTCAGATTGGGAATGCTTTGAGCATTGTCTGCAGACTCTGAATGTGGTACTGCACTGCTTCACACTTGATTAGCCACTGCAACATTTCTCCCTTTGCTACGAAAACCTGGTGGATAACCATGAAGTTTGTAGCATTTGTCTGCTGTGTGTCCCTTGTAACCACAGTGAGAACAGATGCAGGGAGGCTTATCTTTCCTTGGATACTGATAATGTTGCTTCTGGTTATCAGTTCGAGTAAAGAAAGCATTGGATCCAGTGTTTGGGTAAGGAAAAGCAGTGTTAGGTCCATTTTCCAGCCTGGAAAGTAATGCAGTGCTGTCTACAGTGGGTAATGGCAGTAACCCTGCACCTCTTTGCTTTTCATCATTCTGAATCAAGGAAAATACCTTATTGATGTTTGGCAGTGGCTCCATCAGAAGGATTTGACCTCTTACTGGGGCAAAAGAATCATTTAACCCCATAAGAAAACTGTGCACATAGTCATAGTGCTGGTAATCCATCAAGGTTCTACTCAGACCACAGATACATTTAGCACCACATGTGCAACCGGGAATAGGTCTGTAATTAAGGAATTCATCCCATAACCCCTTTAGTTGAGTGAAATAGTCACTTACAGGCATGTTGTCTTGCTTGAGAGAAGCAATTGCCTGCTTGAGGTGATGAACCCTAGTGCCATTGCTTTGGCAGTACCTTTGTTGTAAATCATCCCAAACCTCCTTAGCAGTGTAAACATATAACACAGTAGCATGAATTTGCCTTGACAAGCAATTTGTGATCCAAGATAGAACTAGATCATTGCACCTTTGCCAATCAGAAAAGAGAGGATCAGATTCATCATTAGGTTGTAGTATTGCTCCATTAACAAAACCTAGTTTGTTCTTGGCTGAAAGTGCAGTGGTCATTGATCTCCTCCATGCCTGATAATTGTCTCCAGTGAGAGGATCAGGTACAATACGAATTCCAGGGTTGTCACCATTGTTGAGGTAAAAGGGGCTTCGAGAATTCTCAATGGGAATAGGGATTGAGTTTGAGGTTGTTTGATTTGTAGAAGAAGTAGAAGAAGAAGAAGAAGAAGAAGAAGAAGGAGGAACAGGTTCAATCGAAACCATCTTGAAATTGCAGATTGAATGAGAAAGAAAACAAACCTCAGAAAGATGAAGAACTCATCAATGGAGTATAGGCTCTGATACCATATCAAAATAGCAAGCAGAAAATGAAAGATAACAAAAGGAAGAACTTAGAATACTTGCTTGGATCTTATTAACTGAATTATGCAGTATATATATACACAGAGGCAGAGAAGCTTCTGCTGCACAATGAATAACCAACCTAACAACTTAAACAGGCTGTACTAATAACAGAAATAATAACAGAATCAGTAACACACAAACACGTGTGTTATTAGTTCTAACTAACTTGCATTAGCTAAACTACAAGTAGTCCTACACTATACAAATTAAACTACATGTCGTTTGTCTTGTTCATCAATAATGCAGCAGCAATAACAGAACAGAGAGCTTGATTCTGAGAGCAGAACACAGAGAGCTTGATCTTCAATTAATGCTGCATCTGATAACACCAACTTTAATATTTGTGAAGGAAACCAGCATATCTTGATGCAAATTAACTATGACAGTTACAACACAATAATAACAATATCCTTAATAACAATAAAAAAAGAAGAAGAAAAATTGGGATTTGTCTCTATCAACAGATTGTTATGCTTATCATTCTAACTATATATAACTGCAAGAATCTTAGTTATTGATTCTTGATGTATACAAATAAAATCAATTGGTGCATTATGTCTGTGGATGCATAACTTACCCAACAGTGTCCTGCCTAGGAGAGACTGGGATGACCCCAGCGCGGCTTGTGAGACCAATTGTTGGTTTAATGCCCACTACTGAGTTAGAATTGGATGGACAAATAATGGAGCCATCTGTCTCAGTCCCCAATGACACTGTCACCAAATTTGCTGCAACAGATATAGCTGATCCACTACTTGACCCACATGGATCTGCCGATAGAACATAGGGATTCTGCACACAGTCACAAAACATTGATGTTATATAGTCTCTATCATTTGGCATAGAGTCTTGGAAGTCTCTCCTCAGATGATCATGTGAAATTTAGTAACCAAATAAAAAAAAAAAAATACAAATAATACATATATTTCATACGCTCTTTCAAACACTAGTTTAAGAGTGTGTCTAGTAGTGCTCTAAAGAGCTTTAAGGGGGTCTTTAAAGCTTCTGAAATTCAGAGCTTTTAGAGAAAAGCTCTACAAATCAATGTTCATGCTTTATAACTTCAACAACACTTTAAAGCACTATTTACTGTAATTTGTCAAACACTCAAAACACTAAAGATTTTTTCAATAAAACTTTATATCGCAAAAGCTCTATTGCTAAAGTTCTGCGTTTGAGCTTTACTTCCTACGACATTGCCAAACGGGTCTAATATAGAGTTGTGGTGCAGAACCGGTGGTTAATTAGTTCATCCATTTCTGATAACAAACTAAGCAAAATTGGCCATCCAGAGAGATATTTCAATCAAAATTGAAGTGCTAATTACGAGTTTCAACATTAATATTATTCTTACATTCTTCTCCTATAACAATTTCAAACGCTTTTAACTTTCTCTAGCAATCATTTGTATATAAATCAACCGCTAAAATGATCAAAATCAAATTGAGCTATTTACTCATAGTTCACACTTGAAAACACACACACACACACACACACACACATATATATATATATATATATATATAGCTGTAGAGCAACTTGGGATCAGATTACACTAAACAAGATGTTGGAAGCTCAGAAAGAGATGCAATGGTGGAAGCTCATTTCGTTCCAAGATGTTATCCCTAAACAAGGATTTATAGGGTGGCTTACTGTGAGGAATAGGTTCTCTACAAAAGCAAGGCTAATGCAATAAGGTATTGGTGGAGACCCTTCCTGCCTGTTTTGCAGAAACAGTATAGAGGACAGGGATCACCTTTTCTTTGCTTGCTCCTTTACAAAAAGGAACTGGAGGATAATCATTGGGTTATGTTTGGTTTCAGATATCCCAACTAGCTAAGGATGATCTGCTACGTTGGGGAATTAGGAACTTTAAAAGGGCAGAGTTTTAGAGTCTCTTTGGATCCAAAGTAATAATAGAATCCATGCTGGAATTGATTATTAAAACAAAAGAGCAAATAGAGAAAGATATTTGCAGAGTAGTTAAAGCAAGAATGGTTGGAAGGAAGCAAATATGTAGTTCAGTTCTTAATAGAACTCTGTGTATTAATTGGGGAATCCCTTTGTCTTTCAATAGTTCCTATGGCAAGCAGATAGTTTGTTGTGAAGTGCTTGTCCTTTGCTAAAAGGACTGTTGATAACATGTGTTCTGTTTCGATAATATGCCAGAATTAAAAATAAATAAAATAAAAGAAGACTAGCATGATCGTTTATATAGTTTATATCGACTCAATACATTCTCTCACATTGGGATAAACCCCACAAGTATGAGACTTACCTTGTGTGTGAGAGAAATGTTACATATAAATGTTACACAAAATACTATCTTATTAATTAGACACTTAATGTAAGTCACTCACCCTTCCTTGGCCACCATGTACCATGCAATATACATTCATATAATTGTGTCTATTAATTAATTAGACAGTTAATGCAAGTGACTTACCCTTCCTTGGCCACCTCTGGCACTCCAACTGGACACATTGAACGACCTAAATTGAGACCACTCGCTTAAGCTGGCCTTTCCTATTATGATAGCCCCAGCTTTCCTTAACTTACTCACCACGCCAGCATCTCGAGGCACCACTGAGCCTAGCAGTGCATAGGAGCCAGCCGTAGTATTAAGCTTATCCTTGGTTGCAATATTATCCTTGATCAGAATAGGAATACCATGTAACCCAGAGAGTGTCCCTGCATGTGTTTTTGCCTTGCGCTCGCTATCAGCTTTATCAGCTAGATATAGTGCTTCTGGGTTCACCTCTATGACCCCCTTAAGGATTGGGTTGAATCTCTTGATTTGTTTTAAGTAGAACTCAACGAGTTGCCTCGAGGTGAGTTGGTTTCGCTTGAAAGCGAGTTGGATGTCATGTACGCTTGCTTCTTCGATTGAAAACGAATGGCCTGTGACACTGTGCGACCCAGATGGTAGTATAGATAGAAGAATAAGAAGCAGTGATGAGAAGAAACGAAAATGGGGCTGTGCATTGGTAGCCATGGAAATGATTGACTTAGCATAGCTCAATGGTTGGAGTTGCTAATGGTTTATCTTGGGCGGTAAGGTCAATTCTATCAAAAGATTCAAAACGGTGTCTTAAATAATTTGACAATATACAATGTTGTTGTTAAAGTCTTATATGGATGGCACCAACAAGACAAAAGAGTTGGTGCCATCCAACCAGTTAAAGCAGTTGGTTGCTATGGATTTTGGATTTTTCGAAATGGGACTTTTGTTTTGGAGGCTTGGAAGCCCAATGTGTTCGTTTGTGATGGTGTGATGTTTGTTCTTTCATTGAGGCATGAAAGCTAAAAATGGGTTTCTCTAATTGTGGCTTGAAAACTAGTTGAAGCTGTCATGGTGTTTTTATGGGGTTTGGGGTTGCTGAGATGGGTTTCTGAAAGGCTTGGCTAGATGAAGGTGGGATTTGAGACAAGTAGGGGTATGCATTCAACCCACCAATTTGACTAAACCGACTCAACCCAACCCAACCCAACCTGATGCCTTGGATTGGTTTTAGTGGATTGGGTTGGGTTGGAACTATTTTTTTAATCAGAGGTTAAATCAAGTTGGGTTGATAGATTTTCAATCAATTTGATCCAACCCACCCCAACCTAACATATATAAAAGTTTATTTTATTACCCCTTTTGAAAAAATTTAGTTTGATTTATATTGAAATTTTGAAAATTATTTTTTTTATAAATTTCAAAATTTGGAATGTAATTTAAGCATGTCATGTTATTATTAATTTATTGAAAAAATGGCTTAATTAGTTTATGGAAACTCATTTTTCTACAAGACATCAAACATTTAAACCCATCCCACCAAACCAACCTGACCCATTCACTCCCCTAAAGAGAAGTAGGTTGTAGAAATGGGTTGCTCCAGGTTTTGGTTGTGCTATGTTGTTGAGGCGGCTAGAGAGGGGACCAATGGCTGCCATTGGAGAGAGAAAAAAGGAAAGAGAAAAAAGCGAGAGAAAAAAATAAAGATACAAAAACAACAAAAACACTATTTGTTCTTTTTTTATGTCCACAAAATGACATCATTTTGGTTGTTTCGAGCTTAACTGACATTTAGCGGAGATGAAAAATAAAAGTTAACCTAAATATAGAGGCGTAGTTTGCACTTTAGTCAAAAAAAAAAAACTCAGGAAAAGTTAAAATAAACCTAAGGTACATGGCGAACATTATTTTTATTTTTATAGCATATATATTGCCAGATTTTTTTTTTTTTTTTTTATTTATGATAAAAATTTTAATCTAAACTCACATACATGTATATTGTTAGATATTAATAGGAGTCATATAACTTAGAATAAATGTCGTAATTATTTAATAGATCCTTAAACTTCAAATTTAGGAGGCTTCCTGATCTTTGTCGCTTGCTCAAAGCCATAGGCGATCTCAATCAATTTTGGCTCCGAACCCTGTAGTCCTCCAAAGCATAAGCCAAATGGTACACTGTTAGAGTCAAATCCTGCAGGAACAATTACTCCTGGGAAACCCCCAATTGCAAGGATGGTAGAGACACTACTCTTAGGAGTCACTATTGCATCTAGCTTATTCTTTGTCATTAACTCCACAAAACCTTCTCTAGTCAGTTCTGATAATTTTTCCAACACAGCCTTCTCTGCATTTCCAATTCCATTTGTTGCTTCAGCTTCTATAAACAGGTCTTGTCCATAATCTAACCTCTCCTGCATTGGCACTCATGGAATAATTGGTCATCATTGAGTTATGTGAATCTTATATATGAATGTAGAACATTACATAAAACAAGAGATGAGTTCATTATACTCACCAAGTCTGAGTTTTTCTTGTTGAAGGCAATCACATCAGCTAAGGAACGGATTGGGGAAGCCTCTAGCTCTTTTAGGTATTCATTTATGCATATTTTAAACTCAGTCGCCAATGCAGTTTGTTCACAGCTATACATTCTGAAAACATTGGCTATCTTCAGATTGTCTACCAAACTTGCGCCTTGTTGCCTAAATTTGCATGAAGTATTCATATCAACTTTTTAAAGAGTGATGTTACAATTAATATAAATTTTATAACATAAGTCTTACAAACTAACGTGTCAATTTGTAAACACAAAGCAAAAAAGTAATTCAAAATTTTATTTATTCTGTTGTTGATGTGACATCAATCACATTTATTGTTATGTCAGTTTATTAACATTTTGTAGTAAAATTAATAGTAACTTTAACATTTTCTTTTTTAAAATACATTTGTTGGTTGATCATCAAAACTAATACATGGAATTGTGTTTTGTTACCTTAGTGTGTTAAGATGTTGCTCAACAGTTTGACTCTCAATAGTATCATTACTGAAATTGTAGAAGGGATCCCTCACTATCCCCAGTCTCTTTCCCCGGAGCCCATCAGCCTTAAGGAATTGTGCATAGCCACCTTTTGGAATGAACCGTGATGATTCAATTGTAGCATTGTCATTGACGTCAATGCCTACAATGGCATCAAGAACATAAACGGCATCTGCTACAGTTCTACAAATGGGCCTGTTCCATCCAACATGCAGTCCTTTGTCAAAGTTACGACCAATATCATGTAATACTATGACAAAAAATAAAATCTATTGTCAGTTTGTTAAAACATGCTAAGGCTTAGAAGGTACTGGAAAATTGAAATTACAAAACCTGTAAATGTTATTTGGCCATGTTACATTGCAATTCCAAAAACATTTGGACATAAGATTGAATTTTTATGAATAGAATATATATATAGTAACCTACCCCACACTATCTTGTCTTTGAGAGATTGGTATGACTCCTGCTCGACTAGTGAGACCGACTGTTGGTTTGATCCCCACTACCAAGTTCATACTGGACGGACATAAAATAGAGCCATTAGTCTCGGTACCTATTGACACTGCTGCCATATTTGCTGCTACTGATATTGCTGATCCACTACTTGACCCACAAGGATCTCCCATTGTATAAGGATTCTGCACACCATAGCAAAAGGTCTTTGGTCTGTTGGAAGTTCTCATGCCAAACTTACTTTTTACCTATATTTATTGAGATGATCAAGTAGAATTTGGTTCTGTACTTAAAAATAACTAGATATTACAAAATTGGCTAAAAACAAAAAGGGGGCATTGCCAACAGCTGGCATCTTATTTTAAGTATCAAGTCAGTGTAAAGTGTAAACCCATTTTCTCTGGGCAATTTCTGAAACATGTACAAGCAGTGTAGACTTCTTGTAAACAAGTTGTAAAAAATATTGTCTTAGACTTATTAAACAAATAGAATTGTGCATCAAGAAGAGAACCATGATTTTAATATCTTTAAACTCACCTTCCCTTGGCCAAGTCTGGCGTTCCAGCCACTGGGTGCATTATTTGACCTATAATGAGACCACTCGCTCAAAGTGGCCTTCCCCAATATAATAGCCCCGGCTTCTCTCAACTTGGTTACCACGCCCGCATCACGTGGCACAACTGAGTCAAGCAGTGCGTATGAGCCAGCTGTGGTCTTCAGCTTATCCTTGGTTGCAATGTTATCTTTGACCAAAATAGGAATGCCATGCAACGGAGAGAGTGATCCAGGTGCCTTAGAATTGCGCTCAAGGTCAGCCTTATCAGCTTGGTACAGTGCATCTGGGTTCACCTCTAAGACCCCCTTAAGATCTGGGTTGAGTCTGCTTATCTCATTAAGGTAAAACTCAACAAGTTTCCTGGAGGTGAGTTGGTTTTGCTTGAAAGCGAGCTGGATATCATGCACGGTGACTTCTCTGATTGATGAGAAATCATGGGCCTTGATGGCTTGGTCCCTGGATGATATTGTGGCTAGAAGAATCAGAAGCAGGATGAGAAAGAAGACAGGGAAGCTCAGTGGTGAATATTTGGTAGCCATGGAAGTCATGGCTAGCTGACTCATCAATCAACTCTCACAGTTTTCAGTTTCGTACCTTGCTTTTTAATAGAGGATTGAATGGGAGGTGATGCTTACGGCCTGTTTAATTGCCGCTTTTTCTTTTTCTTTTTCTTTAAAAAAAAAAAAAATTGTTTTAAAAAACACAAAAAAAAGTGTTTTCGAGATTGAAAATAAAAACTTCTATGGATTAATTGCACAAATCCACCCTAAATTATGGGGGTCTTTGCACTTAGCACCCAAAACTATTAGAACTTGCAATCACCACCCCATTTTAAAAAAGCTTGTCAATTGCATTCTGGAGTCAGTTTAGCTATTAAACTTAAAAATTAGATTCCCCATTTTTCCCTTGCCCAGGTAAAATTACAACAATACCCACTATTAAAATAGCATCCACACACTGAAATTAACCCATAATCATAACAGTATATTTCAAACATTACCCAGAAACTTGGTTTCAAAACCAATGTAGTCAGAAAATCAATATAATACAATCGATCTCAAGAAGAGATGAAAACAGGAGCAGCACGCAAGCAGCAACATAAGAACACAGGACAAAAGAATAAAATAACAAAGTTGCAAGCTACATGACATATGGTTCAATGAAAGATGAATTGTCATCCTTAATACACGATGAGTACCTTAGTACATGACGACCTGTCGTTCTTCCTTGTTACCATATTTATTTAACCACATGTAAATGTTTCATTGGTTAGATTTTTTTTAGTGGAGTTAGTTCTCAGTTTTGAAAATCTGTTGCTACTGTTCAACAGTCACAGAGTTAGTTTTGTAATCAGTTTTGCTTAGTTTCTTAGTTTTCCATCCTAAATGTTTTCTCTTCTTCTTCAATCTTTGTATAAATAGTGTAACCAGATGTACATGATGATCATGATGAATGGAGAGTTTTTCCTCATCCTAATTCTCTCTTCTATAATTTTCTTTTCTTTGTTTCTGATATGGTATAGAGCAAAATTGAGAACACATTTCCACTGCCATGGCTTTGAGTTCCTCTTCCTCTGGATCTTTTATTAATCCAATCTCAGAAGATCCATCAAGCCCATACTTCCTTCACCATGGAGATAGCCCTGGAAGTGTACTTGTTACTCAATCTCTTATGGGTGACAATTTTCACACATGGAGCAGGTCCATGGTGATGGCTGTCACGGCAAAGAACGAAAATGCTAACTGTTACATGCACTGATTTATTCTCAGCCTCAACCTTCAAATGATCCCCAAAATCATCATGCAGCATCTGATGTGTCTCAAACTCAATCATGCCAAATCTGCCCTGTAATCCTAGGTAATTATCCATTATAAACCCTTCATCTGACGGTTTCACATTCAGTTTTTTCTTCACAATTAAAACCATTCAAAGTAATGGTGCATGGATATTAGACACTGGAGCCATGGATCATATGGTTCATTCTTTGTCTCAACTAAAGTCACATTTCTAGCCAACACATATGTGAAACTATCAAAATGGAGAATCTGTCCTAGTTACACACATAGGGACAGTTCAGTTCACAGATTCTTTAGTATTGGCTGATGTGATTTATGTGCTATCTTTTGATTTTAATCTCATCTCAGTTAACAAGTTATTCCTTTCTATGAATTGTTGCTTCATATATTTCTCTAAATTCTGCTTCATTCAGGCCCTCATGCCTTGGACGACAATTTGGAGTGGGTAGAGAGAGAGGAGGCCTATATTTTCTGCAGATAATTGATGAGAAATCTGCCTTAGCCTCTTTCACACGGCTACAAAGACAATCAAATGTCCTTTCCAGCTTTAATCTGTGGCATTACAGACTAGGGCACTCATCAGTCTCTAGAATGCTGTTTTTACATGAATTTGTACCTAATCTTGCAAACATTAGTTCCAAGAATCTTTCTTTTCATCAGTGCACTATCTGTCCTTGTGCAAAACAGAAAAGGATGCCTTTCTCAAATAATAATCATGTAGATGATTTTCCTTTTGATTTAATACATTGATATAAGGGGACCATTTTCCACTCCTACCATTAAAGGTTACAAATATTTCTTGACCATAGTGGATTATTGTAATAGATATACTTGGCTTTACTTACTCAAACAGAAATCAGATACTAGACCTTTGTTACAATCCTTCTTTCACATGGTAATTTTTTTTTTTTTTTTGCCTTCTTAATCTTCAAACTTAAATTATTTATGTCTCCCTCATTATCATCATCAGTTTTTTTTTTTTTTTTTTCTTCCCTCAAAGTTGATTTTTTCTTTTAAGATTGGATTTAGGTGTTGCATAAGTTATGTCAACATGGAATTTTTCTTTTCTTTAGCTCTTGACTTATGAATAATGAGTTTGATATATGGCCATGGAATTATAAAATAATTGTATTGAGTTTCTCTGTTTGTGATAGACATAATAAACTTATTTCCTGGCAGTTTGGACTATTTGAAGCACACAAAAAACAAAAACACATGTCAAGCAAACTGAAGTTTCATCATCTAATTAAAACATTCAACAACATGGAAACATTGTGGGTTTTCTTGGCTGAGAGAGAGAGAGAGAGAGAGAAAGTCACCTCGGCGTTGTTAGATTTAGAGTTTGGGTTTGTGTCTCGCCAGCCGATGTCTCGGTTTTCAGCTTCTCCATGTCGGATTCAGGCTGCGGTGGCGACGTCTCTCCTCTCCGGTCACCGGTCTGGCTCTGCCGGTCTCGGGCTGTATTATCTCGCCATCCAAACAGCGTTTTTAACCAAAATCGCAAACCCATCTCTCACTTTGACTGTCATATTGTAATTTGAAAAGCAAAAGTGACGTTTGATATGATTGTGACACATTTTTTTATTGTTGTGTTATTGTCACTCCCTCTTTCCTCTCTTTGAAGCTTTTCTGAAATAAAAAAGGGAAGAGAAATTTCATTTGTCTATGATTGTTGTTACTATTAGATCAAGATTATTTGATGGGAAGAGACTTTTTCAGTTGAGTTAGGTAGAATCAGTTTTGATCCTCTTATTTATCTATTAAGCTGAGTAAAATCTTAAGTATTTATTGAAAATGTGCAACTTACCCACACTCTGTTAATTTTATGTTAAATTATATCTTAGGGATTAAAATAAAGATATTTTAGACATTTATTCAGGTATTGTTAGAGTTTAAATATACTGTTAGGGTAAGTTGCATATTTCTATTAGATAGAGCCATAGAGGAAGAAATTGCTCAATTTAATAATAAATTGGGGATTGAAAAAGACCTCATTGATAAAGGGAAGAAATACAATTTACCCTAAATAAAATGACAAGGCAACGAAATAACACTTTTTCACTAATAAAACCAAATGCTTACATGCGATTTTTAAAATCGTGTTTTCAAAAAGTACATTTAAAATTTGTTGTACTTCAAAAACACTCATTTTTAAACCGCTAAACCAAACAGCCCTTAAATGACTTAAAATGTCAAGTTCACCTAATTATCCCAACCTTTTTTTTTTAAGTGAAAATATGTAACTTAAATCCTTTAGAGCATTCCCAACCCATTTTGGACCCATTGTCTATTTTACATCTCTAAAAAGTCACTTTTTTAGTTTAACTACCCACTTTTACAAAACACCACACATCCCATTCTCTATTTTACAATTTTTCATATTAAAATATTATAAAATAATTCTTTTTTTATATTTTTTTTTCAACACTCCAATCATACAACCAACCCACGGCAACACCAACACCAACCTCCCAAACCCACGGCAACACCAACACCAACCTCCCAAACCCACGGCAACACCAACCCAACACCAACCTCCCAAACCCACGGCAACACCAACCTCCCACACCCACACCCGCCGCGAACAACATCACCACCGCCGCCGCGAACATCATCACCATTTCGCCCAAACCCAAACCCAAACCCACGGCAACACAAACCCACCTACACTGGATCCAAATCGCAACAAAACCACCAGCACCAACACACCCACACCCACACCTGCCGCGAACAACATCACCACCGGCCGCTGCGAACATCATCACCATTCGCCCAAACCCAAACTCACCGCAAACCCACCATAACCACCACCACCTGGAGTCGTGCGAGAGAGAAGGGCGGGGCTGGAGCCGTGCGAAAGTGAGAAGCAGCAGAGATGCGGTGGTGCCATGGGAGAATGAGAAGGAGCAGAGAGAGAAAAAGTTTTTTTTTTAATCTGGAGGAGAGAGGAACATAATAAAAAAATGAGGTTTAATCTTTACACAACGCTACAGTGCACATGTAAAAATACATGTTCACTGTAGCGATTGTAAAAAAATTCTCAGAATAGAGGACCGGTTGTGAGGCTGATTTGTGTGTTTTTTTGCTACAGTATCATCTATTGTAGCAAAAAATCCATTATACACTACGGGCTGAGAATGCTCTTACAAACAACTTGTCGAGAGATTTCGTAGCTCAATTTTCATTGACTCGTCTTTTATTTTATGAATAATCAAGATTCAAGGCCTCCTCTAGTCCTCTCCCTTAAAAACAAAATAAAAAATAAAAAATAAAAAATAAAAAAAAATAAAATAAAATAAAATTATAGACAACTAACTTGGAAGACTTGACAAGTTATATAATTAGAAGAAAAATTCTCTACCAACGAAAGTTTCCAAATTTTTATAATATAATTTGCATACAAATTTTTTTTTTTTTTTTTAAAATAAAAACATAATTGTTATAAGGGAAAGTATATTTTACCAAACTGTGGTTTAGGCCGATTACATGTTATCTACTTTGAAACTTAGAGCACGTTTAGTACACTGTAATAGGTTCTGTAATGTAATAGCTATTCCTAATGAATGACTATTCAATTGTCTGGTTACATTTCCATTATAGAGAATAATAATTATTTAAGAATGTCTATTCTTTAAAATGAGGAATAGTCATCCTTCATTAAAATGACCGTAATAGCTATTCCTTAGTTCACGTTATAGTTTTAAAAATATTAAAAAATTCCAAAAAACCATAGTTGACTACAACTTTTTATTTTTTTTTTTTCTCTCTCTCTCTCTCTCTCTCTCTCTCTCTCTCTCTCTCTCTCTCTCTCTCTCTCTCTCTATATATATATATATATATATATATATACTCAAGTCTCCATTTCTTTTTTAAAAAAATTGCCTCTCTCTCTCTCTCTACACACACACATATACATATATATAACATTCAAAATCCAAGTCTCCAAAATGTTTAAAATTATTAATACTCGTATATTAATTATATTGTAGTAAAATATAGAATACAGATTCAGAGTTCTATTCATATGTTGTCACAAAACAGATGAATGGTAATACTTATTACATTACAACTTCGTTTATTTCTTGTAATATTAATTTTTATTATAGTGTAATAACTATTACAACATATCAAACATGCCCTTATACATTTCACATATATGGTTCACTTCGTTAGAAGCCTTAACCCACATCACTGCTTAAAAAAAAAAAAAAAAAAAAAAAAAGGTCTGTTTTTAATACTAGATGAACATTGAACATTTACAAAATATTGAATCATTGATTGCCCTAACGAAAAAACACATGTCAAGAAAACTGAAGTTCCATTATCTAATTAAACCATTCAACAACATCGAAACATTGTGGGTTTTCTTGGTTGTGAGAGAACGAGAGAGTCACCTCTTCAACTTCTGCGTTGTCAGATTTAGAGTTTAGGTTTGTGCCTCACCAATTGTTGTCTCGGATATCAGCTTCTCCATGCCGAATTCAGGCTATGGTGGCAACATCTCTCCTCTCCGGTCACTAGTATGGCTTCACTCCGCCGATCTCACGCTGTGATATCTTGCCAGCAGCGATGATGAATTGTAAATGACTTAAAGTGTCAAGGCCACCTAATTTGCTATTAATTAGGTTTAAGTATGAAAAATTGAAAATATAAGACATTTTGTATATATAATTCAATTGGTTCAAAGGAAGATTTAAACCTTGATTTTCGTCAAAAATGTCAAAGTTACAATCTCTTGGCATACAAGAAACTTTTTCTTTTTTTTTTTCACCTCTAATATATATATATTTTAATTAATTTGGTTTACCAATTAAGGTAATGATTTTAAAACACTTTATTATTAGGCTAAAATATTGCTTTTGATCCTAAACTTTACAAGAAATTTGGTTTTTGTCCCTAAACTTTCACAAGTTCCTTTTTCGTTCCTAAACTTTACTAAAGTTCTATTTTTTGTCGTTCTGTCATCCCACGTTAACTTTAATCCTACGTGTCTTAACAGAGTTGTTGATGTGGTATTTATTTAGCATTATTAAATCTGACATTGACTTCTTTTTTTTAAATAATAAAAATAATAACACACGTGGCACCAAATCATTGGTCCACGC
>OU015763.1:10236439-10267753 GCA_907173295.1 Fagus sylvatica
GTTCATGGGACACCAAACAATCTAATTAAACCATGAAAAGCTAATTATTAAGCACCACCTAAGAATAACAACAAATGTATTCATCATCTAAGTAGAGATATTGAAGCAAGAATCTTGTACTCAATCTGCTTTCTTTCGGGTCAAAATGAAAGTTAAGAAGGCAGGACATAAACTCATCATCAAACTGTGAAGGGAGTTCACATCCAACCCTGCCATTGTGGTTAGGCAAACCATCACCATATCCATGTTTCTAGAGTCTAAAGACTTAGAAATGGCATCTAAGAATCACTTTTACCTTAACTGAGCAATGTGGCAGATAGATTTCTCAACCATTATTCATTTGCCATATTTTCGTCATCCTATATTTAATTCGGAATTTTAGAAATACCTTCATTCATTCAACTAAAACCATCTAGATACAAATTATTGCATGTTTATATGCCATTTAAATATGTATTGCATAAGTTAAGGCTTAAAGTTTACTATAAAAATATTTTAATCAAATTTTAAGAGTAAAGTTTCTTTTTTTTATAGCAGATCCAATTTAATATTAGATGGTCAAAACAATTACATGAAACTGAGAACATGTATAAAAGCATATATAACATAAGCAAATGTCCCCTCTATTGGCACAATTCAGCCTCTAGTCTCACTAAAACTTATTTGTTTCAAAATTCTGGCCCAATTCAGCAGTCTTGCTAAACCTTACTTGTTTCAATCTATTTGAATTGCCAGTCTAAATATGTATTGCATAAGTTAAGGCTTTAAAATCTATAAGACACAAATAAGACACATGGATCATATTTCTCTCATGACCTAGATCCATCATTTTTATTTTTGTCAAATGGACCACATAACACAATCTTTTTTAGGCATTTTATCAAACACACATCATGCATTATTGTTGCAACCACTCTCTACATATAATGTGATCAAAGAACTACCCACAAACACATTCAACTCAAAACACATGAACCAAATTCTTTCACAACTTTTATAAGGAAAATAGAAAGTAATACATATCTGTGAATGAAATTTTCGCAGCCAAAAAAAAAACGTTAAAGGCAAAGCACAATAATGAAAAATCAACTATTCCTAAACAAAGTTTTGTGAATGATTGATGCCTCATAGTCAACTAACATTAGACACATGGACCATATTTGCTCTCACCATGCCCAAGCTTTAAAATCTATACAAATGGAATTCCATCGCCCCCTAGCTACCACTAATACCAAAAAGCCGCCTCAAATGACCAATAATGCCAAAGTATTCATTCATTTTCATGGAGATATTGCTTTTCAAGGAAGGGTTTTTGTTTAGGCTGTGAATGTTTTGATTTGGGGTTCTAGGTTAAGTGGGAATTGCTAGGAATTTGTCATGAGTACGCGAACTTCATGGGTTGACTTGGCTATGAATTTTACGGTTGAGAATGCGGGTCTTCTTCTTCTAACAATGAGGGCGTAAAGTACGTCTACTCCTGCCTGGAGCAAGTATGTTCCTACACATTTTCGGAATCACTCACCTACTCTAGCTTTTAATGGGCCTGTTTCAAGTAATAATCGATGTGTTTATGGTGGCTAGAGGTGTGGGGGTGGTCCTAGAAAGAGTGAGAGAAAGGGGGCATCAAGAATTAGAAACTGCGAGAGAAAAGGGAGGTTCGACCAGGTAGTTCAAAGAGGAAGAGAGAATTAGAGAAAAAATATCGTGCAATCAAAGACTAATAATAAAATGTTAAAAAATTAATACAAAAATAATAATGATGTGTAAAATTGTAAGCTCTAAAAAACTGATGTGTCAAAATACTAAGTCAACAAAAAGTCAAAAATTGATTTTACATTACAATATAGATTATGAAGAAAAAAATTACTAAATATGGCCAAAAATTACAAAATGCTTTTTGCTTTATCAAAACCTGTAAAATGCTTTCTAGGATTTACCAAACAAGGCCGAACATCATAAAACAGTTTACAACGAGATTATTCCTCAAAACAAACAGAACCTTTTATATGACAAAAACAGCTATACCTTTCATACATATTTGAACAATGGCAATAGGATTTACCAAATGATATATCTTTACAAGTATTAATGTGTGACTAACTAAAATATTAAACCCATGTTTGTAATATCACTTTGCTTACATCCAATCATCCAATCAACATCGGGGTTTTCTTTATTTGATGGAATTTCACAGAAATGTGAGATTAAAATAATTTCTTTCTTCCACAAGAATTTATCATATTTTTACCACAGTATTCTTTTCATTTCAATCCGTTTCAAAATCTTATAATGTAAGATGGATGGATGACCACCTAAAAGCAACCACAAACGATCAAGTAGGAAAAAATAGTCAGATAATAAAAGAATTAAACTCAAAATGTGTAGCTAGCCACCAATCAGTGTAGAACTAGCCACCAATCAGGTAACGGCAAAAATGTATTACACAAGCCTCATCGATGGTAGCCATGGCCTAAAAAATAAATATTCAATATAGGCAACATCAAAACACTAACACAGTACAATTAAGCACCAGCACCAGCACTACCCTTTCCTTTCTTCCGCTGGAGTTTCTTCATATAAAATTCCAGCTCTTTCCCTTCCAATATGTACCTACCAGAAAAGGTTTGACAATAGGTAAAACAAAATTTATAACAGAATTTCAAAAAACCTTCAGTCTAATAACTAAGCTTACCCATCAGATCTGCCACATTGACCAGGACGCGAAGAGATGCAGGCCAACAACCTACCACCACCAAACTGCTCTTCAATATGGGGATCAAGGTTACGATCTTTCTGGCGTTTCTCAATCTTCCTCTGAACATGGTTGCTCTTCTTAGTTTCCTCTGCAGCAGCTTCCCCCTCCTACAATTCCAAGACAAAACAAAAAAGAACGTTGAAAAAATTTTGAAAAGTGAAAAATAAGAATGGATGGAATAAAGTTAAAACTTCAAGAATGCATCTAGTGGATAACAAGCAAAAGAAACAGGAGTGGCATGTGCCCCCCTATGGTGTCACCTGGATCTGGATTATTTGTAATGTCTACAAATTACAATATCTTGATTGTGTAAATACATTCAAGGGAGCTTGACAGATTATCATGTAGAAACTTTCAAACATATAAAGTTCGTTTCCGATTACAATGAGATGAGAAGGAAAAAGTTTTAATAAAATGAGTCAAATAACAAGTAGAAAACTTTAACAAAAAATACACTTAGACAAATATGGGAAAAAAACAGAACAAATAATTATGAGAAACACATTGCATCAGTCATGTAATCCTACTAAACATTATAAAACTGCAGGAGTATAGTGGATTCAGTTAAACCAGAAGTAAACCAGAAGTAAACCAGCTAGTGCGCATTAGTCCAGCATACTCACTTCCAGATACAGAAATTTCAGAACATTCAAATTTATTCACCAAAAAAAACCCTAATGAATTAATGATCCAAAGAATTTCATGGAATAAAACTGCAAGAAATAGGAAATGTAGAAAATGCTGAATAGACACACAAACAAAAGCTAAGAAACAAATAAATACAAACTCAGCATCTTGCCATTGATGCAGGGAGCACCACCATAATTATTTAAGAATTTTTTATTTTCAGATTTTTTTTACACCAGATTTTATTTTATTTTTTAATTTTGCTTTTATTATGATTGAGTATTTTTATGGGATTTTTTTTTTTTTAATATAACTCAATTATTACAAGTTGAAGATTTAAACCCTAGTTCTCCTTGTAAAGGACTGAGCTACAAGGCTCTTGGTGATTCCTAAAGCACTAAAGCCTATTAAAAAAAGGTTCAAGGAATAGTTGAGGCATTGGAATATGAATTAAAATTTTCTGATTAGAGAATGTTTCTCTTGCTTGGTGGTGATTCCAAGTACCCTTAGGTGGTGAAGGCTAAGATTTCAGGCAGATTCTAGGTGGTTAAGGAGTCATTTATAAGCAAGATTGGAAAGGGCAGAATTAATTAGCAAAGCCCAAAATGCCTCAATCACTACAACACAGGCTGCTAATTTAATTTATATAAGAAATTAATGATTAAACACTAGCAGAGAAACAAGCAACATAAAGCATATATCAATGAATATATCTTTCTTTCTTTTTCTTTATATCTTTGTGTTCAGATGAAAATCAGAATGACTCTAACTACAATACAAACAGCTTTTTGAATTCGCAAAAAATATAATCTCTTCTTATTGGGCCGAGCAAATGAGGAATACAGAGCATAACCTGATGAAGGTAATTTGACAAAGGCATATTATCTATATTGACAGATATCAATTAATAGTCATTTAATCATGAGACATTGGATTAATTGATAACAAGAGACAGAAAAGGCTAAATTCATAAACAGCATCCAGACAATAAACATATAAAAAAACAATATAAAAAAGTAACAAAGTTTCAAACTCATATATCACCTCTGCAGTTTCCTTCTTAGTGGTCGCCTTTTTCTTCCTACCAATGTCAACACCATAGTGTTGAAGGTACCATTGCTTAAATGGAGCTGCATCCACTTGAACAATGGCACTCTTCACAAGAGTTTCAGAATGACTCTAACTACAATACAAACAGCTTTTTGAGGCATTCGCAAACCAAATATAGGATTCTTCTTATTGGGCCGAGCAAATGAGGAATACAGAGCATAACCTGATGAAGGTAATTTGACAAAGGCATATTATCATATTGACGTATCAATTAATAAAATCATGAGACAATTAATTGATAACAAGAGACAGAAAAGGCTAAATTCATAAACAGCATCCAGACATAAACATATAAAAAAACAATATAAAAAAGTAACAAAGTTTCAAACTCATATATCACCTCTGCAGTTTCCTTCTTAGTGGTCGCCTTTTTCTTCCTACCAATGTCAACACCATAGTGTTGAAGGTACCATTGCTTAAATGGAGCTGCATCCATTCTGAACAACTAACTTCAAACTTCAATAGAGCCTCTCTTCACAATTGAGGAGGAGCTTGAGAGCTTAGTAGGAGAGAGAAAGTTTGAAAAAATAAAAAATGGGTGTTTGGTTATAGGGAGTGGAAATTGGAATAACAAATGGCTGGTTGTTTCGACGGTGTGAAAGAATCATTTTCCTTTATAAATCGTACTCCATATCCTACATAAAGCAATAAACGGAAGGCTTCCTTGAAAACGAGGAGGCTTACAGATTAGTAAACAATTATATTAATTCCCTGTATCCAATCTCAGGGCCCTCCACTTCACATTTCCACCTCTCACACGAATTCTCCTAACTGTCTTGTTGCTTGAGAGCTTAGTATTTGCTGGCTGGCGACCAAGCTCATACCTACATAAAGCAATAAAAAAAAATTAGATTAGTAAAAATTATATTAAACTTAATAGAGTATGGATTAAGCCATTATCAGGGCACAATATAAGAACTCATGATACAATGCTCAGAAACCTGCAACAGCATGAAGTTTGGGTAACTAGCCAACAAGTTCACACAAGGTAGAATTCTTTTCAGGCTCAAATATCAACTCAAATAGTCATCAAAGTGTTGCTACTATCTAATGATCCAAATATGTATTTAAAAAATTGTGATATAAGTATGGCAACAGCTGATAGACACATTTGACAATTGGGTATGAGTATTGCTCTGCACCTTGATGCAGGACAATAATTGGGGAAATAAAGATAGGGAAAAGGAAGAGAACAACAGTACAAACCCTAGGAATCCCCGCCTAGAATCTGCCTGCAAAACCCTTGGCACCTCACCACCAAAGGATAGCATCCCAATATACTCTGAAGTGTCACACACAAGAGAGTGTTAGTGTTGACCACCTCCTTAGTGCTAGAGGTACAGGACTTACAAGCTAACACATGATGCTTCAACCTTCGTGCAGTAAGAAGAGCTTATTGTAGAGCCTAAGCAACAAGTCGGATACAAGATCGGTTGTTGTTTGGCTATGGCTGACAGAAAATACGGATTATTTGTAATTACATCCCAACATGATTCCAGTCCCATAAGGGTCTCCTGTTATCAGTGTTCCAAAAGATTCCCACCTCCAAGCAAGCATCAAAACAGAATGAATCCCACTCATCCACAGCAAAATTGAACCTAGTAGAATTTTTTTATTAAAAAAAAAAAAAAAAAAAACCTATTAGAATTTTTTTATTTTTATGACAAGTAACCTCACCAAGGCGAAGGCAGGGCCCTTTAGACCCACCCACCAGAGCCAAACCTAGTAGAAAGTTGTAGCCATTCAATTTTAATAATGTTGTTACAGTTTGTGCAAAAAATTATAAATTTTAGCACTCTTTGTCAGAACCTTTTGAATGGCCTAACTCCACACAGTAGTATGACCAATTAAACCATGATACTTAGTTTTCATTTTGATGCCAGTGTTGCAAAGTTAATATGTGAATTCTGACAAATACTCAAGCAAACATGAACTCCAAGGATTCTATCTACCATCATAACATTAACTAAAGAAGCATATATTATCCATCCCTACTCCAGATCTCCAAAATGCACAAAATTCAAAAGAAAATGCAGCTGTGCAGCTGTAAGAATTGTTATTTTTTTTTAATTTTTAATTTTTTTTTTTTTTATAAGTAAATAAAATTGGTTTGTTCAATGGTGACGTGCAGATGTAAGAATTGTTATAACAAAATAAAAGACCAAAAACAGAAGAAAAAAAATTCCATCTCAGATTTCCTAGACACCTAAAAGACCCAGAAAATAAAACCCAATTTCAACTAACCCCAATAAATCAGCTCATCAAAAATCATTAGATAACATTTGCATTGCCTTATATTTTCCCAGCAGCCAAACAAAGACCCAAATGGGTACTAAATACAAGCAAATTAAAGAAGGGATTTCTCACAATCCCCAATCTCTTCCCCTTTAGCCCATCAACCTTAAGATGTACGTAGCCACCATTTGGAATATACTTTGATGCTTCACTTGTTGCATTGTCGTTCTTGTCAATGCCTACAATGGCATCAAGAACGTAAACCGCATCTGATACAGTCCTACAAATGGGCCTATTCAATCAAATAAATCTTAGTTTATTTTTTATTTTTTTATAAACACTTAGTGATACGATAGAATTTTAAACCTATAACATTCGTTTTATGATAATTACTCCTTATCATTATGCTAAAACAACAATAAATCTCTTTTTTGGTTTAGACAAGATTAGAATTCAAATCCTTTATTTAACGAGAACAAACTTTATCAGTTAGTTAACAAGAAATCAAAAAAGGTTTAGGTGAAATTATTATTGAATTGAGTACAATGACTGAAAAAGCTACCTTGAAAAACTGAAAACAACTGAAAAATAAATTATACATGTATATGTTAATTTATATTTGAAAGTTACATTAGGTGTATTTTAACAATGCGCGGTTAATTGTCCAAAGAAAGATGCAGTTGCCAAGTTCCTTTTATTTTTCCTTCACCAGCTTCGAAGCATTGATCTTTGGGATACCAAAATAATAAAACCACCAAACAAAGTTATTGTTCCATTTGTTTCGGCAAAAATATTTTTCAAAAAAAGTGTTTGGTTAGATATTATTCACAGCAAAATTAGATGAAAGCATCAGAAAATCAAATATTTTTGTTAATACTACACAACTAGTGAGAAACATATTAACAAAAATCATTACTTTCTAAAATATTAATCATATAATTTGACAGTCCAACAAAGTAGTTTAACATGCCAAAAAGATTTTTATTAAAAAAAAAAAAAAAAACTTTGACAGCTTACATAAGGTAGGAAAAGTTTAAACAATTGAAACCTTGTAATGTCTTGAGTTTTTGCCATTAACACTGAAACTAAAAATCGAAAAAAATGTTTATATAAAAACAAACGGAATTTCCATCTTATATTCCTTATGAGCCATCCAAACAAGTAAAAATTAATATTTTATTCGGATTCTCCCTTTTAGATTTTCATTCCTTTTTTAAGCTCTCAAAAATCTGTTTTGGGCGTATGTGAAAGAGGAAAAATGTAAGGAGAAAGTCATTGTTATCTTTCAATTATCTTTCAAATAACACTAAAATAATCGCTTATTTTGTTTTTTTTTATTTAGTACTATTTCATTTAGGAAATATTATAAAACAAAGAAATTAAACACACCACTAATTAAATCACATGCTACCGAGTTGTGCATATATCCATAAATTATGAATATCAATATCCACAAATTGTATATTTATTTTTACAATAAGTAGTGTATAAAATAATATGAAATAAGATGGTGTCAGACAATCATTACCTTTTCATTTAACCCTTAAGATCTCTCACACTTAACCATGGCCCATGCATAGTGTTGGAAGTCTAAAAAGGTCAGGATCTGTGCACATACATAATGTACAATTAACACATATTTTCACAAAAGTTGGATAGTGTGATGAAAAAATCTGAACAAGTGTGCATTGTATATACATATTACGGATAAATCAAATTTTTTGTTTCAGCATTTTACTAGTTCACAAACTACAATCGATTATCAATGGCTCATTTTTTTAGACAACCCAATCAAATTTCGTTCAATTAATTTATTTACTTAAAAAAAATACCTAAATTTACTTATCTTAGTGCAACCATATTGGATTAGCCAAAATCCAATTTAAGGTAAAATATGTGTAATATACCTAAAAAAAAGCATTCATTAGATTATCTATAGCGAACTCAGTTATTTATTATTTTTCTCAAACCAAGCTCTCTATTTTTATTTTTTTTTTTTTTTTTTTTTTTCATGTGTTTTCTTTGTGAGTTAAAGCCTGTTATCTTTCAACTTTCAAAAACACTAAAAAACGCTTGTAGCTGACCTAGGAAAATTTTTCAACTTCGCAAGCTTTGGGAATATATCCATATTAGAAAAATATCCACAACCATTACGAGTATAAAATAATATGAAATAAGATCGAACCTTTTGCATTTAACCCTTAAGATCTCTCACACTTAACCATGGCCCATGCATAGTGTTGGAAGTCTAAAAAGGTCAGGATCTGTGCACATACATAATGTACAATTAACACATATTTTCACAAAAGTTGGATAGTGTGATGAAAAAATCTGAACAAGTGTGCATTGTATATACATAACGGATAGGCACTAATAAGTCTTATAAGAAATGGAGGACATCATCGCTGGCTCACCTTCCCTTGGCCAGCTCTGGCGCACCAACCATTACGAGTCGAAGCGGACCTAAAGTTGGACCACTCGCTCATGCGCGCCAACCTTTAAGGGCAATCTAGAGTATTAATATAATAATAATGTCTCAATTAAACGGTTTGATCAAATATATATAATAATAATGATCAATTAAACGTCCTAAGTTGTAGCCATCTACCCCTCCCAAGCTTCGAGATGGCGAGATGTTTCCACCTCCCTGCCTGACCCCTAGAACTTTAGTCAATACTCTCCAAGTAGTGCACATGGCCTCCTCTCACATTATTAGTTGATTCCACCATTAATTTAATTAGTCGTTGATTCAATTAATTTAATTAGTCCAACCTTATGCGATGCATGAGATTCATAAAAAATAACGGTACAGTTATGTATTATTACACATAATTCAATTTTTTCTTAAGACACAATTCAAACATTATAGTTCAATTGAGAAGACCCAAGCATCACATAAAATCTTACCTAATGCAATTTTTTTTTTTTTAAGTGTTAATAGTCAAAGCATACAATGTTTTAAGAGGAAGACATTGAAGTTGATATTAATTAGTTTACTTAATGATGTGTATAGTAAAACACAAACATAATTCCAAATTTCATTTAACTCGAAAATGACAAAATTTAGCATCAAATGTTGCGGTCACAATGCGTTCCTTAATCAATCTTCCAACAAAATAACACAAAAACAAAAAATATGTGTCAATTGTAATAAGTGAATCATAGGGGTTTAGTAACTGCAGTAATATGTCTTGTGCTATGAGTTATGAAAAAAGGAAATATAAAATTTAATTTAATACAAACCAAATAGCAAAATCCCCAAAGGATAAAATTCTAGCAAATCTGAAAAATTGCTAGTAGATTAGCATAAGTTATTCAGAGAAACAACAAAACAAAAGGAAAAGTTCCTTAAACAACAACAACAATAATCTTTCACTGTGTTGTTATTGGTTTACGAGAAACATACCTTTTTTACACTAATTTGTAGTAACATTTCTTTTCTTTTTTTTGCTTACAATAAGTGAGGGGATTTATGGTTATGAACTCAGACTCTCCATATGGGAAGAACATGGTATTACCATTTAGCTACAAAGCTCTTATCAATTTAAAGTAATTTTTATTCATGATGTATATTTCACTATGTTATATTATAGGTTAAACTATTCCGACCAATTAGCCTGTGTAATGTGATCTATAAATTGATTTCCAAAGTCCTAGCCAATAGATTAAAACTCATTCTCCCTCAGGTTGTTTCAGATTCTCAAAGTGCTTTTGTTCCAGGTCGACTGATCACTGATAATGTCTTGGTTGCATTTGAAACTTTACACTATATGCATCACAATAAAATTGGTAGAGATGGAGCTATGGCCTTAAAACTCGATATGAGTAAGGCATATGACAGAGTGGAATGGAGTTTCCTTGAAAAAATCATGTCTCAAATGGGTTTCCATCAAAAATGGATCTCCATTATGACTGAATGTATTAGCACTGTATCATACTCTATTTTGGTTAACGGTGAACCCCATGGCTATATCCAACCATCTAGAGGATTACGCCAAGGGGATCCACTATCACCCTACCTTTTTCTATTGTGTGCAGAAGGGCTCCACTCTTTAATCCAAAAGGCAAACATGGATGGTGATATCCAAGGAATTTCCCTTTGCAGAAATGGTCCGAAAATTTCTCACCTATTTTTTGCAGATGATAGCCTCTTGTTCTCCAGAGCCACTCCAAATGCCTGTGAGAAAATACAAGGCATTTTAGCTCAATATGAAAAAGCTTCAGGTCAGCAGGTTAACAGAGACAAGACTACTATCTATTTCAGCAAAAACACCCCAGAAGCATCTCAACATATCATCAAGGAGGCTTTTGAGGTTCCAATCATCCGTCAGTACGAGAAATATTTGGGGCTCCCCTCTTTTGTAGGGAGAAATCGAGCTGCAAGTTTCACCCAAATCAAGGAAAGAGTCTGGCAAAAATTGAAGGGGTGGAAAGAGAAGCTCCTATCTCAGGCAGGACGTGAGATACTCATTAAAGCAGTTGCTCAGGCCATCCCCACTTACTCTATGAGTTGCTTTAAATTACCTGCAAAGCTTTGTAATGAGCTAGAAGCTATGGTTCGTCGATTTTGGTGGAGCAACAACCCGGAACATCGTAAGATCCATTGGGTGGCTTGGAGGAAGTTATGTCAGCCAAAATATAAGGGTGGTATGGGATTTCGTGATATTCGAAAATTTAATGATGCTTTACTTGCCAAGTAGGTTTGGCGTTTACTCCATGACACTAGCTCCCTATTTTACCGTGTCTTCAAAACCAAGTTTTTTCCCCATGGCAGCATCTTAGATTGTCCCACTACAACTCGAGGATCATACGCATGGCAAAGCATTCTTAAGGCGAGAGATGTGATTTTGAAGGGAGCTGTTTGGAGGGTGGGAAACGGACAAAGTATAAACATCTGGGATCAACGTTGGCTTTTGGAAAGCCACCACAGGAAGATAATCACACCGAGCCCCACCATACTTCGGCACTGTACAGTGGACCAGCTCATAATCAAACCCCAGATGACATGGGACAATTCTCTTATTGATAGCCTTTTCAGCCCATATGATGCCGAAGCCATCAAGCAGATTCCTCTTAGCAACCACTATCATGCAGACAAAATCATATGGCCATGTAATACCAATGGCGAGTACACAGTGCGAAGTGGTTATAGGTTTCTAGTTGATGAAGAGGATAAGAACCTCCCTGGTAGTTCTATGCCTAATCCTCTTCAAGATATTTGGAAGTCTATTTGGTCCCTCAAAATTCCAAGAAAATGTCAGCTGTTTGCATGGAAAGCTTCCCGTGAAGTTCTCCCCACAAAACTGAATCTTCAGAAACGTCAGATTCCAGTTGGCACAACTTGTGAAATCTGTGGTGAGAAGGATGAAGATGCTATTCATGCCCTCTGGAGCTGCAAGCACTTGCAATCAGTGTGGAGTAATGAAGTGTGGGCCTAGACCTTTCAAAATTCACCTATGATGGACTTTGCTGATCTCCTTTCGAAAGTTCTTCACCACGGCAGGGATTCAGAACCAGAACTCTTTATTATTATTTGCTGGGCTTTGTGGCAGAGAAGAAATAAGCTTCGGCTTAATCAAGAAGTGGACTCTATCAACCATGTTGGCTTGCAGGCAAAAAGCTATCTTGAGGAGTATATGAGGGAGAATGAGCCCAGCAATCCAAAACCTCAACCAGCTCTAGCGGTGAGATGGATCCCATCGAGAAAGCACAGGTATAAAGTCAACTACGATGGTGCAGTTTTTAAGGAAACTAATGCAGCAGGGATCGGTGTTATTGTACGAGATTCTTCTGGTCTAGTTATGGCCTCTCTATCCCAAAAAGTCCGCTTCCCACATTCGGTTCCGAGCATTGAAGCTTGGGCAGTGAAGAGATCAATCCAATTTGTCCTAGAAATTGGCCTAACTGATGCAAAG
The DNA here is from genome assembly GCA_907173295.1 of Fagus sylvatica. Classification (NCBI taxonomy): domain Eukaryota; kingdom Viridiplantae; phylum Streptophyta; class Magnoliopsida; order Fagales; family Fagaceae; genus Fagus; species Fagus sylvatica. Next base: position 10,249,082 of record OU015763.1, read on the forward strand.
TTTGAAGGTGACTCCCAGACTATTGTTGCTGCCCTCAATGATCCTAAACCCAGCTTAGCCCCCTTCGGTCTTCTCATTACAGATGCCAAAGTTCTGGCCAGCAAGCTCCAAAGCTTTTCATTTTCACATGTCAAGCGGCAAGGCAATCAACTTGCCCTTGCATTAGCCCGCAAAGCTCTTTCTTGTAATAGTCTTGAGGTCTGGATGGAATCTGCTCCACCAGACCTGGAACTTCTTTATTTGTCAAGTTTAAACCTTTCTTAATAGAAATATCTTTTTCTCAAAAAAAAATAAGGTTAAACTATTGTTTTCATTCCTAAACTTATACACGAGTTTCGTTTTTCGTATCCCTGAACTTTTGAAAAAAATTCATTTTTACACATAAATTTTGTCCTTTTTTTTAAAAGGACGAAATTCATGTGTAAAAATGAATTTTTTCAAAGTTCAGAAACGAAAAACGAAACTCGTGTATAGTTTAGGGACGAAAACAATATTTTGGCCTATATTATATTATTATGGTTAGTTGGGGTTATATCCTTAAACATCATCAATCACCACCACATTATTTTGATTGGTAGTAAAAGTTTTGTTACCATTTTCATGCTTAAGCATCCCCAGTCACCACCATAATCCCAATGAGCACTTAATTACTTTATTTTTAGTAGGTCAGGATAAAATTTCACCAGCACCTTCTTGGTCATTTATATTGGTAGAACAAGATTGTATATTCTTCAATAATAGAACTTGATCACGATGATGTCTAAAGATATTCATATCCCTCACAACCACCACCACTTAGCCCAATTGGACACCCTTAACCACTTTTGTTTGGGTTGTCTAAGTTGACAGTCGAAATCGATGTTTTGGCCATTGTTGCAGCTTATGACTCAGTAAAAGTATCTAAAACAAATCAGTTTTTCCAAGAAAATATCTCAAATTTCCTGCACTAAAAGAGGGCACAAAATGGGAAAGAAATAAAAGGTGAAACTTGTTTCAGCATAGTTACAGATATGCATGAAACACCAACATACACACTAAATTAATCTAGTTAATGATTCCTAGATTCATTGCAACAAGTTGAAAAGCTTCAAATGTGTGCTGTTCACAAGGTTCAAGACACAATTAGAGGAGGCCTCCTGATCTTTGTTGCTTGCTCAAAGCCATATGCGATCTCAATCAGCTTTGGCTCAGAACCTTTTAGTCCCCCAAAGCAAATGCCAAATGGCACCCCTGTAGTGTCATATCCTGCTGGGACACTGACTCCTGGAAAACCACCAATTGCAAGGACACTAGAAACATAGTAACTAGGAGTCACCAAGGCGTCTAGCTTATTATTTGTCATCAATTTCTCAAATCCATCTCTGGACAGTCTTGCTAAATTTAACAATGCTGCCTTCTCTGCTTTTCCAATTCCAGTTGTGGCTTCTGCGCTTAGAAAGTGATCTTGGTCAATTTTATTGATCAATTCCTGCATAGCCACCCGACCAAAATGGTCATAATCAATGGTAGGTTTTTAACATGAATATAAAGAAACAAAGGAGAAAAACTGTGCTTGTATACTTACCAATTCCGGGTTTTTGTTGTTGAAGGCTATCACATCTGCCATGGTTCGGACTGGGGAAGATACTAGCTCATTCAAGTATGCATTTAATGATATTTTGAACTCTGCCAGCAATGCAGTTTCTTCACCACTCAATTTATAATCAAGGATCATCCCAATGTTGGCTAATTTCCAAATGATCTACGAGAAGTGCACCTCTTTGCCTAATTTGCAGGAATTCTTTGTATCAAGCTACTAAAATACCTTAAATTGATCATTGGAACATGAAAAATGTGTAATGTTACCTTAATGTGTCAAAATGTTGCTCAAAAGTTTGATTCAAGAAAGTATTATTCCCAAAATTGAAGAAGGGATTTCTCACTATCCCCAATCTCTTCCCTTTAAGCCCATTAACCTTTAGAAATTGTCCGTATCCACCTTTTGGAATGTACCCTGATGCTTCAAATGTGGCATTATCATTGTTGTCAATGCCTGCAATGGCATTAAGAACATGAACGGCATCTGATACCGTTCTACAAATGGGCCTGTTCCATCCAAGACGAAGTATGTAGAGGTTATAACCATTATGTCAAGCAACATAATGAAAATTAGAAGTAACTTTAAGGCTGTCTTGAAGAATTTGACAACACTAATATGGAACTAAACCAAAAAAAGCTGAGAAAAGTACTAGAAACATGAAGTTATAAAGGTGTACATGTTACTTGCAAGTCACATATCTCAATTGCAAAACTTGGACACACATTGTGTTCTGTTTAAAAAGACAAATATATTTGTAGATCACCTACCCAACAGTGTCCTGCCTTGGAGATATTGGGATAATCCCCTGCTCGACTAGTGAGACCAACCGTTGGTTTGATGCCAACTACTGAGTTAAAACTGGCCGGGCATATAATTGACCCATCAGTTTCGGTCCCCAGTGATACTGCCACCATATTTGCTGCTACTGATATTGATGATCCACTACTTGAACCGCAGGGTTCTCCTAATGTATACGGATTCTGCATACCATCACAAAACATAGTCCTCGTTTTGTAGGAATGATTCATTCAGTCTTTGTTATAAAGTCCATTTACTGAGATGATCAAGTAGAATTTGATTTGAATTAAAAAAATAACCGTAGAAATAAAAAAGCCATATACTTCAGAGTTGACACCCTTCCTAAACAGCAACCAAAATACAGCCCTGTACTTGAATTCTTATCTTATTTTCACTATTACTAACATAAAGTAATTAACTATCAAAAGGTCAACAGACTTGTGGCTCAATGACACTACACAGTTTTCCTATGAGAAGAACCCGGATTCAAACCTCTCCTCCCCCACTTATTGTAAGCAAAATAAATAAATAAACTACTATCAAAAGAGAAGTACTTGACAATAAATCTTCCAAGTCATATTGAACTAATTATCGAAATTGAAATGCTTTATGTACTAGGAAGCATGATTTATATTGTAAATGCAATAGAAACACACTTAGAAACTTGACTGCGGTCCACTTTCATCAAAATTGTAGTGCTACTTAAGAAGTTAAGGACCTAATCCTTGACTCACCTTGCCTTGGCCACCTCTGGCACTCCAAGCAAGAGGACCCCTAGCAGTCCTGAAATGGGACCACTCACCCAAGCTTGCCTTCCCCAAGATGATGGCCCCGGCTTTCCTCAACTTGGTCACCACACCTGCATCCCGAGGTACAACTGAGCCAAGCAATGCAAATGAGCCAGCTGTGGTGTTCAGCTTATCTTTGGTTGCAATATTATCCTTGAGCCAAAATAGGGATACCATGCAACCTAGTTTGTGACCCTGGCACCTTAGCCTTGCGCTCATAGTCAGCCTTATCAGCTTCGCATAGTGCATCGGGGTTGAGCTCAATGACCCCTTTAAGGATAGGGTTGAGTCTGCGAATCTCTTTAAGATAGAGCTCAACTAGTTGCCTAGAAGTGAGTTCATTTTGCTTTAAAGCAAGTTGGAGATCATGAATGGTGACTTCTTTGATAGAGAAGTTTATGTTGTGGCATGAGCCAGATGATACTGTAAGCAGAAGAATCAGAATCAGGGATGAGAATATGGTGAAGCTGAATGCTGAACTGGCAGCCATGGAATTAGTAGTGCATTTTGCTAGGGAAGAGGTTCAATTGGTTTTTGTACACCTATGCAAGAAGACTGTACTCACATCCTTCAAAAGCAGAATCACCAGCACCAGCACTAACATTACATTTTTAAATTGTGTACATCACTGTAGGATAAAGCAATCACCAAATTAGAGACGGGGTAATTGCTTCACTGATGCAATTGTTGACTATGCACATCCTTCACCAACACCAACACCACTACAAAGCAAACTCAATGGAAGATGGATACATCATTACCTTTATGTGTACTAAGAAAGTGCCACAGTAATTTTAATTGGAAGTTGTATGATAGCATAAGTGATTCCGTATAGCAATGATCTTTTACTTTATCTTTTGATCAGGATCAGATATTTACTGAAAAAGAAATGTAAAAAATGCTACAGCCCTTGTTAGTCATTTTCTTCCTTCCAAAAACATACCATTTTTATCCAGACTTTCACCAGCACCATATGGAAAATTTTAAAAAATAGAGATTTTTTTACAGTGCCGTTGTATTAATGCTTAATAGAGTTTCTTATACATTCAAATTAAATAGAAATTATTTCAGCTTTACACAGTAACACCAACATTACTATACACTTCCAAAGAGAACTTCATTGTTCATTTCAAATGATTTGGAAAAAGGAGGCCTCCTCGTCAAGGTACCTTGTTCAAAAGCATAAGCTATCTCAATCAGCTTTGGTTCCGTACCTTTTGTGCCTCCGAAACAGATTCCAAATGGCATTCCATCACTGTCATAACCAGCGGGGACTGTAATTCCCGGGTGACCTCCTATTGCCAGCACAGGAATGGCACCTGTACCTGGTGTCACCAATGCATCCAATTCATTTTCCATCATCAGTTTCTCAAATCCATTTCGTGACAGGTTTTCCATCAATTCAATTGCCTGCCTTTCTTTCTCGCCAATCCCACTTGTCTTCTCTGATGCAATAAAAGTGGCCTGACCATACTCTTTAGTATTCTCCTGCATCAAGAAACAGAACATAGAATGAACATGAAAACTAATGCAATTTTTCAACAGTTGATGCCAATATACTACTTGAAAGCCAATCAATCCCCTAAACAAATTTGTTGTATTAATTGCAATATGAGAATAATCTGCCTACCAGATCAGGGTTATTTTGGTTGAAGGCAATAATGTCAGCAAGTGACCTCACTGGAGAAGAGATGAGATCTTTCAGGTAATCATTCACAGACACCTTGAACTCAGCCAGCATTGCTGTCAATTCACCACTTCGTTTCTGATTTAGTATTACATCAACATCTGCTATCTCAAGATTACATCAACATCTGTCCACGACAGTTGCACCTCTTTGTCTAGAATGCCCAATAATTTATCCACAAGATGAGTACATATTCAAATGCATTCTAACTTAGGCAAACACAAAGAATTACTTGCTTTGAATAATTAAATTTATTTATACCTTAATGTCTTCAGATGACGCTCAAAATCTTGAATGATAGAGGATTTATTTAAGGAGATCAAAAATGGATTCCTAACAACCCCCAATCTCTTTCCTTTGAGCCCATTTGGGTTAAGAAATTGTTTATAACCACCAACAGGTATGAATTTGGCTGTTTCTTTTGTTGCTTCATAATCTTGTGGATCAAAACCCGCAATTACATCAAGCACATAAACCGCATCAGACACTGTCCTGCTTATGGCCCTGTAATTTTGTCACTCTGAACAATTATCATTACTGCCCAATCCAGATGTTACAATTCATATGCATACATATATACATACATGTTCTCAAATGTTATAATTAAACTATATTAACTAGTCCATTCTTTCACAACTATCATATATTATAACTTGGGAATAAAGAAGTGTACAGAGACTAGCTAACTAGACAAGCACATATGATCTTACCCAATTGTGTCATGGCGAGGTAATATTGGAATGACGCCAGCCCGACTGGTTAGTCCAACAGTGGGTTGGAACCCTACAACAGAGTTATGATCGGCTGGACAGAGGATGGAGCCATGAGTCTCACACCCAAGTGACACTGTCACCATGTTTGCAGCTACTGAAATAGCTGATCCGCTGCTTGAACCACATGGATTCCCCGATGGAACATATGGGTTCTGCACGTTTTCCATATTTAAATCAGTTTGATTCGATTAATGATCTCCAACCATATATCCATGGCTATCCAAGTCACATGAGTAAAATGAAACTAGGATGAACAACTTGAATGCAACATTCATGTACTCTTCATTTACAATATGGCCCATGAAATGCAACATATATAGGCTGACCTACATGATTGGACCAATAGACAGATAACCTAATAGGAATCCGATTTTAGGTAAAGATAACCTACTGATGAATTAAGCTCTTCTCAAAATCTTCCTATAACCACTGATAATTGCAGTACTTGCAAGAAGATAATCATTTGATGATGATAATGATACAAAGAGGAAAATAAATGATATTAGCACTAGAGGTCTCAAATATGTGATAGATATGATCTACTAAATGGGATATTCAAGTTAGTTGGAATGAGATAACGATTCCTTTTCTATATATTGTAGCCAAATACTTCAGCATTTCAGACATAGACCTATGGTCATTCCTTCTTTCCAAAAATAAAAAATAAAAAATATTGCATTATGCGTTCATTTCATTGCACACCTTTAAATAATGTGTTTTTTTTAATAGATTAACAGTATTTGAAACTTATGACGTCTGCTTTATCATGATAATTCTTTATCATTCAGCCAAGACACAAATTAGTTTCATTTAGTTATCCTTAAAATGTGTGTGATTATATTTTTAGAGATGATATGTAGTGTAACAAACAAATAAATGCAACACTTCTAGTGTAATAGAAAAATTAAACATCACTTATTTATTATAAAAAAAAATAAAACATCACTTATTTTGATGTGGGATGTGGATTTACTTGTCTTATCTTAAAAATGATTATTAATTTATTATCACATGTTAAAGTTGCACTTAAAGCGGAGTAACATGTGTAAGTGAGTAATAAATTGAGAGAGAGAGAGAGAGAGCTGACCATGCCTTGACCAGTTCTAGCACACCAACCATTAGGAACATGACCCAAAGAACGAAAAGAGTACCACTCGGTAAGGCTAGCCTTCCCCAATATCACAGCCCCAGCTTTTCTCAGCCTCTCCACCACCCCCGCATCTCGAGGCACCACCGAACCCAAAAGAGCATACGACCCCGCCGTCGTGTTCAGCTTATCTTTCGTTGCTATCGTGTCCTTCAGTAGCACAGGTATCCCGTGCAACTCCCCCAACAATATCGAACGGTCCCCTTTCATTCCCCTCTCTCGATCAGCCTCGTCCGCTTGATCCTGCGCGTCTGGATTGACCTCCACTACGCTGCGAAGCAGGGGATTCAACGTCTCGATCCGGTCCAAGTAATAGTCCACCAGCTGTCTTGACGTGAGTCTGTTCTCTGTGAATGCACGTTGGATCTCCTCGATGCTCGTTTCTTCAATCGTGAAATCCTGGCCGTTGATTGTGCTGAAGAATTTTCCGGTGATGATCAAAAGCGAGATCAACGGTGGAAAGAGCAAAGAAGTTGGATTATTGATCGCCATTCTCATGTTCTTTCTTTTTTCCTCACTAAACCGTAAACAAAATTCAGATGGGCAAAGGTAAACAGACTTTTACTAAACCTATAGGATGTGTTTGAAAATTAATTTAATATTTATTTTCCGTAATCTATAAATAATTTAGTATTAAATAGTATTTAATAAACATACTTATTAAACAATAGGATGCTTTGAAAACTTAAACTATGAGCTGTTTTTAATTTTCCAATAGCTTATTATGTCAAAAGAATCAACCAGTCTAGGCTACACCCAATTCCGTATCCAAATTCACAACCCACTGAATTAACACATTTTGATTGGGAGAAAGATTTAATAAATGAAAGTAGTACCTGACGAGATATGTGATAGTGATTATTTTTCATTTATAACGTACCACTTCAATATATAGTGAAATAAGATATGGAAACAACTAGGAAATCTCAATCATCAATACACCTTACAAGATGGAGTAACATGTACTTCACCAAAACCAAAATACAACTATTTTATTACAATCCATTTATCAAAATAGTCAAATAGAGCCTTAAAAGGGAGGGTGGTTTACTGGTTTATTTTGTTGCATTCAGAAAAAGAGGGAGGCCGTCGTTCCCTAGTAGCTTGTTCAAAAGCGTAACTAATCTCAATCAGCTTCGGTTCTGTACCCTTTAAGCCCCCAAAACTGATACCAAATGGCATTCCATTGCTTTCATACCCAGCCGGAACTGTTATTGCCGGGTAACCACCAATTGCTAGCACTGTGGAAGCACCTGAGCCTAGTGTCACCATTGCATCCAAGTTATTGTCCTTCATCAGTTTCTCAAACCCATATTTTGACAGGTTTGCCATCAACTCGATTGACTCTATCTCTTGCACTCCAATCCCACTTGTATTCTCGGACACCATGAACATGTCCTGACCGTATTCTTTCAGCTTTTCCTGCAATGACCGAAGCTAAATAAGTAGTTGTCATATCAAACACAAAAGAGAGCTAGGAAATTGAATCAAAAGTATATACTGCAAAGCAATCTAGGGCATTTGCAAAGCGTCACAATAATAGCAACAACTAAACCTTAGTCCCAAATTTTTTGGGGTCGGTTAAGCTTAAGAGTTCTTAACAAACTAATCAGATCCTCAAAATAGAGGGCGTTTACAGAACCTCCCAAGCAAAACCCTATATAATGGTTGCAAGACAAGGATCTTCTCACCCATGAACATTGTGGTTCACTTGCCAATAGAATCATTATATTTGCGAAGCATCAAAAATAGCTAACAAACATTGCTATTAATGCAAGTGGTTTCACCACCGTGATCTAATAATCGTTTATTAGTGTGTTGATCATGCTGTATGTCTGTCTTAAAGAATCATATACTTACTAGAACAGGGTTATTCAAATTGAATTTGATTATGTCTGCCAATGACCTCACTGTAGAGTTGCTGAGCTCTTTCAGGTAGTCTTTTATGGAAATCTTGAACTCGGCCAGCAATACAATCAGTTCGCCACTTTGAGTGGAATCCAAAATCACATCGATATTTGCTATTTCCAGATTGTCCACTATAGTTGCACCTCTTTGCCTGGATATACCAAAAGAAAACCAAAGCTTAAATTCACACTTTAAGCACTTGATTAAACGTCACATTGTCTTGATTTTTCATAACTGTGCTAGTGAAGCCAAAAATTGCCTAAGTTGGAGTGTTGGACAAACATGCTGGAGGAGCTAAGTTGTGGGTGCAAGAAATGTGCATATCTATTACTTTCCTAATGCCCTTGCATAAATTTACCTTAACACATTGAGATGATGCTCAAAGGTTGGAATGGCCGTGGATCCATTATAAGAGTCCAAAAATGGTTTCCTTACAACACCCAATTTCTTTCCTTTGAGGCCATCTCCATTCAGAAATTGTCTATAACCACCTTTAGGTATGAACACAGTTGCTGCCTTTGTAGCTTCATAATCTCTTGGATCAAAACCCACAATCGCATCAAGCACATAAACTGCATCTGTTACGGTTCTGCATATGGGTCTGTAATTGCACATGATCAAAATTCATTAGTTAAACTCTGCCTGTGAAAGCAACCATCTTGTGTCACATACTTAAATTGACTTCTCCCAGATAAATTCCTACTTATTGTAAAATCTTAAACTGATAGAATATGATGAGTTTAATAACTTCACTAATATTCTAGCATCACCTAGTATACAACTATAGAAAAGAGGGTCAAATGAGTAGTTATTCTCCAATATTTTTTTTGATCAATTTGCTCCAAAAGAAAATTGAGTACAATCTAATGGTATATGGTTATTAAACAAGTTGTAACAGACTTGGTTACCCAATTGTGTCCTGACGGGGTGAGATTGGAATGACACCGGCACGGCTAGTGAGACCAACAGTGGGTTTAATCCCTACAACTGAGTTGTGATCAGCTGGACAGATAATGGAGCCATCTGTTTCAGTCCCCAGTGACACTGATACCATGTTTGCTGCCACTGAGATTGCGGATCCACTGCTTGAGCCACATGGATTCCCGGATTCCACATAAGGATTCTGCATATTCCCCCAAAAGATTTCTGATGAGTGATCAATTTATTCACTAAAGAACAGAAGTAGAGCAAACAAGCAGCCAATCCAAGTTGCTGACAACAAAAACTCAATACAACATCCCAAACCAGTAGCAAATCTGCAACTAACAGATGCTCCCCTAGGTACACTCAAACACAGCAAAAGGAATACCACATAATACACATGGACAACCCAAAATCTACTGTGTGTCCACGTCAGAAACAAACTCATCAGGACACTCCTATATGCATGTCTTTAGTGTTAATTAATTAATTGATTGTTGTATCCCGGCCAAATTTGCCAAAAAATGTATTTTCTTATGTTTTTTGGCCAAATATACCTCTTTTGATATTAATTTGAAAAATAGACTGATTGCAAATCATTGTTGTGAAAGACGATTTTTCGCGTGAAAGTTGTTTTTAAGAAAGACGATTTTTTATTGCCTTTTTTTCATTTATAATTCATGTGTTTTTTCAAAATTTTAACAAAATTTATATGAAAGTCGTCTTTACAAAACACAACTTTCACTTGTTTTTTCAAATTTTGAAAAAAAAAAAAAAAAAAAAAAAAGACGAACTTTCATATAAAAGTTTTTGAAATTTTGAAAAAACACATGGAAATTGTCTTTTGTAAAGATGACTTTCATCTAAAATATTGTTTAAAAGTTATCTTTTCAAAAGACGACTTTCAATTAAGTTCAGGTAACAAAACACAGCCACATCAACATATTATAAATGCAAAAGTAATCAAAACTTGTCATTAAGAAAGATGATTTTTCAAATTAACATCAATAGAGACATGTTTGGCCCAAAAACTATAAAAAAAATGCATTTCTTTTTTACAAATTTGTATCCTTACCTTGTCATGTCTTAATTTTTTTTAAATAAATTGTTGTGTTATGTCTGTATCCATACAAAATATTCTTAACTGTGAAAACTAAAAATAATAAAGTTTATACAATAAAATTTGTAGTTGACTCAATATTTTGTATTGACTATTGAGGTTTAGTAACTAACCACAGCTTGACCACCTCTGGCACACCAACCATCGGGTGTCTCCGAAGACCGAACCCCGTACCACTCGTTAAGACTAGCCTTCCCCAAAATGACAGCCCCAGCAGTTCTCAACCTTTGAACCACGCCCGCATCTCGAGCCACCTTCGATCCAAGCAGCGCATACGACCCAGCCGTGGTGTTCAGCTTGTCCTCAGTCGCTATACTGTCCTTGAGCAGTATCGGAATCCCATGCAGCTCTCCCAAGGATTCACGGCCCTGATTCGCCTCCTCCCTCTCGCGATCAGCCTTGTCCGCTTGATCCCGCGCTTCTGGATTCACTTCCAGTACGCTGCGAAGTAGGGGATTCAGGGTAGCGATTTGGTCAAGGTACAAGTCAACCAGTTGTCTCGACGTGAGTTGGTTTTCGGTGAAAGCGCGGTGAATGTCATCGATGGTGGCTTCGGTGATTGTGAATTGTGAACCATTGCTTGCGTTGACGAAGCTAGAGAAAACCAACAGCCAGGTCAACGGTGAAAAGAGGAGAGACGCTGGAGCGTTGGTCCGTATTTTCGTTTCACCCATCTTTCAAGAAACCGACTTAGAACTATACAAGTGCCACTGTCAAGTGCCAACATTTATTTATATTTTAGCTACTCAAAATTTTAGCTAATATGGACTTTTAAATTTGGTCCTCATCCAAAGTTTGCCGGATTTGAAGAATTTGTGATATTTTCTTTTGTGGGCGGAATTTACATCTCTAGGGTGGAATTAATAGAGTTTCCGGATATTTGTGATATTTTCTTTTGGTGGGCGGAATTTAATCTCTAGTGGTGAGGCACCGTTTTATAGGTATTCTAGGGAGAGAACGCGAAAGACAAAATCATATAAAGTTCTTTAAATTTTAATCATTTTTTTGAATAAAAGGCTAAAATTATGTTATATCATCAATTCATTAATAAAAATAAATAAATTCAAACTTTAAAAAATAAATACACTACGGTGGTGGTGATGTTGCCGAGATATCATAACAAAAGTTGCAACTAAAGATCTCCATGACTTTCATCCATTTTGGCCTTCGCAGCCGCCCCCACCAAATAAAAAAAATAAAAAATCTTCTCAGCAACTAATCAAAAGTGATAGAAACAACTTAAGACTATCAAAACTACTTCAAATTGTAGTCTTCGTTGGATTGAGATTCCATGCAATTCCTTTTTGGTATTGCATGGGTGCAATTCCTCTTTTTGCTCACAATTTTTTTTTTTTTTTTTTTTTTACTTTTGTAATCTTTTACATTTTTACCCTTTTGACATTTTTTCTTTTTTATATTCAAAGATTGAGATCAAAAGTTAACTTTTTCAATTTTTAATCTCAACCATTTAAAGGAATTGCATGTCCCAGGTATTGCATGGAATCTTAATCCATCTTCGTTAATTATGAGTGTAACGCTTTCACAACAAATTCAATATGTTAGAATAATAGTTAAATTATTAAATTCATTTTTTTTTTAATTATTTAAGTTTTTGGGACTAGTATAATTTATGCTAATATTAGAACAACTCAACAACTAATCTTGAATTCAAACATTATTTATGCTTTACCTGTCATAAAATAAAAATAAAAAAAAATAATAATAAAAATAAAAAACCATATGTTAACCTAGACCTGGCAAACGGGTCGGGTCAATCGGGTTCAGGTTTGACCCATGCGGGTTCGGGTCAAATGGGTTTGGGTAAAAAAACGGGTCGTCCTAAATGGGTTGCACAACCTATGACCCTTATCCGGTCTTTTAAGGGTCGGGTCAAAACCGGGTTGACCCGTATTTTTACACATGAAAAAATATATATATAAAAAATGAAAATAAACTTGATCCTATAGTCCAAAATTATCATTTAGTTTTCTTTGTCTTCCTTTCAATACAAATAAGAGAACACATAAACAAAAACACTCACAAATAAAAGAATATGGGAAAAAAAATACTAGATGTCATAGACCATATCAAATTATCAACCTCCTTAGATGTACTTTTTTTTTTGCTAATTGAACCTCCTTAGATGTATTAGTCGCATGAAAATTATGAAATTAAATTAAATTACCTATCAAGATGACAATATATATAAAGTTTCAAGAATAAAACATAATATGTTTAGTAAAAAAAAAAAATTAATTAATTAATTAATATGAATTGGATCTCAATCTACTCGAAGTTGGTAGTAGTTCTAGCACTACTACCAACTGGTTAGTCCAATAGTGGGTTTGAACCCTACAACAGAGTTATGGTCGGCTGGACAGAGGATGGAGCCATGAGTCTCACTCCCAAGTGACACTGTCACCATGTTTGTAGCTACTGAAATAGCTGATCCGCTGCTTGAACCACATGGATTCCCCGATGGAACATATGGGTTCTGCACGTTTTCCATATTTAAATCAGTTTGATTCGATTAATGATCTCCAACCATATATATCCATGGCTATCCAAGTCACATGAGTAAAATGAAACTAGGATGAACAACTTGAATGCAACATTCATGTACTCTTCATTTACAATGGCCCATGAAATGCAACATATATAGGCTGACCTACATGATTGGACCAATAGACAGATAACCTAATAGGAATCCGAGTTTAGGTAAAGATAACCTACTGATGAATTAAGCTCTTCTCAAAATCTTCCTATAACCACTGATAATTGCAGTACTTGCAAGAAGATAATCATTTGATGATGATAATGATACAAAAGAGGAAAATAAATGATATTAGCACTAGAAGTCTCAAATATGTGATAGATATGATCAGTGGCGGCTCCAGGAGTTTTTTTTTAGGGTATTCATTATAAAATTTGAATATAACATTACAAAAAAAAAAAATCATAATACATGAATCTTGCGGTATAGAAGAATTTGATCTACTATTATAATCATCATGTTTATCTTATGTAGAAGATGAATCTTTCGGTATAAGTGATTTCTTTATAAAAAATTTCTCCATAGTATTAGCAAAAAAATAAAAAATAAACTATAAAGCATTTAACATGTGATGTGCAGATAAATAGACAAAAAGAATTTAATTTAATTAAGTTATATGATTAATTAAATTATCAATTAAACACTATTATTTCAGTTTTTAATATTAATTACAAAGCCACAAGCCACAAAGTGACAAAACCACAAACAACCAAATAAATAAACCATAAATTAATCAAAGCACAAACCCACACAGTGGACACAGTGAAACTGTGAATTGAAACAAACAAACCATCGCATATCAAATCATTACTAGTTGTTATTATTTGGGCTTATTTTGTTATTATGGTTGTTGTTTGAGTTAATTTTTTGTTATTATTTGAGCATTTTTTTTTTCCTGGATTAAGTGGATTGAGTTTATTAGGATAAGGGTGTTCAAAATTTATTTGAGGGTGTTTCAAACAAAAAATATATATATTGCATTATGCATTCATTTCATTGCACACCTTTAAATAATGTGTTTTTTTTTAATAGATCAATAATATTTAAAACTTATGACGTCCGTTTTATCATCATAATTCCTTATCATTAGGCCAAGACACAAATTAGTTTCATTTAGTGAACCATTAAAATTTGTGTGATTATATTTTCAGAGATGATATGTAGTGTAACAAACAAATAAATGCAACACTTCTAGTTTAATAGAAAAATTAAACATCACTTATTTATTATCAAAAAAAATAAAACATCACTTATTATGATGTGGGATGTGGATTTACTTGTCTTATCTTAAAAATGATTATTAATTTATTATCACATGTTAACTTGTTAAGTTGCACTTAAAGCGGAGTAACATGTGTAGTGAGTAATAAATTGAGAGAGAGATAGAGAGAGCTGACCATGCCTTGACCAGTTCTAGCACACCAATTAGGAACATGACCCAAAGAACGAAAAGAGTACCACTCGGTGAGGCTAGCCTTCCCCAATATCACAGCCTCAGCTTTTCTCAGCCTCTCCACCACCCCGCATCTCGAGGCACCACCGAACCCAAAAGAGCATACGACCCCGCCGTCGTGTTCAGCTTATGTTTCGTTGCTATCGTGTCCTTCAGTAGCACAGGTATCCCGTGCAACTCCCCCAACAATATCGAACGGTCCCCTTTCATTCCCCTCTCTCGATCAGCCTAGTCCGCTTGATCCTGCGCGTCTGGATTGACCTCCACTACGCTGCGAAGCAGGGGATTCAACGTCTCGATCCGGTCCAAGTAATAGTCCACCAGCTGTCTTGACGTGAGTGTTCTCTGTGAATGCACGTTGGATCTCCTCGATGCTCGTTACTTCAATCGTGAAATCCTGGCCGTTACTTGTGCTGAAGAATTTTCCGGTGATGATCAAAAGCGAGATCAGCGGTGGTAAGAGCAAAGAAGTTGGATTATTGATCGCCATTCTCATGTTCTTTCTTTTTTCCTCACTAAACCGTAAACAAAATTCAGATGGGCAAGATAAACAGACTTTTACTAAACCTATAGGATGTGTTTGAAAATTAATTTAATATTTTATTTTCCGTAATCTATAAATAATTTAGTATTAAATAGTATTTAATAAACATACTTATTAAACAATAGGATGCTTTGAAAACTTAACTATGAGCTGTTCTTAATTTTCCAATAGCTTATTATGTCAAAAGAATCAACCAGTCTAGGCTACACCCAATTCCGTATCCAAATTCACAACCTACTGAATTAACACATTTTCATTGGGAGAAAGATTTAATAAATGAAAGTAGTACCTGGCGTGATATGTGAGGATTATTTTGGGCAAATTGTACTTTTCCCTCTTTATCCATTGGGTCTGTTTCAATCTCCCATTTTATCTATAAAACCGAGTAATGTACCCCTTTATCTATTGAAAATGTACAACTTACCCCTAACCGTTTATTTTTCTGTTAAATCATAACAAAACTTAGAGAAAATGTCTAAAATATCCAATTTTAACCCAACCTATTTAATAACCCAATTTAATCAGGTTTTTTTTTTAACCTGGATTCGATTAAGTGAATAACTCAGTCTAATGTTTGAAACAAAATCACGATTAATTCCAAACACCTCTCACGCTTGCTCATCTCGCACGGCCTCACCCCACTGCGAGATCGCACCATTCCAACTCAATTTCATCAAAAGTTTAATAGTAATCCAAATCATCTTATTACATTGTGATCACATAATTGACTTTTAAAACCACAATCGGGTCCACCCTTTCATAGTTTTAGCCCCAAAAGGGAAAAAAGAATACAAGTGGAATTTTAATAAGCAGTACCAAATACTGGGGTGTATGGCATTCAATTATTTTTGCTGTTAGTTGGAACTGAAAAGGATCTTCTCCTCCTCCTCTCTCTCATTTTCTTTCAAATTAGTATGTTACGGTCTGTGACCTCTTGCACCCATGAAGAACCATTCACTGCTCACACATATCTTCTTCTTCGGCTTATTCTTCCTTTTTTATAATATCACAAATCTAATACCTCTCAAGCCCAAATCCAAGGCTCCATTGATGTTGTCCCCTACATGGCAGCCCGTCTATCTTATTTCCAATTCACACATACATCTTTCTGGTCACCCCTGGCCCAAAATTTGTTTCCTTGTACTTTTACTTAGCTTCTCTTACTCAGGTTTTGATAAAGTCTAAATACTTTTTCATTGTGAAAGCGAGTTCCTTCACCTTACTTGGAAACTTCAATGCTTCCATTCTTGTTGATTCATGATCTCGCAGCGGGGTGAGGCTGTGAGAGAAGAGCAAGCGTGAGAGGTGTTTGAATTAATCATGGGTTTGTTTCAAAAATTAGATTGGGTTCTTCACTTAATTGAATCTGGGTTAAAAAAAACCCGATTAAATTGGGTCATTAAATAGGTTGGGTTAAAATGGGATATTTTAGACATTTTCCTTAGGTTTCGCTAAGATTTGACAGAAAAATAAACGGTTGGGATAAGTTGCATATTTCCAATAAATAGAGGGGGACATTGCTTGGTTTTATTGATAAAGGGGGAGATTGAAACAGACCCAATAAATAAAGAGGGGAAAGTGCAATTTACCCGATTATTTTTCATTTATAACCTTCCACTTCAATATATACCACTTTTGTGAAATAAGATATGGAAACAACTAGGAAATCTCAATCATCAATACACCTTACAAGATGGAGTAACAAGTACTTCACCAAGATAAGACAAGATGTAATTAACCTATATTGTTAATGTCAACTAACCAAAACCAAAATACAACTATATTTATTACAATCCATTTATCAAAATAGTCAAATAGAGCTTTTAAAGGGCCAGTGGTTTATTTTGTTGCATTTAGAAAAAGAGGGAGGCCGTCGTTCCCTTGTAGCTTGTTCAAAAGCATAACTAATCTCAATCAGCTTTGGTTCTGTACCCTTTAAGCCCCCAAAACTGATACCAAATGGCATTCCATTGCTTTCATACCCAGCCGGAACTGTTATTGCTGGGTAACCACCAATTGCTAGCATTGTGGAAGCACCTGAGCCTAGTGTCACCATTGCATCCAAGTTATTGTCCTTCATCAGTTTCTCAAACCCATATTTTGACAAGTTTTCCATCAACTCGATTGCCTCTATCTCTTGCACTCCAATCCCACTTGTATTCTCAGACACAATGAACCTGTCCTGACCGTATTCTTTCAGCTTTTCCTTCAATGACCGAAGCTAAATAAGTAGTTGTCATATCAAACACATAAGAGAGCTAGGAAATTGAATCAAGGTGCATAATTTATCCCCTCTTTTGCAGGTAAAAATCAGCATAATATTTTGTTAAAAAATCAAAAGTATATACTGCAAAACAATATAGGGCATTTGCGGAGCCTCACAATAATAACAACTAAACCTTAGTCCCAAATTTTTTGGAGTCGGTTAAGAGTTCTCAACAAACTAATCGGATCCTCAAAATATAGAGCGTTTCACCCAAGCAAAACCTTATGTAATGGTTGCAAGACAAGGATCTTCTCACCCATGAACATTGTGGTTCACTTGCCAATAGAGTCATTATATTTGCGAAGCATCAAGAAAAGCTAACAAACATTGCTATTAATGCAACTAGTTTCACCACCGTGATCTAATAATTGTTTATTAGTGTGTTGATCATACTTTATGTCTGTCTTAAAGAATCATATACTTACTAGAACAGGGTTATTCAAATTGAATGTTATTATGTCTGCCAATGACCTCACTGTAGAGTTGCTGAGCTCTTTCAGGTAGTCCTTTATGGAAATCTTGAACTCAGCCAGCAATGCAATCAATTCGCCACTTTGAGTGGGATCCAAAATCACATCGATATTTGCTATTTCCAGATTGTCCACTATAGTTGCACCTCTTTGCCTGGATATACCAAAAGAAAACCAAAGCTTAAATTCACACTTTAAGCACTTGATTAAACATTACATTGTGTTGATTTTTCATAACTAGGCTAGTGATGCCAATAATTGCCTAAGTTGGAGAGTTGGTCAAACATGCTAGAGGAGCTAAGTTGTGTGTGCAAGAAATGTGCATATGTATTACTTTCCTACTGCCCTTGCATAGTTGCATACCTTAACACGTTGAGATGATGCTCAAAGGTTGGAATGGCAATGGATCCATTATAAGAGTCCAAAAATGGTTTCCTAACAACACCCAATTTCTTTCCGTTGAGGCCATCTCCATTCAGAAATTGTCTATAACCACCTTTAGGTATGAACACAGTTGCTGCCTTTGTGGCTTCATAATCTCTTGGATCAAAACCCACAATCACATCAAGAACATAAACTGCATCTGTTACAGTTCTGCAAATGGGTCTGTAATTGCACATGATCAAAATTCATTAGTTAAATGTCTGCCTAAAAAAACAACCAT